>CM068585.1:41312505-41927505 GCA_035048485.1 Pteria penguin
TTAATGTACACAAGGAGGAAAATCGGTCCAAGCACAGAGGGGCCTCCGAGGTAACTGGAATGGAAGAGGAGGACTCTCCATCGATGATGACCCTCTGACCATGAGTACGGTTACTGAGAAACCCCCTGATCCCCTGATGCCATTAACTCTAAGCTGATATAGCTTGAAATCAATATATTGTTCGGAAACCTTGTCAAAAGTTCAGCAGCATGCGCAGATACAGAGGGGGGTGGGTAGGGGGGCCTGACCCCCCCCCCCCTGGTAATACACCCCCCCCCCCTGGAATCCGAAAATTTTACCAAGAAAGGTAATATTTGGGCATTTTTGGGGTTGGAACACCACCCCCCCCCCCCCCCCACGTCTAAGAGAAAAATTTGCCTTTTTTGGTTGGACCACTTCTGACAAAAATTTCTGGATCCGCGCATGAGCAGGACTAGATCAGATGGCTTACCCTGATGTATGTTTCGGGCGAACTTATCAGCCAACATGGATAGTTGCGTCTCACAGTTCCACTTTGCTCTAAATCCACACAGGAGAATATACAGAGTACTGCTATTTTCAAAATAACTTGATAGGGCGGATGTGATGAAATGTTCTATGGTTTTACATTGGATGCATGTGAGGGAAATGGGTCCATAATTGACCGATATATCTATCCTCTTTCTTGAACAGTGGGCCCGGCTAACATTTGCAGTACAACAATCACTTGGTAAAGTACATGTATCATATGAGAGCTAAAATAGGAACTGCAGGATGAAACTTACCTCAATTTAAAGCTCTTTAAGAAAAGTTGGTGGTATTTCATTTGGGCCTGCAAATTTAAGGCTTGGTGTAGTGGGTATGCGCTTGGCTAGCGGCACAGGCGATCCGGGTTCGATTCCCTACACTATGTTTAAGAGGTTGGTAACCTTCTGCTTCCATGTCGCGATATAACTGAAAAATTGTGGGAAGCGACGTAAAACACCAATCAACCAACCAACCATCCTGCAAATTTATCTGGTTATAGATTTTTTTTTAAAGTTTACCTATGCCGTTGACGACACAAAACTACTACTCTGGCATAATAGCAGGTGCTTGGTCATTGAATGTTTCAGTTTCAGAGTTTGGCCAAGATGTTTAGGGAAAAGGTGTCTGGGGATAAAAAATGACTGAAATTGTTTATTTGATATATTTCCCTTCTTTATGGCATCTGACCGAAGGGTACCGTTTTCTCTCAGGGGAGACACACCACAAAAATCCGACGTGGCAACTTGAGAAAGTAAATACGTTATTTGAAGAAAACAAGGTTTGTTTGTTGCTGACCTTATTCTCTGTTACCTTGCTACTAAGAACACCGAGTATGTTATCTACATATGACTTATGATTTGTAAAGCTTGTCTGGTCTTTTGCTGTAAAAGATGTTTTACCTTTTTATGATATTTTCAGTGGCGGATTTAGAGGGGGGGGGCGGCCCCCCCCCCCGTTTTAGTCACATATTTACTAGTAAAAATCCAGATTTTGCACTAAAAATGGCTAAGAAGTTTGGCTAATACACATGTGGCCCCCCTCATTTTCTAAATCCTGGATCCGCCACTGATTTTTATGTGTGATCTGTTTTCTTTGGTTTTTTCCTGTATAAAATAGCTTGTCCTGATAAGACGCTTCAGTATGATGTCATCCCATGGTAACTTGATCTCTCTCTTACTTTTTATAGATGGGATAAAGAAGGATATACCTTCATTAACTGTTCTTGAGTTTGCACCATAAGGTTTCTACGTCACTGTATGCATGTTTTAGTGAGGATATGGTCTCCTATACATAAGACCCCCTATATATATATTTTTGGTCAGATTATTAGGGGTTTTCTTGGGGGGGGGTTGTTTTTTGTTTTTATTTTTTGTTTTATTTTTTTTTTTTTTTTGTGTATGTGTGTGTTTAGGAAGATGTAAGATTCAGACTCGTTCTTTACGTTCAATTCGAAGTAAAATAAAATAGAATAAAGAAATAAATAATAAATAAATAAATAAACAAAATAATAAGAAAATGACTTGAATGAAAAAGAGAGCAGTCTGTATTTTGCCTTGTCTAATTCCGCTACTGTCATTAAGTGATAGATCAAACATTACATATGCCCACTGATCAATTGCATTTGTATCATCACTGGGATTGTTTCTATATGAATTTGCATTTGAACAAATTTTTATGCATGTAACATGTTTCTGATACTGCGGCGCTTTGAGCACAGTGGTTTACAATTTAATTACTCTCGTAACCGAAGCTCTCCAGCTCCACCCCATCGCTGGATTTCACTGTGTGTCCACTGACAATGCACTTCATCCACATTGTCTTGAGCTGCCTAGCTTTAGAAGTGGTGTGATGAACTAACTAGTGTCCCATTCAGAGGAAATCTCATCCACTTCACATTGTCGAAACCGGTTGATAATATGCCTAGGCAGTATAAGCCTTGATAACCTTCTCATTTCCGTTAAATATCAACATTATATAAGGTATGATAAAAAAACCCCACAAAACAAATTCTTTGAACAGTGTATTCAGGAATACCCAGGTTTGAAAGAATTGTCTATATATTTTTGAGATAATCTCTCTTCATCTCAATGCACTTTCTCCATTTCTGTTCCAATTTCCGAATCCCTTCAAAATAGAATGCTTAATTCCGGTCCCCTAAGTACTCATATACAGCGTGAATGACACTTCGTTGATTCCAAAATTCTTACCACGAAGGTAAGATTTTAGTACTGGGAATAGATAGAAGTCAGATGGGGCTTAATATGGAGAACATGTGGGAAGAGGAATAAAATTGAATTTGCATTTGATTCATTCATCCTTTCATTATATCAATGTTTCAAAATGTTCACGAAAGCGAGTTTCTTATTTGTTCGAACTTGAGAGTAAAAGTGAGAAAAATCCTTTTGTGACGACGTGATAGGAGAATTGTTTTTGATAGATGTATGCTAAAATCGCATTTGAATCAATATTTAGGGCGATACGAAAATGAAAACAGGGTAAAATCATTTCTTACAGTTTCTATTGTCTGTAGATTAACGAGTCATCCTTGTAATCAACATGTATTTTTTCATCACATTCTCGTGATTACCTAATTAGACATATGAAAACAATGCTATTGCTAATCGAAATATTTTTCATTCAGTTGCATGTATATCTAATTTAATATTCTGTAGAATTCTTAAAATATAGTTTGAGCAATACATTTTACCAAATAAGAGTCGATAATGTATATCAAATCACACAATCCGATAATATGTAATGAGCTTTAACACTAAATGTTTTGCAAATATATCAAAACTTCGATGGATTCTTGGAGGAGGAAACATAAATATTCTTTGTTTCACATGCAACAGGTGCATTGACAATAGCGTTTCGTATTGAACCAATGATGTCTGATATTGAAATACATTTTCAAAGTTATGTAACACACAAAAAATGTGTAAGATATACATATGATATTGAGAAATGTCAGATTTTGTACAAAGAGCTGATGAGAAATAGAGGAGTGTTGAATTAATTGCAACGTGTCGTTTAAAATATATACAACAAAACAAAATACTTAATATGATATCAAACGAAAATATGACACGAAATTATATTGATGAATTCTTCCATTGTGTTTTTCACACGTTGAATATACTGATTATATAATCAATTTGATTATGTATAAAACTGATCCTGTATACCTATCCATAGCTAGACGGGTACCTCGGCTTCATTATGAGGTTACACTTGCTCCTGGTGACCGTTGTGGTCACAGCTTTATTTCTGGAAGGTAAATATGTGTTCATCTTTTGCATTTCTTAAACATCATTTGATATAGGTCTTATTTTCAGTCTTCACGCAGTGATGCATTGGAATGTCATTGGAATTTTTCCTCACCTCTTGATGGGCAGGCGTGGTGTAGTGGTTAAGCGCTTGGCTTGTGGTGCCGACGATCCGGATTCGATTCCCGGGTTGCGCCACTATGTTTAAGAGGTTGGTGACCTCCTGCTTCCATGTCGCGATATAACTGAAATATTGTTGAAAGCGACGTAAAACACCAATCAACCAGCCAACCAATCAACCTCACCATTTGTTTTATAAGTGGGTGTCTGCCTCTTGAATATAGTAATGAAATACAGCAAAAAGTAAGCTTGAGGCTGTACTTATTCTTTCACATGTAATATAAAGTTCATCACCTTTTCATATTATGAAAATATAATACATTGCATATTTACTAACGGTAACACGACCTGGTAGGAAGACCATTTTGTCTGTACTATATTTTGACTTTGAACTTCATTACCGTCAATGTACAAACATGTAACATTCACTGTGTTGTATACTTCATGATACAAAAATATACAGTTATTATTGACTCATCCGTTTTATAATTATTACATATGTTTACATTCTGTAAACATACACTTTGTACGAAATATATGAGGCAGACGCATAGAAGCAAATAGAATTAAATCATATTCAATATCAATGTTCTGACATTTATTGTGTATAACTGCATGAATATTATATCTCAATATCGATGATTCATAATTCATGATTGCATTTGTACCCGATTACTACAAAGAAATGAAAGTGCAAATATGAATTCAGGTTTTGCAAAATTATTCCAGAAAGCAACGGATTTTTTTTCTGGTTTCACCGAAGACGGAACAGAAGAAATAGACCAAGTGGTATGTTTGTCTATAGTCCTTTTCTCTCTAAAGAGGAGAAGATACACTGATTTACAAAAAGGTTTTAGCCCACTCGGTTACCTATACAAGTGGTATAATGCTTGATTACACAATAAAAGAAACATATGAAGAGAATATTACTTTCTCATTGACCTTCGAGGTATTTATTTTTAGTTAGTGACCCAGTTAATGCATATTATTTATAGAACACGTGTATTGAGATGTTTTTCGAAATTTTATTCAAAATATATTCCTTTTCATGAACCGAGTGTAAGTGACTTTTAAACATCTACACGACAATTTCAATGTCACATCAACGCTTTTGTTTCAAGAAATTCTCTAATTGAAGCCTATAAATGGATATCATTCAGAACACCTACATATGGAGGGTATTCGTTGTCAAAAATCCGGCCCTGTAAAGATGTAAATGTATGTTGAGGATGTATCACATGTACTTTGTCCAAATTTACTTTTTTACACTTGTACCTATCGCAGTTGTATCTTTTTCACTTTCTTGTGCAATTTTAGTGTGCAAAGCCACTCCGATGGAACATTTCGTTGGTATTTATGCATAATTGAATATACATTTTATTATAACACAAGAGTAGTTTGCATTTACAGATAGTCTACTATGCAAAGTATACACACTACAATTCTACATGACCCAATTACCGAGTATTGAACGCGTATAATGGGGTCTCCCTACTTTAATTTTAGTGACGACAGCAAAAATTCTAATATGCGTGAGGAACTCTTTAATCTTGGTCTAAATTTTATAACTGTTATGCTCACACTTGCTAATGTTGGATACAAAGTCTCCGAATCAACACATGTACTATCTATCCATTTGATCTTCGGGAGGGGGATTTTTTGAAGAAATAAATTTGAATTTTCTTTCCATAATTCGACTTTAATAATCGTGCCCAGTGTCTCAGTGAAAACAATAGAGTAAACTAACCTCATACCTTTGAATAAATTAGGTATTTATATTTCTATATATGTATTGTCATCTTCTTTGGATTTCGAGTTGTGGAAATCAGATCGGTATCGCAGATTTGTACGTATTAAAACTTAATTCAAACTCGCCATACATAGCACAACAATTTATGTTATTAAGAACTTTTGTTCCTCATCAGTTCAGTCATGGACAAACCTATCTTATTTGTTACTTGAGTACAGTAATGTTTGTATTGGATATATGCCAAGTTCATGATGGACGGATAGGGGGTGGCACTCCCCCTTAAGCCTTTCCAATCTACTACCCTTCCCTCCTTCATCCCCATGTCCCTCTTTGTTTCCCCATTCATTCCTTAGTCTCTAACCCTGTACACCCCCTAGTTCATTATAAAAATATACTGTCCGAGGCCCGTAGCACCGTTTGTATTTTTTCATTTAGAATCGTTCGACGCATAATTCGTGCTTTAAACATTATCCACTGATATCAACGCGTTACTATCGAATGGTCAAACATGTAAGAAAGCTCCGATCAGACGTGAACTTAATATATATATACATATTAGATTATAAAATGGTGAATTTAGCGGAATTTTGTCCAAACTGTCGGTGTTTCTTTTCAAATTTGTATTATTATATAACAATATTTCATTTGTGAAAAGAAATCTTGCTCTGGTTCTATTTTGTAAAAACCCCATGTCTCGAGGTTAAGGAAAACATAATCTGTCCGGAATGAAAAATCAGTGCCCTCCCCAGATTATCAATTGGACGATGTCTTATTCATTTGCCCACAAAAAATATTCGGCAAAATATATATCAGAGGCTGCACTCCATATTTTTTATTTCAATATCTGCCATTAGACTGTCTTCTATTTCACGAATGATTCTATGAATGCTCCCGGAACACAATAATAATAATTCTCCATCCATTTTGCAACAGAGAAAGTAGAGAGACTTCATTATACATCGTTAAATACTCGGTAATTCTATTTATGGGGAATGCAATGCTTGAAACTTTTGAGATAGTAGAATTGTAATTTGTACAGTCCAGTCTGCAAAGCTTAAGTGAAGGTAATTGGAAATACAAACCACACTTCTGTTATATAGTAAAATGTACATTCAAATATACATAAATAAAACGCAATATTTCACCAGAGAGGTTTTCCACAATGAGAATTACCCATGAAAGTACACATGTAAAAGATACCTCTTCGATAAGTACAAGTGTAACAAATAAATTTGTATATAGTACATATGTATACTACATCTTTTCAACGTAAATTTACCTCTTTATATGTCTGGGATTGTGATAACGAATACCCGCCATTCCTACCGTCCCTTATTTTATCACGAAATCCCATATTGTATAATTTACTTCGCCGTAGAGCGATTTTGTCATTACATGTTGTCTTCTGTCTTTATTTCTATGTTGTTTATAAATTCAGTATATGTTACCCGTACTTCATTCGTTGACATTTAATGTTCGTTTGTTTTATTTCTCTTTTACATCATACCAAGGTTAGTTTACTTATGTGATTGCATCTTTCTTATGCAGTGAGGGATCCTTTTTGTGCCATGTCTACCGTGACATGGGATCTCTGTTTTCTTTTTTACTTTCTAAATCAATCTATTTCAATTATTTGGAATTTGAAATGAAAAATCGATATGATTACGTTTAGGCCAAAGGACTTATAACAATCTATAAAATGATTATGCAGTTTACCAAACGCCACGAGTACATGAATATAAAATATTAGAATGCGGTGTTGAAGGATCGTTTGCACCTTACTTTGATGAATGGTTTTTCTTTAATGCAATGTAGTCCTATTAGTGGATATAAGATATACGTCAAAATTTTGTAACCATAATTTTATGTTATAGCTACTTCTGGCTGTGACATAAAAAGCAACGTAGGTTATTGATATGTATATATCCTTTTTTTTTTTTATCAAATATAAATGTTTCTCGCACATTTCGAAGGTGTGAAACCCAGTTGTGGCGGAAAGAAATGCCATATGAAAGCCACATGTTACAAACATAGATGTATTTGCAGAAAAGGATACTATGGTGATGGTGTAAACGAGTGCAACCGTGAGTAACATTAGAATTCATTTATTATTAATTTTTACTTATATCGTCAATATAGTATCTTGTATTCTTTTTACTGATTCTGCGTTTATGAATGGGAAGGTATGCCCGTAAACAGTTTTATTACACAAATTTAATAACGAATGTCATTTCGATAGACCACTTTTCAATGTTAACAAGGGATGTCTAAATGTCAAAGCTGATAGTTTTAGCAATATTTCTCATTGTGACGTCACAATAAAAATGTATTTTTATTTTGAAATACTCCGATAATTTTCACAATTGAATTGCGTCTTAAATTTTAACGTCAAGACAAGATTTTCAACATCGGCAAGTGGTATATTGACCGTCCTTACTCTGTAATACAAATACATTATTAGTATGTTTATTCGTAACAACTCTAAGTGCTCTTAACCTTTTTTTTTTTTTTGTAAGGGCAATTGTACGGACAGTTTATGTAAAAATATGTCTGCATTTGCGAGTTATGACATTATTTTACAGAAAACGTTTTTATTTTTTTCCAGAACAATGTGTATGTACTGCTTCTGGTGATCCCCATTACCATACATACGACGGACAATGGATACATTTTCAAGGAATTTGTAAATATCTTTTGACTGCTCATGACGACAACACAAATCCATGTTGGTTCTCCGTCGCGGTAAAGAATGAAAATAGGGGAAGTAAACGTGTCTCTTACACAAAACTGGTTCAGATACAACTACCCGGCGCAAATATTGTACTGCGTAAGAAAAACAGTGGAAGAGAAGTAACAGTAAGTGATCATAATATTTAATTCTTAACACATCAAGTGATTGAATATTGTCGTATCAAATGACCGTCCTAAGTCGGTATCATAATTGCACTATAATCGAATATTTTTCTGATGTCCGTCTGTTTTGTTTTCATATCATTTTATGAAGTACTGTATATTGAGTCAGTAACTTTTCTTCCTTAATATTATGACAACAGTTGAGAATTTAATTTCCATGAGTGAGCAGTAAATCAACTATGATATGTTCATGTTAGAAAAGCTGAAACACACTGAGAGAGGAATTAAGATAAGATGCAGAATTCTATGTTCAGTTTACACTTAGTATTTAATAGCAATTCACCCTTCCACGGTTCGTAAAAGAACGTGACTTTCAGTCCTTTTTAACTGTACTATCTATGACGTCATAAACAAATGCGTTGTTTGTCGGAGTTTTGTCAGACCTCAGATGACGTCATTACAATGAATAATTGCGTTTTATGGAAGGGTGAATTATCAAATGAGTAAGTATAGAACCCATATACGGAACATGACAACAAATAGTAGAAGTCTCAAAAATATTTTAGAATTTACAACTTCGAAAAAAAAAAAATACTCTGATCAAGATAAAGCAATATAAGCCGTAACTTTTATGCACTTTGTTTTTTCCAAAAATATTGTCTAAATGGTTTTACCATGCAAAATTAAGAATGTGTGAAATTCAGCCGATATAATTCACTTACAGGCCCATAAAATTTGTGTTTACATGCCGCGATTCTGAAAGTGTGCTACACGAGAAAATTTCTTTTTGAGACGGAAACAAACAAAAGACAAAATATAACGGTGTAGCATATAGATTATACAGCCGGAGTTCTCATAATTTTCTCTGCCAGACTTAATTACTTTTAGAAGATATTAGATTATGTATAAAAATGGTATAGAAGTTACACGTTATATTGCCTTCAAATATGTCTGCAAGAAAACCAAAGCTATATACAATTTTCTTTTCATATCTTTTATTTGATAACAAAAGATGTAGATCTGCTCGTTTTCAAAACTTAGATTAACGACGAAAAGGTATGTCTACCCTATACTAAAAAAGGACAATTCAAGGTGTTTCGTTCCGGAATAAATGTACGTGTCGAAACCTGTTGTCATATTACTGTTTCATGGAATGGACAAGGGACCGTATCTGTAGCAGTACCGAAGAAATACAAAAATCAATTGCTAGGTATACCTTTTATAATAATATATCAATTCAATATGTAGTGTTCCAGAAATCTCAATATTCATTGAATTCTTGTCATTACCGACTAGTATTATGCAAATTTTCTATTAAATAATAGGTACAATATTTATATATCTATATTTACTTTTTTATAAGTTGCCACATCTGCAAATATGATGAAAACGATGAATATAGTATCAAATTAATAATATATCTGATCACTGTTTCAACTACTGAAATCAACAAGTTTGTATTGTAACGCAGGGATATGCGGTAATTGTAATGGACACAAAGACGACTATAAGACAAAGGATGGCACGGTCGTATCCGGGGCAAGTAACAAATACGACCTGATCGGCAAAAGTTGGGAACTGGATGACGACACTGGCATTCAACAGTATGTACAAACATTTTATAATTTTTTATGCTGAATATATTTTTATTTAACCTGCTTGTATGAACAAAAAGGAAGATAACATCATCGTCAATTGAATTTCGGTAAGCCAGATCGGACAGAGAAGGCACAGGTATATCTAGATGATATGCCACGCAAACAAAATAATAGATATATTATACATTTTTAGTCATTACTACAATCTTAATTGTTGACGAGCGATTATCAATATTTTATGTAAAACTGGTTTGCAATATGTAATATTGATATTTGTCTACCCATTATGAACATGAATCAACTTTAGGTAAATTACTGTTGAAAATCAAATGTAGACTGCATTTTGCAATGACATTCACTTATAAAAAGCAAGATTTCTAGGACCAGGGATAAATATGCTTCCATAATAAAAAGGGTACCAACTCTACAGTATAATCACTTACATGTAGATGCGATTGCTATGAGCAAGTAACAGAAATGCATTTCATATTTACACTGATTTAAGTGTCATAATCGATTGCCACCAGTTACTTTCGTATTTCGCATTCATGTCACACTTATTCCCTTTGCTGTGTGAAGCTCGTGGGAAATTGCCCAACGGAGGGCTGGACTTAAGTGTTATTATACTTTTTTCCTCATGTTATGTGGCAAAGACATTTTCTACACAGTGCTGGCTCACATGCATTACATTACATTCGTAAATACAGTGCAGAGTTACATTTATGTGTTTTGTATGTAAGGGGGTGGCTAACCATTCAGGGGAGACGAATACTCCTCCACGGTACCTTGTTTCACCTCTGAAATTCAGGGGTCCGAGAATGTCTGCTGTTGTACATTGCTGTAAGTGCCATAGTCACTTGACACTAGTTACTTTCGTATTTTGCATTATAATTTTATAATGTATTTTTATAATTAAGAATCGGTATGCCATTATTCCTGAAAGTTTCAACTCGGTAACCATGAACTATATAGGTTTGTGTATACCAAATTGAGGGATCAACTCAACTCAGGACATCAATATCAATAACATTAGCTATACAAAGCGTATAAGGAATCAAAATGTCGGTTGATTGCTTATAGCTTTTGGCTTTCCTATCAGACAGAATTATGTCTCTGCATTACCTCGGCCCTTGCGAAAGTTTTCGTCAAATTTGGAGATTTTCTTTCAATTTGGTAATTCTCAGGGACAGGATTATATCACAAAATCCGTACCCATGGATGTTTAGATTATCAAACATGTTGCTGGTTTAGGTTGTCAAAGTAAAGAGAATTCTGTTGATAACATATACATATGAATAAATTTTTTGCCACGTAAAACCTAACTGGAGCAAATGTGCCACGGTACAATTCGTACAAATACCGATTTCAATATCCGGAAAGTCGGCTGCTCAATGTATTTCGAGAAAAGCATTTAATTATTGATATAATTAAAAAAATAAATAGAAAACAAAAGTTACGAAGCAAATACACAGAATGTAATAAGCAAAATTATAAACAGCTACCAATAAATACATGTGTTTTCGACAGATGTACACCATCTGAGAAGCCATCTACATGTACAATTAAAGCTAGGAGGAAGGCAGACAGTATGAATGCATGTGGAATGATTAACCCTAAAAATAAAATGAAGAGTCCCTTTAAAGCATGTATTGAAGCAGATCCTGCCGCTGCACAGGAATTGTATAACAATTGTGTATTCGATTATTGTTCATTCTATACCAAACCAGCACCAGAGTTGGCTGATGCCATATGTAAAGCACTCGAAGGATTCTCAGATGCATGTGAAAATTGCGGATATGGAGCTTCATGGAGAAGGCAGGACTTATGCCGTATGTGAACGAGTATCATACTTGCTTTTGTAAAAATTCTGTAAATTCAATACCGTTTCTAAGAAAATATTCAATATATTAATATGATCATTTACATGACTTATAAAGTGTAAAATACGACGGAGATTCGTATTCGATATCATAACACCTAATTTGTATTCCTTTATATTTTCTAAAAGCTCTGCAGTGTGGAAAACACATGGTATATAGTCCGACTGTCAGTGGATGTCCTGCCACATGTGTGGACCAACACGCTCCATCAAATTGCGATTTACCAGAAACTGAAGGATGTGAATGTAAAGCAGGTTACATCCTCAGTGATGACCAATGTGTCAAGACCAAAGAATGTGGATGCCGCGATTCGTCAGGAAGATATTTCCCAGTAAGTCTGGTTTATAAATTAATGTAAGGCAGCAGTATCTTGAAAAACTAAACCAATAATCAGGGATTATCTTTTATTGTCGATCATGCACCATGAGAATTACTTTAAAATTCTCTGTGACATTTACTTTGGCAAATGATTATTATAATGAAGATGTATTTGTAAATAACAGAATCGAGTACTCCTTTGTATGTATATATAAATGATGGTAACAACGCATCTAAGTTTTGAAATTAGTATATTACAAGAAGAGAATATCAAAATTATATGTTAATGATAATAAGACAAGTCATGCATTTGCTGGCTATCTTGCAAATGTGCTTTAATGTTAAAACCTTGTGACTGTCGTGCAAGTGTCTTTGAATGATTAAACATGCTATTCGTCTCGCAAGTATCATTGAATGATTATACGTGTTAAAAGTATTGTAAGTGTCACTGAATGATTATACGTGTTAACAGTATTGTAAGTGTCATTTGTAAGTGTCATTGAATGATTATACAAGCTGGGGGCCTCTGATGTGTTACTTAAAGACGTTATACACTGTCTTGTGATTAGCATTCACTTATGAAAATAGAATATATATATACCTTTCAATTTTGTGCGCCAGATGCGCATTCGACTTATGTTTCTTCAGTGATGCTCGTGGCCGAATAATTAGAATTCACATAAGATATAATGATTGGAATTCACGTAAGATATAAATATTTGAAAAGCAGTGTTGAAACCAAAATGACCGAAAAGTGAACCAAAGAATCAATCTAAGGAAGGAGCTATAACTATGCATCTGGGAGATATTCAGTAGTATTAGAATGATTTACATAATTTCATGACTGCAAATTTTAAGTATATATTTCATGACAGTACAGAAGCACTGATAAGTAGATCTTCAGCACATAAGCACGGAAAACTAGACTTATGATGCCCTCGGGAACTATCAGTCCACTGGCATTGACACCGGCCTAGTGGTTAAAATAAATATAGAATATATATACCTTTCAATTTTGTGCACCAGACGCACATTTCGACAACTTATGTCTCTTCAGTGATGTTCGAGGCCGAATGACTGGAATTCACATAAGGTATAAATATTTGAACAGCAGTGTTGAAACCAAACTGACCGAAAAGAGAACCAAGGAATCAATGTAAGGACAGAGGAATATATTCCATAGTTTTAGAGTCATTTACATAATTTCATGACTGCAAATTCTAAGTATATATTTCACGTCAGTACAAAAGCACAGACAAGTAGACCTTCATTACAAAGCACTGAAAACTAGACTTATGAAGTAATAAGTTAACAATATAAAACATTTACTTGTACTGTATCATGAAACAAAAAAATCTTCAGTTAATTAAAGTGAAATCCATCAGTTTAAATGCTAATCCATGATTAGTCAATCATTCCGTTTGCAAAGTCCCTATGGCCCATTATTTATACATCCATTGTTCAGTATATGTATATTTAGTTATTCGTTATATTTGCAGTTGGGATCCAAATACACGACTTCAACATGTTCAGTGCAAGAATGCATAGTTCAAAATGGTAAACCAATCTTACGTACCGATTCGACTAAAAAATGTGGCAGTCATGCAACTTGCCGTCTCAGCATGGGAAGTTATCAATGTGTTTGTGACGAAGGATATATCAAACAGGGATCTACATGTATTAGAAGTGAGTATTTACATTACTGCAACATATAACTCTGAGTTGGTGTACGAAATTTTATGACCATATCGAAAAAGTTTTGTTTATATGATTATTTAGACTACGAACGTTACTAGGGCTGCGGCATTCTCTTCATACATTCGTGCATATTAATGATTCTTTTGAACTCAGAAGTGGCACAATATTAGCGTCTTCTGTTTTAAAAGTACATATAACTCTCTTTCGATCTATTGCTTTTTTTGTTAAATGTCTCTAGATTGTTACACATTTTTTTATCTCTCATAATGCAGTAAATTTTCAAATCTTTTCCATTGTATTGTGATCAATCAATATGCCCGAGAGTTTTCGTTTCAAATACTTTTAAAACGCTGTTGCGTGTTGAGCTCTAGGTATATTTATATCACTATTTATATCATTTAGGGTACTTTTAAAGAAACATGATGTGTTTCGAATATCTCATTACTAACAGACCCCTCTTCCTTTTATTTTCCCCTCATTTATACATAAGTAATGCGTGACGGTGGTAATTATTAACTATTTGGGGTTATTATTTTTCTTTGAACTTGAAGCGGTAATCCCGTAGATAATAATACGTATGATATAGGGTAATTCATTATGTTTTGCTAGCGGTAGCCACCATACAGAATTATAGATGTATGTATTTATAAATAAACATAACGTAAAGGTTCACTCATGTTCAAAGAGGCTTTATTTTCCGAATTTAAATCCCTAGGGCAAGAAATACAAGACTGTTTGGGATCCTCTTCATCTATATATCAAATCAATATATTACGAAAAATATAATAATGGTATTATTTACTTCTATCTGCAACATGATATGATAATAATAATTTATCTTTTATTCAAACCACCACCAGAACCGGCACCGCCAGCACCGCCTCCACCCGAGGACGGTAATTATTCATGTTTATATATATTTTTTCAGTTATATTTATATGCATTTGCATGTAATGTATGTCATATGGAAACTCACTTTAATTAGTTTGGTATCACAGTATTCAAATCCTGTTTATTTGTTTAATCAAATTTAGCATGTTATGTAAATTGAACAGCATTTCTGTTAATTGAATGATTTAGTTGTCTCTAACTTTATTTCTAATTTTACATGTATATGATTTGATTTCTAATTTTACATGTATATAGTTTAGACGGTACCTTTACCATAAACAATAGAAAAGTGTATGGTACATATATACGTACGTAGAAAGATTTTTGAGTCTATAATAATGATCCCTGCTCAAGAATGTATAAAGTTTTTTACTTCATCTTTTCGATTTGCTTTTCTGATGTCATTTTTTATGCTTTCTTACGGTAATAACAGTAAATGAAATTCATTAAATCTTTACTAGTCATTTGCTGTTTATAGATTGCCGTAAAACACACGATGGTTTAAACTATAATGGTAAAGTCAGTTCGACTGCATCAGGACTGACGTGTCAGGCTTGGAGCTCCCAGTCTCCTCACCGTCATCGATTTCCTCACTTGCCAAAAAATTACTGCCGCAATCCAGATGCCTCTGCTAGACCCTGGTGCTATACCACGAACCCAAAGAAACGCTATGAATACTGCAACATACCATTCTGCGGTAAAGTACTATTGTTTCTTTGGATTTCCTTAGATTTTGTATTGTGATTTAATCGCATCTCATAACATCTTCATAAAGCATAAAGCGTAAAGACTTTTAACCGATACCATGGATGTGTATATCATATATGATATTGCTCTGATGTGAAGGAGACATATAATTTCATGTGATTAGTATTTCTTATAAGCTTCTGTGAGTAAAGAAATAAAAAAAGATTTTATTTGAAAAAGTACGTAGCTTTATAGCAGAAGTATTTTCAAGGTTACTGAAAAAACCGTTATAGGTAACCATGTATGAATAATCCAAGATATATTTTTGATTTCTTTTCGGTTGATGCACTACCCAACCACCACCAGTATGTCATTTCACCCTGTTCTGATATGTATTCAGCGAATTTATATTTTGAATGTATGCACAATAGACATGTTTATAAGTAATGTATTTTCTTCGTTCTTTTAGAACCCACAAATGGACCAATAGAGGGTAAGCTTTCGAAATATTTATATATAGCTACAAAATCATATATACCTATATCAATTTATTACACCATGTGTGCATTGCATATAGTTATATCTATTTAGTAATGCTCGGATGAGTACTGTGTAAATCTAAAAGATTTGTATAGCAAACTAATTACTAAATTGACTTTTTAAAGTAAGAGAAAAATCGCAACAATGACAAAGTGATATGAAATACTTCTGTATATATATACTATCTTACATTACTATTTATAGTGTTTTATCCATATTACCGTAGAAATGAGAAGTTTTTAAATAGATCAGTATCAATGAAGTCAAATGTTTTGCAGTACTCATATATACTCAGTCGCCAAAGCAAGATACGAGCTATATTGTTATATGTAGAAATACCAGTCATATTATGTGTTGTTTTTATATGTAGTATGTTTAAAGTACGACTATACAAACTACTAATTTGTATGTTTTGAGGTATTTCTGGCCTAAACTATTTAGATCCTCTATAAAGGACTTTCGAATCCCGAACCAGTGTGGCGTTTATAACATATAGGGCATTTTATTTCCAGAATGATGTGTTAATGATAACATCATAACCTGTCCGTGAATAAATTTACAAATTACAAATATGTAAATTATAATTGTAGAGATCTGACTGGCGTTGTAGTATTAAAACATAATTATTAATATATTACAAATTATATCTCTGAAAAACAATACATGGTTATTGTACAAATGCCTGTCTATAATATATCATTTAGTTTTATATCTGTTTCCTCTTAAATATTTATTCCAGTATAATGGCAAGTTATTGATTGGTACTTCTAGGTAATTATTAAAACCGATATGGAAAAATACTTGTGAGAATTGGGTATAACGTATTTAAATTGTCTAAAGTATCCAGGTGCTGCTATCCAATTATCTTTAGATTTATGTGTGAATTGGGGTCTGAAGGATTAATGATTTTTTTCCAACTGTTTTTGTTATTACGGGCCACTAGGAGGCGGTCCGTGTACTGTAAATGTATAGGAAAGCGACACTGAGTTTCTGCGGGATTACTACTCATTTCTACGGAATGATTATGCATGTTTAATGATGTGTTTTTTTATCTAAAACGTAAGTTAAAATATAAAGTAAATATTATTAATAGTAAAAATATGATTTATTTGCGTATTATATCCGCAGCAAATTATGACATCATCGTTGCAGCGCTATTTATGGATATATATATATACACAGCGCTGCAGTGCCCAATGTTTAGTTTATGTTTAGAAACCTTTCTGTACGCGGTAGTATAGTAGGGATTACCGAAGAGATTCAGTTTACCGAAAAAAATCGCAAAATCTACCAGTATTTCCTCTGATTATAATTATAAGTGGTTACTGAAGAAATCGTATTCTACGACGTATATGTAAATTTATGTCAAATAATGATACACATAATGAAGCATACAAAAATATGTTTTAAATCAAATTATACCGATTTAAGCCTTTTAAATAATTGATTCAAATTTTAATCCCATTTCATCCGCTATAACTTCACACATTTGCCGAAACAACAGTCTCTTAGCTAATACAATTAGCCTCCAAAAATAAGATACGAGATGGGCATAAATTCATAAAACACAATTTTCTAAGATATTTTAGCTAATTTTCAGTTACAACCATATCGCCTCACATTTTTGAAATTATTATCTCTAATTATGTAGATATGAAGTTTGAATTAATGTTTTCATAGAAGTTAGTAAGAAATTGTAAGAAAATTAAAAGTAATTCAAAATAATACAAACTGTTTTGATACTACTACTTTAAACCTTTTTGTTCAACATTCCAAAGGTATACTAGGTAAAAAAAAAGTCCCCGTGAATTTTTAAACTTAAACTGTAACATTTAAATTCAAACTTTTATTCATTGGTTTGATTTCATTATAAAATTCTTAATTTGGATTCAGTAGATAATATTGATAATTCTATTGAATATAAAGGTCTATATTGAAGGCATTTTAATTCACAGATTTTATATTTGACACAAAGTAAAGATTGTTGTACACTCATTCCAATATTTTTTTTTTCATTTGCAAAGTCTTATTTTAAAATTGAAAGTTAAACCAGCACAAAGAAATACAATATTTTTTTTTAAATAGACTAGAGTAGCATAGGTTTATTAATTTCATATAACAATAATGATAATTCTATTATATTGATTAATATAAGTGTGATTTGATTTGTACTATAAACATTAATACCACTTGTACTCGACAAGGTAATCCAAATATAATTTGTTTTTAAAGTTTTGGATTAATTACAAATTTGCTTTCAATATAAGTTTGAATTGTATTGAGCTGAGCATAATTTGTTTATATTGACTTGCAGACAAGTTTTGTAAGTTTCGATAACATTATTTATTTCAATAAATGACTAAAAATCATGCATGCTAGTCAAATGCTCAGTTTTTATTCTATTGTTTATATAAGTGTTTTCCCAAAGAAAAGTTTTTCATCTGATCTGTTCAGATCATTTCTATTCATATTTAAAAATCAAGAGATTTAGAATACAGAAATGCACTTTCAACATACTTGGTGTGTTACACTTGCCCTACCTGACACATAGTGATTTCCATCGTTACATTATGTTTATGTCAATGATCAAAGTGCATTAAATGTTTGACATTAAATGGCTGAACAGATAGCATTAACCTATACTGTTATTTTGTCTGTCTGTGATAACTAGACATGTATGATGTGCCATGACTTTCCTGCCAGTTAAAATATTTGGTGAAATAATTAAAAGCAGAACTAGACAGGAGATACTTACTCCGTTAAAACTGCTTTCATTTCTGGGTTTCATCGAAATTGCACTTTTGAAACTTTTTTATGTCGCCGGCGAAACAAAACGACATTTGGATCAGTTTGTCTGTTGTCCATCAGTGTGTCTGTCAGTCACGCTTTCACATTAATGGCCATAATTTAGCATTAAACATCCATGCTTCAATCAAACTTGCAGGAATGATTAATTACGATGAGAGCCGATGGTCGAAATGAGACCGTCAAGGTCATATTCAAAGTCAAATTTATGGGGAAACATATGGCAATCGACATCGTATTTGCGAGCAATGATTTTTTTTTTAATTTTTCAATACAATTATACATGTTGCCAAATTATACACTAAGTACTAAGGGCCACGTGCTAAGTATTGACTTGCTAATAGTTGTAAAGTAGCTTCTTGACAATATTTTAGGATGTTATTTTTCAGTATGAAGAGGCATTATCCTCTTAAATATTATTCAATCATAACCAACAAATATCACTCCTATAATTATTTTTGTTTTTCAGATTACAGTATTACATCAGGAATCAAACTTATACTGAGCTTATTACATAAAGTTTAAACAGAAAATGATGTTTAAATACTATAGTAATGGAAATATTAATTTGGTTTCGGCCCGAAACTTTGATGCTTGCGTCAATAGATCATCTTGTTCCCTTTGCTATAGATAACATGCTTATGAAAATTCACTTCAATATGATAATGCAACTTGAATATTTGAGTTCGATGATAATAATTTCTGGCATATATATCTTTCAAATTTACAGCAATGTAATTTACATGTAGATACATGTATTTATTCTGTTTTAATTCACTGACGACAGATTAATTGCGGAAATAATATATTCATACTGTCGTCATCCATTATTTTGAAAAAAAGGAAAGAAGATGAGTAATTTTCATTTCGTCATTGATCAGGATGTCTGGCAGATGCACAAGGAATTAACTATGAAGGACACAAATCAGTTACAGCTTCTGGATTAACCTGTCAGAACTGGGACTCCAACCATCCACATAAACACAGATTTACATCCAGCATGAAGACGGAAGCCAATTACTGTCGTAACCCGGATGGTCATAGTGCACCTTGGTGTTATACAACTGACCCGAATAAACGATGGGAAGCCTGTGCAATTCCAGAATGCGGTATGCATAGTACAGTATTAGAGAGATAATATCAGAATACACACGGTGAACACAAAAACCTTAAATTTTATACCTTTAGATAACAATGAGTAATTCAAATGTATTTTGTCACGAAAATATTTCTGAAAAAATGGACCCCCTTCCTGGGATGTTAGGGTACTCCAAATAAAAGGCGTTTATACGTGTATGATAGAAATCCCCATTTTTCATCACTAACAGTTTAGCGTTCTTTCGGTTGTTTCATGTTTTTGAGATTTACTTTTTCAGCAAAGTGTAATGTGGAGCAGGACAAAGTTGCGAACTCATTTACAAGATGTCCGGGTCCTGTCATTATAAATCACATTCTCGGAGTAATTGCAAATACATAATCACACTCGAAAAAGAATCGGGAAAAGCCGTTGCAAAAGTGGAAGTGAAAGCCAAAACTCATACTTTGAAAGAAGGTCAAAGTATTAATGATTGTGCACATTTTAAGTTGAAGGCATCTACTTTGATTGTGCGTGATCGCATCTGCTCTGATATCTGCAATAACCGTCTGTCAAAATGAAAGTACATGTACGATGTATTGCACTCCATTATTTGTATTTGAAATAAATAATGCAGCATTCAATTTTTCTCTTCATTTATAGATATGAGAAAGATAAATATACAAACATGTACACGTTGATAAATATTATGATTTTTTAATGAAAGAAAACATGCTTGCAAAGACATCTGAATTAGCCATATGACAAGTCATCACAGAGAAAAAAGCAAATAATAAAGACACCACAATGAATTCAATTCTAATACAGATGAGGCAGCGAATTCAGTGGAAGTAATGAAAACGAAACGAAATGTACAGGAACATGTAAAGGTAAAAAATTTACAATCATGTTATAGAAACCAATATTTAAGGAAGAATGTAAATACAAAAGAATTTAGAACAATATTTATGAAGCATTTATTATATAAAAGATGACGTTTGTCATGCTCCACGGAGTAGGTGGCATATGTACTGATGTCGTGTGGTTGTGAAACTTTCAATACAGTCTGTATGTTGAGGGCATTCATGGCGAGTTTAGCTAGCTACACACGATTACCATAATTGGGATAAATGGTATATGTATGGCGCTGACATATATATGCACACATTACCGTATGTTGTGTCTAGCAGAAAGCACATATTTCTGCGTACATGATAAAACATTACATGATTTAGTTTTTACGTGAAATCGGAATGAAAATGTGTGTGTTCTGTTCACGTGAATGATCTTTGAACAAAAATCGTTCATCTAATATATCAACTTGGAAAGTAAACAGAAATCTGCATTTACTCATTAAATTGTGCTTATACACTGCAACTATTCCAGTCACGAACGATGCGGAAAAAAAAATACAAAATCAAATTTAAATTAATAAAAACAGAAATGAATAAATAAATAAATAAAAATGATAAAAATAAATCAATAAAAAGGAAAGTAGAGATTATATTATCAAGTATATTTCATCGGTACCATGGTACATTATTAATCCAAGGAGGTTTGTGCTTCTAAAGATAAATTTTCTTAATCTCAACACGCTGCTCATTATTGGCATTAAACCAGGAATTCGATATTTCGTACTCCGAATTGTGTATTTTCTCTGTTACAACTTTGGAGGCATATATGGTGAAGGACATGGCGGGAAGAAGGCGACGGGCATTTTTTAAATATGTAGGTATTCATGCCTATTCGTAGTTTCAAAAACGAAATTATTTGAAAGTATTTAAATAAAATATGTGAAGGCATAGGTAGGAGCACATCATTTAAATTAATCAGTTTCTTTAAAATCATTTTTCAATCAATATTATGTTAAAATGTTGAACCGGAAGTCAGCTTTGAAGAAACAAGCAATTGTTTTGCTTACCTGACAAAGTTAAATGAATTGATAAGTCATTCACTCGAGATAATCAACCAATTAAATTGTTTTTATTATTTGTCATTTGTTATTATTATTATCATGGAATAACTGTCAATATGTGACGTAATAAAATATAATACACGGTTATCCATAGGTACGCTGCACAACAATCTTACATACGAATTTGTGTCTGGTATTAGCAACTTACAAATCTAAATATGTATTGTGGGTGAGTCATTGTTTAATTTCAGTGAACGAAAGTTCTATTAACCGGCCATTGTATACCCTATCACCAGCGGACGACGCGTTGCTGCATATTACTTAAATTCAAAGTTGTCCAGACTACCAGATATATTTGAATGATTATTAGTCCCCTGCCAGGGGAGGGGACTATAGTGTTTGTCGTTTTCTGTCCGTCGGCAAGTCTGCATTTCATTTGCCAGATAATAACTTGAGTTAAGAATGATTAATTTCTATTAAGCTCTACATAAGGCTAGTTTATGTAAATGGAAGGGACTAAAGTGTTTGTCGTTGTCCGTCCGTCCGTCTGTCTTTCCATCCGTCTGTCTGTCTGGCCAAATGGTTTCCAGACAATAACTTCAGTGAGGAATGACCAATTTGCTTCAAACTTCATACATATATTTGTACTACTAATAATTGACTTTCATCTCCATCATTCTTTTGACAGTTTCTATAATAAATATTAGAACATATATACGTAATATGCACCAGATGCGCATTTCGAAAACTTATATGTCTTCAGTGATACACATAGCCAAATGAATTATAGCAATATATAGATATTTGAAGAGCAGAGTTAAAAAGAAAAAAGAGGAGTTACCGGCTCAGTTATGTGGCAGAAGTCACCATGGAACTATACAATACATGAATATAAATAATATACTGGCACATATAACACATTACAAAAATATTTGATTGTAGTGCAATTACGATACCGACTTAGGACAGTCATTTAATTTGACAAAAGCCAAACAAATGGTGTGGTTAACCGGTTTACGGGCCAAACTTCCCACTCACCGTAACAGCAGAACAATCAAATCTTTAAGGACGTACATTTAAAAATTTATCAATAATCCTCCATGTAAAGAACAAGGGTCAACAGGTATAGCATATTGAGAGGTCATAAAAATATAAATATGTAAGGTATTGTAAAATACGAAAGTAACTGTTGTCACATGACTATTGCACTAACAACAATGTACCACAGTGGACATTCATGGACCCCTGAAATTCAGAGGTGAGACCAGGTGCCCGGGAGGAGTGAGCGTCCCCTGTTTGGCAAGCCACACCCGCCGTGAATGTCCTTACACACAGACGAAACAATAATAATTCAACAATGTATATATAAATGAATGTGAACAAACACTGTGTAGAAAGTGTCACAGCCACACAACATCAGGAAAAAGGTATAATAACACTTAAGTCAAACACATAATGATATAAAATATATATGCGACATCAACATGATAAACCGTGCTCTGAAAGCGAGCTAAGACCCTAGATCTGTAGGAGTCCCGACTTACAGTCAGAGGGGACGAGGTTCAGGACCATGTCTCTTCTGAAAGAAGTTTGGAAAAGGCCCGTCATATAGTCCCCACCGCCCTGTTAGTCAGCATGCAGCGTTCAAGTAAAAGTTTGCATAAGGCTATAGAGGGGCCAAATACAAGACCTATAGTCTTTTTGATGATCTCAATGTCATATTGTCTATTTAGAAGACGTTTGACTATTTATTACATGGTAAAATAACGTTATCGTAGCCTTTTACTTTCTTTAGTTTATATACGAGATCACCGTGAAAATAAGGATGGGAAATTCCATTGTATACATAGTGTTGAAAAGAAATATTTCCAAATTTAGAAAGAAGTTCTAAATAAGATCTGAAGAATTAAAAGTTTAGTAGTAATTTGCAAATTTCATTTATGAATGTCCAAAACATCGGTGCAGCCTCTGTCAAATCGAATTAAGTGAGATATATTAATACCATATGATGGGAGTCGAGGGACATCGCCATCCAAGTAAGGAAAATTTACAATAGGAAGTCCAAAATCCTCACGTTTATCATAAACATTAGTATATATTCGGTGGTTGATAATTTTGATGTTCACATCTAAGAAAGGTGTAGATTTATCTCAAGTATTAGTTTTATTTATCTTGAGCTCTATTGAATATATTTCTGATATAAATTAAAACCAAAGTGGCCTAAAACATGAACCATATAATCAGTCTATCATAAACAATATGTTGTACACATTGATTACATGTGCAAATACTAGAAGTTAAAATATTAGTCTCATATTTTGGTAATGCTGGCCTTGAGAGGACAAGGACAAGTGTTAGCTGTAATTAATTTACAGCAGTCGAAAATTTACTTCAACTGAAATTTGTTATGTTTACTAGTGTATAAGGTAAAACTATATTCCTATCGGGGTAGGTTACACTTTTAGTAGAGAAAGGCGAATGAATGCTTTGCTTTTCTTAGAGTCATGATAGATCATTTTGCCCTGGCATACATTTACACGTATAGGATAATAGAAATTTGTATGTTATCGAAATTTGATTTTGAGATTTGTAAATGATTATCATTAGTATATCTAAATTTTGACCATGACATGACCTTGACCTTGGATCTTGTAGAACTAACATAAAGGGATTTGACAATTTTTATATACATATTGTCAATGCTATACATTTATTATGAATTAAACGTTATTGAAGTTTGTCTAAGAAAACAAATATGTAGTAGAGAGTATGAAAATATCAGAAATAAACACTCATCTAGAATGGGCTATGGCTAAATACAGGGCAATTAAAATGAGCTTTTTTCAATGTATATAACATATTATGCTGTATGTCTCTTAATTGACCAGAGGGTGACCATATACCATGTATTTAATTATTTCCATGCAATGATATTTTAGAGTATAATCCATGTATCTTTCATAAATACTGTATATCCCAGAGTTGAAATTGGACCTTTTAAAATATTTAAGAGGCTCTACAAAAGTTTTTGTGACAGAATTATTAACTTTTTACCCCCTCCCCCTTTCACCCCCCCCCTCCCCCCAAAAAAGAAATTACAGGGGGTTGAGTATATCCAAGAGCCAAATTTTCAAGGTAAATGTGAGCTTTTTATATGCAATATTCTAAAAGAAGTAGAGCAAAATCTGTTCTTTGGATGGTGGGCCCGTAAACCGGTTAACCACACCATTTGTTTGGCTTTTGTCAAATTAAATGACCGTCCTAAGTCGGTATCGTAATTGCACTACAATCAAATATTTTTGTAATGTGTTAAATGTTCTATTATATTATTTATATTCATGTATTGTATAGCTCCATTGTGACTTCTGCCATGCACATAACTGAGCCGGTAACTCCTCTTTTTTCTTTGTACGCATGGTAAAACGTTAATGAGGACTATTTAAATAATCAACAAGCAAACAAGGTATTCAAACAAAGAGATGGCCTATAACTTTGACCTTTGTGTTACAATGACCTTGAAATAAAAAAAAATCACCAATATACATCCTAGTTGTATACAGATATGCACTTTAATATTTCTAGGTTAAAATGCCGAGAAATAAGTATTTGGATAATGTTTTTACAAAAAAATATGCTTATGATCTGGACCTTTTCTCCTGTGACTTTGAAATGAAAAGGAAACATAAAAGACCTACGGAATATCAAGCTTGCTCTTTGACACCCCAGAAACACGCAATTTCAAGTTAGAGACAATATATTCTCACAGGGATTACTTGTAGCCTTAATCTTAGATACTGTGACCTTGACCTTAGATAGCATGACCTTGAGATCATTTATGACTTTCATTGACTTTGAAATCCAGATATTAAGTTAAGCATTGCAAAGTTATCAGTTTATAGCCTAACAAATGTTACCAAAAAGGGATTGCCCGTGACCTCGACCTTTGACACGTAACTTTGATATCATTATAAATCATCCTTGATCTAGAAACTGAAAGTATTCATGAGTTTTATTTGACATTCCTTAGTTACACGGTATTCTACTAAGAGTATTAACAAGGTATTTTACCAAAAGGATTGCCTGTGACATTGATCCCACAGCTTTGAAATCAATGGGATCGTTCTTGACCTTTATGGTATCCAGCTCTGTTGTGTTCATATGCACATCCTTAAAGTAGTACAGACGATTGTTCATGTATAAAGGGACAGACAACACCTCAACATACAATAAATAATATCGCTTATTAAAAAAAAAAAAAACAAAACAAAACAAAACAAAACAAAAAACCCCCCAAAAACCATAAAATAAGGAAATTTGCTGACTTCGAAGATTTAAATGCATAAATAAACGAAAACTAGAAGAGACTATAAAATACACAAAAGGCACCTTAGAAGTACCATACAAATTTTGTAATAGGGTTACTGTGACCTTGACCTAAATGATATGTCCTAGGGTTAAAGTCATTATACACTTTCTTGGGTCATAAATAATATCGAATGAGGCTTTCAGTAGGTAAGAATGAAGAATTTATAAAAAATGGTTATAGTGGTAATTATAATTCATAAAATATACATTTGAAGAAAATCTAATAGCCATTTACAATAATTCTTGATTATAGAATTGGTAATGCTTGCTAGAAGTCTTAAAATCAATTTATGAAACACAAGTGGTCCGGCAGCAAAAGACGTCGTCAACAGCTATTTTTTTTTGTGTGTGTAAAAGATATGGAATTGACCTTGGTTTCATTTGCAAAGGTTGCATTAGTTGAATATGCGTGCCAACTATGAGGTCTTCATCTCTTACGATTAAAAAGTTATGGCCAATGTTAAACTTTTTGCAGATACACAGACAAAAAATATATGCAATACGCATACGGTGTTCACAAGACCTTACCCACCTAAAGCATTGAGTGGTCTTTTATGTAGCATGACATTGGGCTTCGGTGAACGCGGAATTTCACGATAACCAGTCTTGCGACTCAACAAACTGAACAGCACAGGCTCTATTTATAGATGCACATAGATTTCTAACAGTTATTTGTTAGTTATTATCACTATCTTTCGAGGAGATCTGACGATTTAGATATAGAAACAAGGATGTATCATTATATCGCTATGCGATATATTGCGACACAGGGATAATGATGCAATACCTGATATAAATAGAAGGTCGAACGATACAGCAAGTGTTAAAATATATCTTTAAAAATCCGTAGCAGTTTTTATAATATACAAACAGATGTTTCAAACAAAATTAATTTTCTGTGTTATGTAAGTCGATGCACATCAATTTATTATCCTCATGGATATTTGGGTCATACAGCTTTAATGTATTTGTTATCATAGATCTAGTACCAACGTCATATATGAAAATAATCTATCAAGGAGCTTATTCGGCTGTTTTAGAAAAAGATGCCACGGGCATGCAGAAACAAAAGCAAGCACATAAAATACACCAATATTCCACCTTCATGCGGTTGAGGTAGTGACAAAAGATGATCAATGGGGAATTTTCACAAACGCTTAGATGATCCAGATTCGTGATTTGTTATGAAGTATACTCCTCGGGATTTATCTTCAATTTCTAAGTAAAATCTTATTTTGTAATCTTTTGTTTTACCATGATTATTATCTTAAATAAGAAAATAATAAAATATATATAATGTATGTATACTTCTTCATTGAATTCAAATGTGGATTTCAAAATATTTATAACAGGATTTGTAAAAATTTACTGAAAATTTGCATTATGGCCTTGGATAAAACCAAAGTCATACCCCCTCATGCATTCGGAATCTCTCCTGCCTTTACTTATAAAAGAATGCTGCAATATGTAAAACTCAAAACGGATACGTACAGTGAAATAGCCCCATTAAAGTCGTCACTGAATTGGTGTGGTTAACCAATACATTGGATCTACCTTCACACAGTGTCCGTTTCCTAATATATTAAAAAAATATTTATGGAGCTATAATTCTCAAATTATTTTATCGATGAAATGATGATTTCGAGGAAACTCTATCAGTTGCATGAAAATTAATCAGAAATTTCCGTGGTGATTTTGTCATACCGCTGAGTCAGATTCTTTTTTTCCCGTTAGACTTCAAAGTATTTTATTCACATTTTATTTTACATACATGCCATACATTTATGTTTAAGCCTCCTCCCATTAATATATAAAGTTTCCCCGAAAATAGGAATCGTCCTCTTAATTACATTGTTGTCTAATATCACATACACGTGTGTTATTTGTATTATGGTTCAAAAGTATTCATTATTGAACTATTTAATCATTAAGTTAAATATTATTTTACCTTTTGAGTTTCTATAATGTAATGTATGTAACATAATGTGTTAAAATTGATTAAAGCTCAACAAATACTGTTTTGCATGCAATGAAATTTGAAATAAATAATGGATAACTCTAATGTTCCTTTATCAGACTGCAACAGGTGCATTATATTAAATGCGACTTCTTGAACGAAATATATCTAATAACTAATTTACATTATAAATTTCTACTCCTACGTCATAAAATAAAACAATAAAATATTTGGAATTATTTTCAATAATTGTACAAAAGACTGATAATGTTATATGTTTGTTCGTTTATTTGCAACCTGACGCATAATATTTTAACAACGAATGTCAGTACTGAATCATGTATCAAATTAAAATATTATATTAAAATAAATGCACTTCCCTAATTTTTGTCACATGTTGCACATGTTGATTAAAAATCAATTTGACTGTGTATTTAAAGGATCCAATCCTCTTATCTATAGCTAGAGGGATACCTCGGCATCATTATGAGGTTACACTGGCTCGTTTTGGCCATTTTGGTCATAGCTATATTAATGGAAGGTAAGTCCGTTGATATTCGTCTTGTGCATTTTATGATTTTTTTTTCTATTCATTATCTGCACATTTCTGACCTTGACATAAAGATAGGCTCATAAATATAAAGAAATATCTACGTGTTTTGATTCAGTGCATCATTAAATCAGACACAGATAGGCCAGTTTTCCATTTTAAAAGAGAATCCTTTCCTGAAAATAGTTAGCAAACACACCTATTAGAGCGCTGCACTTATCCGTTCGCTTTTTATATCAGGGTAACCATCTTTCGGATTGAAGAAAAATCTGGTTATAAAACATACTATATTGCAGTAACTGTAGCACGACTGCATGAAAATAACTATGTTAACTGTTCACAATTTTCTTTTTTTTTCGAATGATATTCAAAGGATGTGATGCACTAATATGACTTTTCTTACGGTATGGAAATTTTAATGTGTTACACATTTGATATAAGAAAGCTGCTCAACATAACTTAGGCTTCACTTGTTTTATTCTTACTTACATATATACCATCATAAACAATTAAGCTATATTTTACATTGAATTTTAGATACTTATTGGGTGTATACATGTTTTAATATCGAGTTCATATTAAGATCTGTACTACATTTTTTTAAAATATCATTTCAGATACAAACGGAGTTTGGCGTCGCCGTAGACGGTTCAGGAAAAGTCGACTAACTATCGTTAAACCAAATCTGTTTAAAGGTATGTTCTTCGTTACCTGCTTCCCATTTCTCCCTCCATGCGCGCGTGTGTCTGTATGTTTTATATTGAGGTATATTTAAGCCTACACCGATAAAATGTTTGACAATTTTTTAAAGGGAGAGAAGCATATCAATATTAGAATAACATACATGTATTTAAAATTTTTGACAAGATATGATAAAAGATTAATCTTCAAAGGAATATATGTCACAGTTACCGATGTGATGATTTTCACTAGTATGATATTTTCGAATTGGAGCCCAAACAACATTGCAACATTAAGGGCTTTCTCTGTATAACCTTTTTCAAATGTCATTTTGTAGTGTCAAAAGTAATCGATACACACAGTCTTAACAAAATTGGAGAATGATCATATGCTTCCCACTACCTAGGTTTACATTAGTCAAGGCTCTTTAGTTATTAGAGTTTTCGTAGGGATAGCAGAAACATGAATTCATTCTACAACTTCATTAGTATTTTGAACTTGAGATAGGTGCTTAAGTAAGGCAATGAAGAATTAGTATTTGCCAATTCAACATTTGTTTGTATTACACAATGTTTAACTTTTTAAAGAAAACATATTTTCCATAGCGCCATAGTGTAATACGTCCCGCCTAATGACGGCGTATAAAAAGGCTATACATTCATGTTTCTTATCATAATATACAATGTAACTTAATACAAGATTCAAATTTGTCAAATTACAACATCCCTATCATTTATATATATAAATGCCATCCAACTGTGAACAGTCACAGGTCAAAAGCCATCCTAATACTATGTATAGTCAAAATATTAATGATGCTAATACTAGGTCGATCAAAAGCTGAGCTTAAAACTATGAGGTATTGTTACATATTTTGAAAATTTTATCAATAGTTTATATAGAAAGTTTCCGGGCTGATATAGAGCCATAAATGCCCGCAAACTTCATATCAGCCCGGGGACTATTTCCAGTTACGTGACGTCATACTTATATTTGACGTCATAGCGTACGCAAACAAACATGGCGGACAGTACTATTAACGAAAATACTTCGATTTATAGAATTAAATGTAGATGGACGGTTAAATATGTAATAAAAAGGTTATTAACTGAATACGACGAAATATGACCGCTCTCGGTCTTTGAGCGGATGCTTAACCGCTCAAAGACCTCGGGCGGTCATATTCGTATTCAGTCAATTACCTATAAATAACAGACATGTGAGATCTCTTGGTCCCTTAAATATTGAAGAAAATTAAATTAATCAAAACAGGGAAATTTCCTTGTCTAAAAATAGATTCTTAGCACTACGTAAAGACTTTTAGTGAGTGGATATAACAAAAGAAAAAAAGTGAAGTAAGTACAAATCCAAGATATTGTTCCGAAATCCACAACACGAAGTCGAAGAAAGTAAACGAATTAATCTTACAGTACGTTGACCAAAAGTAAACGAGCATGTTATCAATGAAAAGCAACACATTGAAGTAAAGGAGTATACAGGGCATGTGATTAAACTTCAAATTACCCTTTTAGGCTGTTATAGATTCAAATCAAAATCGACAATTTGAGTCACTCACAAGGATTTTTGAAAGTTTTTAATAATTAATCGTTGAAATACTATTAAACAATTTAAAAACAACCCCCCCCCAAAAAAAAAAACCCCGAAAACAAACGAACAGCAACAACAACAAAAATAAAAGTAAAACAATAAAATGATAAAGAATTCTCTAAATTCATTTTTATGGTGAAGGGGGATTTATTGTTCGATATTGGTTCCATAGGAATATCTACACATTCAGTTTCGTAATAGTGCACCATTTATAAAAAAAAAAGAATTTTAAGGTATGCATTTCATTAAAATATATAAAATACACTATAATTTATTCTAAATTATAAGTGTATGATTGATATTGATCAGTTTCTACCATAATTTCATTTCTGACAATGATGACATCAATAATCTTGTTAAGTTTAATTTTCAAGATTTTTGTTATTTCTAAGGAAACTGATTTAAACAGAAAGCCGTATCATTAGAGAAATAGTTGTTCGTTAAAGTTGAAATCAGATAGAATAAAGATTAAACAAGAATGAAAATAAACAATCTACAAGTATAGTATACAATATATTTATATTCAGATCAAACACATCCTTTTCGTTCTCAGAACCCAATTCATTTAATTTTGCGAAAGCGCTGGGACATTAAATCTAATTCGCCTGTCCGTATCTTCATCCTTCCGCCCGTTCGTTTGTTTGTCCGTCTGTCACAAAATCTGTAACCTTGGTCATAACTTTTTTACCTTCATATAATTGCATGGGTGTCCCTAATTGCAATACTTTTCCGTTGGTACCAAGATTTTTTATCATGTGATATTTAACCTACTTCAATGTATTTTTTTAACCGTAAGACGTGGGGACTTCATATTTGGCTTGTGTGTCCCAAATGGCGCTGCAGATACACGTAGATATGCACAACCATGACAATATGTCACAGATCACTACATCCTTACTGATAGTACCCAGACAGGGGGGGGGGGGGGGGGGGGGGGGGGGGGGGGGGGGGGGGGGGGGGGGGGGGGGGGGGGGGGGGGGGGGGGGGGGGGGAGCACAATTCTCTGAATTTGCTTGTTCAGACAAATTGCTCAGTTCTTAGATTACATTTTCTTCTGCACCAGCATATCTAGGAAAATGTACTTTTGTTATTAAGAGCATGACGAGTCACTTTTCCTGTAGTTTTAGAGACAATACATTGAATAAATTATCTTAAGACTATAGTAAGGAATGACACTATTTATTGAATTTTCCATTTAAAAATGAAGACAGCACTGTGCTGAAAAAATGTTAAAGTACACATTGGGTACAAAAGTCGCCTTTATAGCATGACAATCGGACTACTTGAACATAAAATAAACTTTTATTTCTTCATAGACTGCTGTGAAAATTGTAACCGTAATGTACAACATCTGAGAATATTTTATTCTATCCTTTTATGGCAAAATTGGTAATTTATGTTTATCCATATAAAAAACTATACATTTCAATCGAAGAGTTTTAGAAATGACATTTCATTGCGATATATATTATTTCAGTTAATTCAAAAAGGAAAATCTCATTCCCATATAATAGAGAATTCGTAGAATTCGAAAACCACCTACTGCTTACCATATGGTTGCAATGTTAGCATAGAAAATTTATTCTGTTCAGGAGTTGATGAGAAGCCACGTCAATGGGATGGGCCTGTACAATTCTCCGACAAGACACAAACATAGTCATAAGCACCGGTCTTACAATAAACGCCATATACATGGTCTGTCGTTATTTGCTTTCTTGCACCACGTTCATTAACAGTTAGGTTTGTCCTTTATCTGCATTAAACTATACGAAGAAGTCCGTGTCAATACGACATTATTATATTATTATTATTATAATTACAAAGCTCAGTCCAGCAACAGGAATACAGACTGATCTTTGTTTTGTAACGCTGGTTAATTTGTTTTCATTAAATTCGTTTTATTCGCGTCGCGTTTTCCTAAAATTAAAATTTGCCATTAGAAATATGTACGCTTTGAGGATCAGCAATGTCCTTAATCACTAAAAGTTCTAGTCTTGGATTCTACCATACTTTATACATAAGTAAAAAAATGAAGAGGTACCGAAGGGTAAACCATATCTCATAGTCCATGGAATAAAGGGAACAATATCGTGTTTAGTGTCATATTCAGACAAATGCGAACCATAATAAAATCGAGGTGAGACCAGTAACACATACATATTTCTAAAGCTCTACTACAACTATAACTTCAGAACTTTTTAGTTATAAAGAGACATTAGAACAGTATTCAATTGTACTGCAGTTACGATACCGACTCCCAAGCACACTATGTAGTACTCAGATGCTATGCTTCCTATACAAAACCCTAGCGAGAGTTCATTCTTTTCATCTTAATATTCATTTTAATGCTGTTGAATATGGCATTAGTGATAGTCATTTATTTTGAAACTTTTCATCATATAATTACCAAATACCTTAATTTAGAGTGTCCAAATTACGTATTTATTTTGTTCCCTGTTTCTAACTTTTCATAACTCAGTATTAAAATATGTATCAACCTCAAAACAGGTTGTTATAGAGACAAATGGAGGAGAATTTTAATCGGTTCAAAGAAACAGGTAGTGAGAACAAACACCGTTGACAGTTGTATTCGTACTTGTAGGAAACAAGGAACACTTTTAGCAGGTGTCCAAGTAAGTTATTACTTATATTTAAGTATGACTATTTTTATACCTCTTATTCTCAATGAATATTTGATATAAAAATCATATAGCTAGTGAAGTATTTCAGGAACAATTAAACTCTTACGTAAATATTGAAAACAAGTGTAATTGTTAAGATTGAAAATCTTCTGTAATACGTTTTACAAAATAATTACGTGAAGGGTTACTACTTTTTTTCTTGTCTCAGTATGTTATGAAATGTTATTTATTTTAAATAAGCATGTGATGCAATTTACATTAACGTCACACTTATTCCCTTTGCAATGTGAATCTCGTAAAAAGTTCCCCATAGAGGGTTTGACTTAAGTGTTATTATACCCTTTTTCCTGATGTTGTGTGTCTGTGGCACTTTCTACATAGTTTTTTTTTCATATTCATGTATGTCTGCAATGCTAAATTATATTTGTTTCCCTTGTATTTAAGGGCATTCACGACGGGTGTGACTAGCCTACAGGAGACGCTCACTCCTCTCAGGCACTTGATCTCACCTCTGTATTTCACTAGTCCGTAAATATCCACTGTGGTACATTGTTGTTAGTGCTATAGTCATTTAACATCGGTTACTTTCCTATTTTACATTAATGTGTTAAAAGAAGGGATAACCATTCTTAATCACACAATTCGTTCAAAAACGTTGCTGTGTGGGTTTTTCAAAGGAAATATGGTAATGCTATTGTCTTTGTTGATTTGAACATATTGCAACAACATATTTGATATATCAATTGAAACGATTGAAACAGTATGGAAGAGAATGCTTCTGTGGAAATACATTGAGGAGGTATCCGAAGGTGTCAAAATCCAAATGTAATATGAAATGTCCAGGAAACAGATTCCAAAGGTGTGGTGGACGTTGGCATATATCTGTATACCGTACAGGTTTGATATTGTTTTCATACAATTCGGTTACTACTACTACTACTACTACTACTACTATCATTACTACTACTACTGCTACTGCTATTACTACTACTATTGCTGCTGCTATTACTATTACTACTCCAACTACTAGTACCACCATCACCACTACTACAACTACTACTACTACATACTACTACTACTACTACTACTACTTCTACTACTACTTTTATCATTACTACTACTACTACTGCTATACTACTACTATTGATGCTGCTATTACTACTACTACTCCAACTACTAGTACCACCATCACCACCACTACTACTACTACATACTACTACTACTACTACTACTACTACTACTACTACTTTTATCATTACTACTACTACTACTGCTATACTACTACTATTGCTGCTGCTATTATATACTACTACTCCAACTACTAGTACCACCATCACCACTACTACATACTACTACTACTACTACTACTACTACTACTACTACTACTACTACTACTACTACTTTTATCATTACTACTACTACTACTGTTATACTACTACTATTGATGCTGCTATCACTACTACTACTCCAACTACTATAGTACCACCATCACCACTACTACTACTACTACTTTTATCATTACTACTACTACTACTGCTATACTACTACTATTGCTGCTGCTATTATATACTACTACTCCAACTACTAGTACCACCATCACCACTACTACATACTACTACTACTACTACTACTACTACTACTACTACTACTTCTGCTTTTATCATTACTACTACTACTACTGTTATACTACTACTATTGATGCTGCTATTACTACTACTACTCCAACTACTATAGTACCACCATCACCACCACCACCACCACTACTACTACTACTACTACTACTACTACTACTACTACTACTACTACTACTACTACTACTTTTACCTGTATTATTATTATTTTATTATTATTATTATTATCATTATTATTGTTGTTGTTGTTGTTATAAAACCCATTTCGATTAAGTAGAAACGACTGCCATTGTATTTAGATATCGAATGTATTACTACTCAGTGTACTGAGTACTGCCATTTAATGTTGAGAAAAAAGCTATAGGATCTCACTAGCCATATAAAATTCGATTAAATGCCTTTAAAGACCTGGTTTTACCTCTTATCAGTACATGGTATCAAAATATAAGATATTGTGGTATTTTACATGTTATGTAGTGCAAAAAAGTTATTTGATCTTAAGGGGAGGTCCGACTGAATTGGCGAATGACAGCTGGATACCGACCAAAGACAAACATACTGGCAAAACATTGTACCTATTTACATCTCAGATCAAGCTGAGCCTTTTCAGGGGTGGGCGTTTCAATTATTTTTTTGTGTGACAGGTTATGAAAAACCTACACATTTGCGAGATCTAAAGGCACGAACTGATATCTTCTGTGTAACTGTATGGTAAAAAATATTTTAATTGTATGTATGACTTAAATGTGGATGGTAAGTTTCTTATATTTTATGATTGAAAATGAGATAGGCCATTATGATTATTGGTAATTTAAATCTTTCTTTCAATCCACAGAGTTAATTAAAATAGTTATTGAAAGTATGCAAGATATCTATTGATTCTCAGGAGCCCATATCTGTCCACCGTGTTCCAAGCCCATGTCTGTCCACCGTGGTTCTTCGACGTAGGTGCGACAGCGGCAGAGCAGTTGTCATTTTGTAATATGACTTTATAATTACTGATATTCCATTGCACAATGCAGTTTAGCACAAAGTTCTGTGGATGTTATTAGTAAAACTGAATGACACCTGCTATGTTTTTCGTTTATCTTTCTAAAAGAAAATTTACTCTTTTAAAGAGTATTTCCACAGAAACCATTAGCGAATGGTAAGTTGTGGAAAACATTGTTAGGATATTTCCACTTTCATAATATGTATGTGTTCTTAGGTTTCTTTGATTGGTTATTCTTTCAAACATTGCTTTCTATAGAAAATTATGCAGAATTTGGAAGAAATGAAACACAGATATGACAACAAAATGTGCAACAAGCACTCAATATAAACGTGTATGCTTTATGAAGAATACTTTCTATTTATTATGTATTACGTCTTTTACAACAATTACCCTTTAATATTCAATGTCCAATTTCAAAGGAAAGAAACGAAGATGTGGCTACAATGTGTGCCACAAATATGCAAAATGCTTACGTCGCAGAGGACGGCGAAGGTGCAAATGCCGACGGGGATTCGTTGGGAACGGCATAACCAGCTGCAAAAGTGAGTATAGCCACATTTAAGAATTTGAACTTTGTGTTTATTCCAAGACCGAATGAATTCTACATTTTGTCGTAGGTGCTTGCAGTGTTGTGAATACTTCTCCTCAGGTCTTTAATCGTCTTCGGTCATGTTTATGGTTTTTTGATAAAACTTAAACGTATACTTTTAATGAGGAATAATTGTTAATTATTATGTATTATATGCAACAAATGTTTATATATCAAGAAAAACAGACATATAATACAACCAGTAAGAGTTCACTGCATTCTAACATAAGAGAGTCTATTGACCGTGAGATGATAAGAGTTCACATCAACGTTAAATAATAGAGTTATTCGGTCAGACTGACCACTGCAGGTACACAGCATTCTGTAGATCAATGGGCGGGGTTCCTTAGGTAAGAATCCATAGGTTCCTTACCTAACGATCGATAGGCAGCGTAGTATGCCGCTTCCTTAATTCGCATATTGAATTCTTTTTCTCCAAGACTCAATGAATTTAACATTTTGTCGTTATTCAGGTAGGTGTTTTATATATAAATATATATTATAAATAGTTCTTGTAACGTTTTAAACGTCTTCAGCCTTGTTTATATCTTTGTGATAAAAATATGCATATATTTTCTATATGGAATGTTAGGCAATTATTATGTATTGTGTCTTTTACAAAAATGCCTTCTTAATATTCAATGTACAATATCAAAGGAAAGACACGACAATGCGGCAAAAAAGTGTGCCACAGAAATGCAATATGCTCTCGTCGCAGAAGAAGGCGAAGGTGCAAATGTCGAAGGGGATTTGTTGGGAATGGAATAACCAGATGTAAACGTGAGTATAACCACATTTGATTATTTGAAGTTTAATTTGCGTATTGAATTTTTTTTCTCCAAGACTCAATGAATTTTACATTTTGTTGTTATTCAGTTTGGTTTTTACAGTATCATGAAAAGTTCTTGTAACGTTTTAAACGTCTTTAACCTTGTTGACAAAAAAGTATACGTATGTTTTCTATATGGAATATTTGCAAATTATTATGTAATATGTCTTTTAAAAATATTGCCTTTTAATATTCAATGTACAATATCAAAGCAAAGAGACGACAATGTGGGCACAAAGTGTGCCACAAATATGCAAAATGCTATCGTCAAAAAAGACGACGAAGATGCAAATGCCGAAGGGGATTTGTTGGGAACGGAATAACCAGATGTAAAAGTGAGTATAGCCGCATTTGATTATTTGAAGTTTAATTTGCGTATTGAATTTTTTTTCTCCAAGACTCAATGAATTTTACATTTTGTCGTTATTCAAGTAGATGTTTACAGTATTATGAATAGTTCTTGTAACGTTTTAAACTTCTTCAGCCTTGTTTATATCTTTGTGATAAAAATATGCATATATTTTCTATATTGAATGTTAGGCAATTATTATGTATTGTGTCTTTTACAAAAATGCCTTTTTAATATTCAATGTACAATATCAAAGGAAAGACACGACAATGCGGCAAAAAAGTGTGCCACAGAAATGCAATATGCTCTCGTCGCAGAAGAAGGCGAAGGTGCAAATGTCGAAGGGGATTTGTTGGGAATGGAATAACCAGATGTAAACGTGAGTATAACCACATTTAATTATTTGAAGTGTAATTTGCGTATTGAATTTTTTTCTCCAAGACTCAATGAATTTTACATTTTGTTGTTATTCAGTTTGGTGTTTACAGTATCATGAAAAGTTCTTGTAACGTTTTAAACGTCTTTAACCTTGTTGACAAAAAAGTATACGTATGTTTTCAATATGGAATATTTGCAAATTATTATGTAATATGTCTTTTAAAAATATTGCCTTTTAATATTCAATGTACAATATCAAAGCACAGAGACGACAATGTGGGTACAAAGTGTGCCACAAGTATGCAAAATGCTATCGTCAAAGAAGACGACGAAGGTGCAAATGTCGAAGGGGATTTGTTGGGAACGGTATAACCAGCTGCAAAAGTGAGTATAGCTACATTTGATTATTTGAAGTTTAATTTGCGTATTGAATATTTATTCCGACAAAATACGAAAGTAACTGGTGTCACTTGACTATGACACTAACAACAATGTACCACAGTGGACATTAACGGGTCCCTGACATTCAGAGGTGAGACCAGGTGCCCAGGGGGAGTGAGCATCCCCTGTTTGGCTAACCACACCCGCCGCGAATGTCCTTACGAAACAACAATAATTAAAGACCAAATAAATTTAATATTTTGTCGTTTGCAAACTATACATTTATGTTAAAATTTTTTTTCTGGCTGTAACATTAAAGGCTAACACCCTTGATAATCTATATGTCTATACCATTTTCTGATTAAATACTTATATTTCTCTCCCATTTTGAAGAGGTGAAACCTGGTTATTGTGGAAAATGCAAATGCCATAAGAAAGCCATTTGTCGCAGAGGAAGATGTATTTGCAGGAGAGGATTTTTCGGCGATGGTGTAAACGATTGCAACAGTGAGAAATATTTGAAGAATTATAATTTTCTCTTTTTTCCATAGATCGTCAATATTAATTGTAACACATTCATATCATGTGTATTTTTCTAGTATGTTGATTTTGTGTGCGAGTTGTAAGATATTTCTTTGTTCCACAACGCCCTCGATAGTTCTTGCATGAAAATACATGCATGTGTTCATTGTGCACCTCATTTGCATTTAGACAATCAATTAGGAAATAAACATACTGTGTTTGATCGTTTCCGACAGGTATACCGTGTTTATACTGGAGCCAAGAAAACGACGGTATAACTACGGAATACTTGTCGGAAACAATGAAACACAAAACATTTATCCCCATTCTAAGTGACAGTTACACAAACATCGTTTTTTCTCTTTGAAATTGCCCTCAAATTCCTCGTGCTAAGAAATTATTTTGATAGTTTGAGTCAGAGACAATTTGGCCAAAGAGGACGTACAATATAGAATTATACATATGAGAACGGTATATCGTGGTTATACATGTCTGAACGCTAATGCGTGGACTAATCAGAATGGTCAACACAGAACGAGGGAATTAGAATGTCTGTTAAATTCTTTTTCGTTGTATGCCCGTGGCTATTTATATAATACAGCTGATTTCATTTATAGATTTAACATTTATCATTTACTTTGTTCTGTGTGTACTTATCGTCGTACTTCGATTAGAGAATAGTTTGAAAAATGTTTAATATGTAACTCTTATACATATGCCTACTTTTATGACACTAATATTCCAAAAATGGTATATTCTTTTTTTCAGAGCGATGTGTGTGTACTGCCTCTGGTGATCCACATTATCGCACATACGACGGACAGTGGATACATTTTCAAGGCATTTGTAAATATCTCTTGACTGCTTACGACAACAAAGCAAACCCGTGTTGGTTCTCAGTAGCGGTGAAGAATGAGAACAGAGGAAGTAAACGTGTCTCCTTCACAAAACTGGTCCAGATACAACTACCTGGCGCAAATATTGTACTGCGTGAGAAAGGCAGTAGAAAAGAAGTAACGGTAAGTGATGACACTATTTCATTCTTGAACCACCCCTGATTTACTTGCTATCAGTACGTAAACCCTATCAGAAACCTTATATTTAGTTACAATGCAGTCACATCTAATCTTAATTCTTTTGACTCTATTCCATCGTCCTGTTCATGCTATAATTCTAAGTTCATTTATCAGCCTGCCGGCCATATTTTTACAGGTGATCTTCATTGTATTTCGGATATATTTCTACGTTCACTTTTTAATAAAGGGCCAAAGTATAGATTATCCTCCAGGATAGATTTTTCCAAATGCCGGGATGTTGTTGAAGAATCATGAAACACCTCTTGTAAACTATGGTGTAAAAAAGAAGGTGTAAAATACATGCCTTGAATGACTGGAAAATTACAGTCACATTATATACCAGTCCAGTCTATAAAAAGAAATTGGCTGATTTGCATAATACTTACGTCGTCGTACCTGCTGACAAAGCAGCTAACAATATTATCATTGTTTGAAAATTATACTATATAACAGTTCATAAAACTGAATTAAACTCTACTTCTACGTATGTTGAAACCCCATTGTTTAAAGACAAGATCCTATCCGACCATTGTAAAGCTATGTGTAACTTCAATTTAAGCATTGATAAAAACGAACTTCCAACTATGTGTTTGCTTCCCAAATTACATAAAAATCCATATAAATCACGTTTTATATCAAATTTAATCATTGTTCTACAACAGTGCTTTCTAAACATACTACCTCCGCTCTTACTGCAGTTAAAGACCATGTTGTCAAGAACTGTAATGTTGTCTTCAGCAATAGTAACGTCAATTACTTTTGGTCTATCAAAAATTCTAACATTGAAAACTTCCGTTTGAGAAATTTCAATGCAAATAAGGTCTCTACTTTTGATTCTTCGACACCATATACCTCTCTACCTCATGATTTAATCATAACCAAAGTTTTGTCTCGCATACGTGTTTCAACAGAGAGTCTTAATCATACCTCTGTATTTCAGTTACATCTGGATTTTTCTTTAACAAACAATATGATAATTATATATACTGTACTAATACTGAGTTGTGTAATTCCATCATTTTTTATGGATAATATTTATGTACAGTTTTAAGGAAAGACTTATCAACGGATTATTGGGATTCCAATGGGCATTAACTGCGCTCCCTTTATAGCAGATTAATTTTTATACTGTTATGAGAGAGACTTTATGCATTCTACTCAAACCTCTAAACAATTCGACCTTATTGATAAGTTGAATGACACCTCTAGATATCTCGATGATGGTTTATTTGAGTTTGAAAACTACATTACTGACACTTATCCATCTGGGGCCAGTTGTCCGAAACTTTAACCACCGGTTAAGCTAACCAATGGTTAAATTTCATATAACTATATCTTTGAAATGAGCAGACTTTAACTCATAGTCTGTGTACTGATCTGTAATATATCAAACAAGCTTTGTAAAGTAATTTAGATTTTTATACAGAAACCTTATAAATTAAAGACATTGTCTCTTAAATTCTAACCACTGGGTAGCTTAACCAGTGGTTAAAGTTTCGAACAACTGGCCCCTGAACTTCAATTAAACAAAGCCAATACTTCCTACCAGGAAACACCTTTTTGGACTTAAATATTGAAATTGTTAACAACAATATTCATACCAACATATATGATAAACTTGACGACTTTGGATTTCCTATTGTAAATTTCCCTGATCTAGATGGTGATGTCCCAAGACTCCTATCATATGGTATACATGTATATATTAGTCAACTGGTTCGGTTTGCTCGAGTCTGCACCAATGTTTTGGATTTTCACGCAAAAAAATTCTCAGATTACTTTTAATGATCTTACTCAGGGGTTGTAGATATCATATACTTCTACAAAAGATGTGGTAAATTTTACAGATCTTATTCAGACATTTTACTTAAATTTTCAAACGTGACTTTTCAACAATACATATCACATCCCAATTTCTATGGTGATCTAGTGTACAAACTAAGAAGGGTCAAAGGTTCCGATAATTTCATATCGGCGGGTTCTAAAATAATAAAACGCCTTCGACATCGACAGTATGATACCGAGATCATCGCTAAGACCATAGTTCTTGTATTGGGTCCCTCTACTACCCAATGCAGACTTTTGCTTGAGCATTGCACGCTCATTAACATGGCGGCAGGGACTGTATGACGGGTCCTGTCCAAACCTTTTCAGAGGAGACAAGGTCCTTATCCTTGTCCCCTCTGACTGTTAGTCTGGACTCCTATTGATCTAGGATCTGAGGTAAGCTTACAGAGGGGCAGAGTACGGTTGACTTATGTTGATGTCCTTTACATATTTTTTAATAGCAAGATATTATCTATAAACTTTTTGTGTGTAATAAAATTTTTATGACCTCTCTTCTTGAGAAATCTGTTGATCCATGTTCTCTATATGGAGGATTATTTATAAATTTTCAAATGTGTGCCCTCTGATTGTGCTGCTTTTGCGGTGAGTGAGAAGGTGGGCGCTCGTAAACCGATGAACCACACGAATTGAATGACGTGTTTTACTTCAATTGAACGTCCTAAATCGGTATCGTAACCGCAGCACAATCGAATATTTTTGTAATATTGTTTTTCAGTGTTCTTATTATCATGTTTTGTGTGCATGTCGTTGGTGAATTTTGTCATACAGCTTTGGCAGATGTCTTCAATTTTCTCTTTGATTCTATTATAAGTTCAGTTTACCATGAGAATAAATAATACAATAATGATTGTTCATTACACTGGGCATATGAAAACACTCTGGGAACGAAACTAAAATTATATTCTGGACTCCCTTAAATAAATACAAAGAAAAGAAAAAGAAAAAGAACCTGTTTAAATTTAAATGTTATTTTAAGTGCATGTATGTAGCACTTTACATCAATTTTTGATAAGTGATACTTTTTATTTTAAAATACAAAAGGTTTGCAACACATCCTCTAAATTAAAATTTGTTTGCACGAAAAGTCATATACGATTGCCTACTTATATTTGCCATTTAGCAATGGAAATTCTAATGACATTTTAACTGCTTGTTAATTGTTATCAAAATTTAGATCAATGGAGAAAACGTATGTCTTCCCTATAAGAAAAATGGACAATTCAAGGTTTTTCGTTCCGGAATCCATGTACGCGTAGAGACAAGTTGTCATATTGCTGTTACATGGAATAGGCGAGGGACTGTATCTGTAGCAGTGCCAAAGAAATACAAAAACAAACTGCTTGGTATACTATTAATAATATACTAATTCATTCTGTACTGTTCAAGAAATTTCGACATCCTTTAATCTTAACATTGCCAAAGCCTTACCTTCTAATGAAAATACGAAAAACAGACTAGTATTCAACAAAACCTTTAATTAGATATACAATTTTTTGTAATCAGTTGCAACATCAACAAATTTAAGGAAAGTGATAAGTACATAATTGAGATGTTTATACTTCTAATTTACTCACCGACAATGAACATATTCTTTAAATAAGTATTAAGTCACTGAGGTAATTCTAAAATTTCATTTTCATATCGTAACATAGGCATATGTGGTAATTGTAATGGAAAGAAAGACGACTATATGACAAAGGATGGAAAAGATGTATCCAGGGAAAAAAACAAATACGATCTCATCGGCAAAAGCTGGGAATTGATTGACGATACTGGCATTAAACAGTATGTACAGACATAATACAATTTTCAATGCTGAATATATTTTTATTCAATCTACATGGATTGACATTAAAGAAAGTAACTTCATTAAATCATCATAAATTAAAATCAGGCAAAGAAGATGCAACTATATCCAAATGATATGCCATGCAAACAAAATATATATATATTTTGAAGTCTTCCAAGGATTTCTCATTTATTATTATAATTTGTACGTAATATATTGAATAATTATTAATATGTTTCTCCCCATCATAACAAGACCGAAAATCGTATTTCTTTCACAATCACATTCAATGCCTATCTAGCTATTCAAAAACCGATGAAAATACTTTACTTCTGATACGAAAGTAACTGATGCCAAGTGATTATGGCACTAACAACAATGCACTAAATTAGATATTCACGGACCCCTTAAATTTAGAGGTGAGACCAGGTACCCTGAAGATTAAGCATCTCTTTATATTTCCTTATGCTTATAACAGAGACTATAGAAGAATTTGACCAGGCTGTATGACATAAATCACCAGGGACATGCACATAAAACATGACAATATTAAAATCAACACGGAACACTACACTACAAAAATATTAGATTGTGCTACGGTTACGATACCGATTCAGGACGGCCATATACAGTCACAAAAGTAACTTAAATGGTGCAACTAACTGGTTTACGGTCTCCCATATTCTTTCTCGACGCATAATCAGTACAGTCAAAGGACACGCATTGAAGGATTTTATAAATAATCCTCCATATTGAGAACAAGGATCAACAGATTTCTCAAGACGAGAGGTCATTAAATCTTTCACACAAAACATTTATAGAATAATATGCTAGTAACAAAATATGTAAGGCGACATTAATAGGAGAAAACCCTGTTATTCCCGACTGTGAGCGAGCTAAGATCATTGATCTGTAGAAATCCAGACTAACAGCCAGAAGGGACGAGGCTTAGCGCCTTGTCTCCCCTGAAAAGTTTTGGATAAGCCCGTAATAGAGTCCTCACCGCCCTCTTAGTTAGCGTGCAACACGCAAGTAAAAGCCTGTATATGGTTATAGAGGGACCCAATACAAGATCTATGATCTTAGCGATGATCTCCGGGTCATACTGTCGTTGTCGAAGGCGTTTAATAATTCTAGAACTGATAAGTTTTGTAAACTAGATCACAATAAAATTGAGATGGGAAATTCACGTAGTTGACGCGGAGCGTCGATACCGCTGCCGTTGGACAACTAGTTCCCGAGAGTAAGCACTAGCCCAGTTTTCAGCGTGCAATTACTGTTAAATGAGTTTAGTTTTTGGTTTACTCTCTCATACTTTTATACCTTCAGTTTCCACCGTTGGGGCCTTCAATATTACTGAAGACAGAATATGCGTAGAAATGCGCATGTGGTGAACCAAATTAACACATCAAATATCATATATATGATATTTATCAGCTAGATATATATGAAATTTTGTCTAATTTTGAATTACGAGGAAAACTAACAGCAACTATTATATTAATGACTGTCTTTTCCACAGATGTATACCACCTGTAAATCTTCCTCCATGTACAAAAACCATGAGGGAAAAAGCAGACAGTATGAATGCATGTGGAATGATTAACCCGAAAAACAAAATGAAGAGTCCCTTTAAAGCATGTATTGAAGAGGATCCTGCGGCTGCACAGGAATTGTACAATAATTGTGTTTTCGATTATTGTTCTTTCTTTAAAAAACCAGAGCCAGAATTGTCTGATGTTATATGTAAAGCCCTCGAAGGATTCTCAGAGTCATGTGAAAATAGAGGATGTGGAGCTTTATGGAGAACAAAAGACTTTTGCCGTATGTGAACTACTTTTAACGTTTTTTAAAATTTCTGTAAATGTTTTTTCAAGGAAAATGTTCAAGCAATTAACACATTAACAAGATCATTTATCAAAGAGAAATTCGATTTCAATATCATAACATTTAATCTGTATTCATTTAAATTTTCTAAAAGCTCTATCGTGTGGAAAACATATGGAATATAGTGCGGCTGTCAGTGGATGTCCTGCTACATGTGTGGACCCACACGCTCCATTAAACTGCGATTTACCTGAAACCGAGGGATGTGAGTGTAAATCAGGTTACATTCTCAGTGATTCCGAATGTGTCAAGGCCGCAGAATGTGGATGCCGCGATTCGTCAGGAAGATATTTCCCAGTAAGTCTTGTTGTTGAATTAATGTCAGAAAGTATTTCATATATTGGAGAGCCAAATTAAAATCAGAAAAGAGCATTTATTTTCAAATTTTTGTGACATTTACTATTACAAATTATTAGAGGTATGAAGATATCTTTCCCATAGTATTACAATGAGTTTGTTTTCCTATGGTTTGGTGGGATGTTAAAAATCTTGATCTTGAAGAAGGGAATCTACTATTTAAATATGTATTCATAATTGTTTAGAATAAAGCATCTAAATTATAAAATTGTCATGCTAGTTATAACAAAATAAATTTATGTACTTGCTTACCATACATACTGATTGTCTTGCAAGTGTCATTGAATAATCATAAATGATATAATGGGTAAGAAAGGTACATGCTGATGTTTGTAAGGTATCACTGAATAATGCTAAATACAAACACTCACTTGATTAACTTGATTTATGATACACACTGACATCCTTGTAAATGCCATTTCAATATCATTATTCTGAATATTTTTGATGTATCACTGAGTGATGTTTGTAAATTTTCTCGGAATTTGCAATGGCATAAAACAATCTAACAGTTTTGAACATTAACTTGTATCATGTAGCGTGCCATGTTTTTTTATATAGGTAATAATATCATTTTTAGATACCTATCCATGATTGGTCTGTCTTTTCGTTCGTAGTGCATTATGTAGCCTATGGGTTCTATGGGAATACTTTCCTAATTAGTATTAAGAAGAATAATTAGTAAGAAATATCCTGATAAAAAGACGACATGTTTTAAACGTTATTTACTGTCATCGATCTAAGGTTAAGGTCACCGTCAAAATAGTAGAAATCTCTTGTCCGATTACAAATTTATCGCTCACCTATTTTGTCACTTTTATCTTGGCTTTTTGATCATTGTGTAATCAGCTAAAATATATCAGAAGATAAAAACTCTGTAATCAGTGAAAACGAAGGGTGCATCATGCAACGTTGAAATGGTTCTTGTTAAGCGCTTATAATCAGAAATATAAATGAGTGATTCTTTATATTTTCAGTTGGGATCAAAGTACACAACTTCAAGTTGTTCCGTACAAGAATGCGTAGTTCAAAATGGTAAACCAATCCTACGTACCGATCTGACAAAACGGTGTGGCAGTCATGCAACTTGCCGTCTCAGGATGGGAAGTTATCACTGTGTTTGTGACGAAGGATATATCAAACACGGATCGGCATGTATTAGAGGTAAGGAATCATTCACTATAAATTAAGATGCACATTTATTATTTCTTTGAACTAGGATATGAGAAGGTTTTAATATCCTTTGTTTAAAAAGAGGCTAAAATAACTCTTTCTGTTTCTTATAATTCATATAATGTACGGTATCGCAACCGCAGCACAATCGAATATTTTTGTAATGTTGTTATTCCGTGTATATTTTACTATTATAATTTTTTTGTGTGTATGCCCTTGGTGATTTGTGTCCTACAACTTTGTCTTCTGTTTTCTTTTTTAAAGGCTATGGAGGTTGACTTTTCTAATGATGACTTACATTTTATGCGATTTGAAAAACAAAAACAATCAATAAGGCCCAGGAGCCCGTTTCATCAAACGGAGTAACACCTGGCGTAGGCTAATTTGGCTTAAATACCGAAGGGCATAACTCTACGATTAGCGTAGATTTAGTCGAATCTCTACGTCAACCTCCTACCTCTACTAAGTGTTGGCGTAAATAAGTGTAATGACTTCTAGCCTTCTTTAATGTTTCCGTGTAGTAAATAGTCGAATATACTAGATCTATCCACATTTAACCAGAAACATAGTTTGCCTCACATAAGTTTGCTAATTTCATTGAGGACTTGAGGAGGGCGGTAGTCGTCTTTAATATTAATTCATTATTATACTAGATTGACAGAAAGGGGAGGGAGGATTCTCTTTTTCTATTTCGTCGCAAAACGTGATCCGCCTGACTTTATAGATCTATGTGGACACATGTACAAGTTTATCGGTTAATCTCTTTCATTGATGACGTAATTTCAAGTATTGCATGCGATTCCATGACGTCACTACTGCAGTACATGTTTACAAGCGCATCGTGTGCACTGTAGATCATCTAGATAAAAAATGGAAGCGTGTGTTGCAAAATAAATGTATTATATGTTACACATCTGTAAGAAGTAAACTTGGACTGATGAAAAGTAGTATTTCAATATATTTCATGCATGCATTTGTACTGCGTAAAGTTAGTCGACTCGCTAGTCGGATCCTTACGTACGTACACATGTACACTTACACCAGTTGATGAAACACACATTTCATTGAACTAAGAATGTACGTAAGTAGACTTACGCCATTGGCGTAAGATTTAGTTAGTCGAAAATTTACACATGTTGATGAAACGGGCTCCAGGTTCGTAGCCACAAAGTTTATGTTTGTTAACAGATATAGGAAAGGCTGTCTATGGGCCAGAAGCTCTATATCCCGAATATTTCTTTGATCTTGATAAATCATTTCGTTTGTTCATATGGGCATTTTGAGATGAAATTATACACCTTTATATTCGGTTACGTACACACAAAGTATGACCTACATTTCTTAAAAAAAAAAAAAAAAAACAAAAGCAAAAAAAAAAAAAAAACCCCAAAACCTGTGAACGGATTGTTAAATATATATCGCTATTTCACAATTAGGTCTATAATTCTCGGATTGGCATATTGCTTTCGTTATCCTTGTAATATATATTAGAATATATGTTTTTTTTATCATTTTATTCACCAGTTGCGCATTTCGACAACTTACATGTATGTCTCATCAGTAATGCTCATGGCAGTGGAGTTTTAATATTACATAAATATTTGAAGAGCACAGTTAAAACCAAAGTGGCAAAAATAATGAACAAAGAATCAATCTCGAAGGAGAGGGCTATGCATGAGGACGGTCCTCCTTCATTTTAGAGTGATTTACAAAATCTAGTGACTGAGTCATACTTATAAGTCTTATGCTCGAGTCTGACATTTCGGACCAATACAGATAAAAACTCCTCTACGTTTAAACATAATGACTTAACTTTCTAACTTTCATCAGACTTTGATATTTACCTTTTCAGCGAAGTGTAAAGTGGACGTAGAAGCAGGAACTAGTTGCCAACTCATTTACAAGATATCCGGATCCTGTCATTTTAAGTCATATTCTCGAAGTAACTGCCAATACACAGTCACATTTGAAAAGGAATCTGGAAAGGCTGTAGCAAACGTCAGTGTAAACGCCAAAACATATACATTGAAGGAGGGTCAAAGTATTGCTAATTGTGCGAACTTTAAATTAACGGATTCTGGTTTGATTGTCCGTGATCGCGTCTGCTCCGAGGTGTGTAATAATCACGGCATTATAGCTTATGTACAGCATTTGCTGACGAAATAAATATACAGTTTAAAGCATTATTTGTGTTTAAAATAAAGAATGAAGCATTCAGTTCTCGTCTTTTATGTTCCACTTTGATTCCATGCAAGAACATCTGTAAGTAGAAGGTAATTATGGCGGACACGGCTATACATTCGCCTAGTTTCACTTTTTGAATTTTCAAATTTCACAGTGAAGAAAAGTGGAGTTAACGATCTACCCACGTCTTGTGGAATAGGAGGCTTCTCTCTATCGTGATTAAAATCCCGATATGGCAAAACTAAAATGGCGTTTAAAAACCCAGCTATTTAGCAAATGCGGTGCCTGAATCCGACACCTAGTTTGATCAAATTTTAATATAAATTTACATAATGTAAGAATACTGAATATTCCTGGGATGGAAAACTGCAAATTGTTTTGGTATGCGGCGATTCCTTTATTTATCAGAAAACCCTTAAATAAAGATGGTATTGCAGTGCATTCAATTTTTCTGATTGATACGATGTGACGAGAAGGGTGATACATTCCTAAATTTGATGGTTATGATTATAGAAAGACATGAACAAATTGTAAACAAAATATCCGATATGTGACTACATCGATATTATCGGAAAAATGTGTCTGTGCAAATTGCTTTTTCACCTTTTTATACCTTCCTCTCCCGGATACGGCGTCCTCATATCACCATTTACACGCTATGACAGGGCATATCCTAGATACAAAAATTTCGCCCTGAGAGCGGGGTTTCTTGCTACTCTCACAGGTATGTTTAAAGAAAGGTTTCAAATTGTCCATAAGTAAGGGAAATTTTATGGTCGATATAAGGTGCAGTTTGAGGACCAACTTTCGAGAATGTTAACCGATATATGAGGATCTGATCAAACTAACTATATGGACACATCATATGAAAATAAAATACTGTTATAATATTAAAGTTTTAAAAGTATAAAATAATTTGCAACTGTATTTTGAATCCTTAAAATTACTTTACAGTAATACGACAGATGAATAAATCCGATAAATATGATTTTATCGCAAACATTTTCATTAAATAACAAAGCATAGATAGCACGATGTTTCAATGGCAACTAAAGAAAATCTGGTTTAATTGATACTTTATGATTTCTGAAATCTGATTAAAGCCACTTCTCTATTTGCCTATTTGCCGATAAAGATCTGGCAAAACCCAGAAAGTGTTATGCTCTGATGAACTCGGATCGCGTTCTAGTCATCGAAACCGTTATTTTCCTTTCACAATCAATGCTAGACACGTGCAAGTACTGCAATACGTAAGATACACTGTTCAGAAACGACTTTGTAGGTCAGGCTTGCACTGAAGTTAAACATGCTAACGCTGGGGATGTTAATTTCATCCCTAGGGATTTGTTGCCGATTCCCTAATTGGCTGAAAATCGTAGTTCACCAGAACCTAACCACCTACGGGGTTCGCCAGACCTTTATCCGAAATGGAACAGATAGAAAAGCGGAATAAAGATTTGGTTTTAATCAGATAGTGATTTGTTAAGTATAACTCCATATAAAATTCTGGCAGATTATAGAGAAGAGACGATGTATTCAATGCCAAGAAAAATTATAACTTTGCAAAATATAAAGAAAGGAACTCTAATGTGAATCAAATGAAAAACAAGCTAATTTCCTCTTAACCTTTTCCTCTCTATACAGGTACACATATTCCAAATATATAAATATTCAATTTGCACGTCTCTACAAGAAAATGTTTACTTATTTAAAGGATTCGTGCCCAATGAATCAATAGCTGCTCAACTAACTTGGGTTTATTTTATTTTAATCCAGAGCTGTTTACCGCAACTTAATGCAGTGAGTATTTTTGTGGTGACTTGTCAGTATTTTTGTGGTGCCTTGTCAGTATTTTTGTGGTGACTTGTCAGTATTTTTCCTCCTAAGGCAACAAAATTGAAGAATGTTACGAATCCAAGGTTTGTTACATGTAATATTGCATGTAAATTCAAACCATACACCAATTTAAACATGAGCATGTAAAGATGATGGATGAATCCAAACCATAAGTCCGAAAATCATGAAACAAGAGGACATACAAAATCAGTGAAAATATAAACCTAGTGGAAAATAACAAAATATATCTACTTGAAGAGCATATGTGAACCCCTATGATGGAGTGAGATCAGGTGTCGGGGAAAGCATCTCCTGCTTGCTAGCAACACCCGTCACATATACCCAGTAAAAAGAATCAAATCGTGTAAATTCCATATATATTTATATATGGAGAAGTCAAAGTAGGTAACCTTCTAGTACAGAAGGTCTCAAATCTGTGTAAAATGATCGGAATCGGTCTCAGTCCAGAATATCATTTAAAAGTCTGGATAACGAGATATCATATGGAGTAATAAGAGTCTCGTAACGACCATAGAACTTCCTCAGTGACGTTGCTAGTCTAGCACATATATAACCCTGGTTGAGTAGCTTATCTGAAAGTTGCCTAGCCCTCAGAACAAAGTCATTGTAATTTGAACATGCTCTGAAATAACGTATTAACTGAGATGATGGAATGCTGCTATTTATGAAAGGAAAGTTTGTGATAGCGAAATTGAAATCGCCACGTTTGTCATAGAGTGAGGTGTTCAATTGACCATTAATGTCGAAAGACAACATAATATCTAATACGAAGTAGAATTACTACTTAATAATATCATGTATAATGAATTTGGGATAATATTCTTTATTTTATAATATATATATAGGCACTCTCTGATTGGCTGTAATCGTCACTTCCGGTCCTGAATATATAGCAAAATACCACGATTAAAAATAGATCCTGAATTCCCCTTTTCAATACACATCGTCTGCAAAATGTCTGAACAAAAAACACGATTCGCTTCCGTATCAGAGGTAAATCTACAGAAAATAATAGAAGGAAAAGATGCAAAAAACACCAAAACAAGGCAACTGAAAGCGCATTAAATGCATTTAAATCCTATCTTAGGGAGAAGGGACAAAATGAAGACATTGTGTCGTATTCAGCGTCCGAATTAGACTCTGTTTTATGTAAATTATCTTAAAGCTGAGACAAGTCTGAAAACTTACACTGGATTATAGAATAAAACAGTTATGGACTTTAAACTCAGTGTATATGATGTGATATTGACTTACTATGAAAATATTGACCGAGGCGAAAACCTCGGTCAATATTTTCATAGTAAGTCAATATCACATCATATACACTGAGTTAAAAGTCCATAATTGTATAATTTCATGAATGTGATTTTATATCTCCAACACTCAACGGCAAAGCTTAAAAGCACACTGCATGTCAGACATAAATAAAAATTATTGGAGATAAGATAAAATTCTTTATTCTTAATCAATTAAACCATTGATTTCAAATTAAAAGAAGGTACTTGTGTATAACAGTACACTAACGTCACTTAACCCATTGACCACTGAAGCCACATTTGGACCTGTACATTTCAAAGAATGGTTAAGTCCACTGTCAGAATTTTGGGATGTACAATTTAGAGTCAAAACTTAATATTCAATTACATACAATATGAGCTTGCTCACTCATGAGTTATGACAGTGGACTGAACCATTCTTGAAATGGACAGGTCCAAATGTGGTATCTGGGGTCAATGGGTTAAATACAAAGCAATTTATATTTATTCATGGTGTCTTCAAGACTGTCAAACATTTATTTATACATTATTAAACAATTATATTAATATGACTTAAGCATTCTTCTATGATCTAAATCTCTATATGAGTTATTCCTCTTTATATTCCAGAACTGAAACTTGTCGCCACATGAACCAGTATTAAAATCCGATACATCACTATATGTTAATACTATCAATTGACACGACTCAAAATACATTAACTTTTCTCACATACTGACTGTGTTCATGGTATATGTACATAATTTATAGCACTAAAGCCAGCATCGATCAAGACGGATCATTTAGAGGAATATTTTTCTTAATGTAGTCACATGCAATCACAAAGTACTGCCTCACATTATTGTAGAACTCTTTAATCCGGCTGTCACTCAGATGGTTTGTCTCCTTCTGATCTAAAAATTTCCTTGCTGCTTCTCCAATCACAAGTTACTTGTCTGATTTCTGATTGTATCCCAAGTTATACTCTACTTCATCCACTGATTTTCCATTCATTGCAGAAGGTTTTGCTATCGAATCAGAATGTTGCGCATCAAACTGTGTGAAGCACCACTTAGCAAATGATTCATGGGCTTTTAATCCTGAAGTTTACACAATACACCATCAAAGAATAGTGTAGTTAAGAAATAAAACTTACAGTTTGTAGGAGATTTGACACAAAATATATTGCATCAACCTTTTTTTCTGAATAAGATGATTCACTTTTTTCTGTGGATGCATTATTACTGACACTCTGTAAGGCTTTCTGTGACTTAGACTATTCTTGACTCTTTTTTATCTGTTGACTTTGTTGACTTTGCCTCCTCTTTTCTTCTTTCTCCTTCATTCTATTATATTTAGAGTTGAAGTAGCTTTTAAGAGCCTCCCATTTAATCAACATTCTATCCATACAACGACCAATGCTGAGCCAACGTGTACATACATGCTTCAGCATAATTTTTGCTCCACATCGAAAAAAGCTCTTGACTCCCCTTGAATTCTAACTTGCGGCTATCACTTTTGATGAAGTAATAATACAAAGCGACCAACACATCATCAATAGCAGGTAGAACAACAGCAGCCTTTTTTCTGAAATATGTACCAAATGGAGTACACACCCTGAAAGATTAATATCTGATTCGTTTTTCTTCATAAATGAAAACATTCCTTTGTGTTGCCCAGTCATGACATTCGCATTATCTAATCCAAGAGACAGACAATTTTTTTCGTTGAATATCTCTTGACAATAACTCATTATTAATGAATTTAAAAATGTTTCTCCTGTAGCTGCTTCTGCACATATTGGTATAGATAGAAGTTCCGAGTCAACAACACCAGTGTCTGGATTTAAAGTCTTTACAAGGATTGGGTACTGTTTGTTAGTTGCATCATTGCTTCCGTCAGTCGACACAGAGATTGGTTTGTTTTTCATACGTTCACTTAACGACCTTTGAGTGATACATACAAGCTCTAAAATTATCCCTGTCGGTTTGTTTCTTCCACATTTCATACCTTAATAAAATATATATTTTAAAAAAAATTAGTAAACTTAAGCTCTTTTTAAATTCAGTCTTTCAGAAAATATACATCAAATTTCCACATGAACTTTATATTATGAATATACAAGATTTTAAAGATATTAAAGTATCAAAGCAGTAACCTGTCTTGAAACATGGTTTTAAAAGTTCTAGTAACAGTATCACTTGTTGTTGGTTCGTATATCATTGTTTCAGCACGTGTTATCCCTTTTGCTGCGTTAAATCAGAACTTGGTGCGGTGAAAGTCTTCATTGACTCATTAGATTTGCGAATTTTGGATAAATCCTTATGCTGTTTGGATTAAATGTGGCGAAAACAATCATTTCTGCCAGCATGGCTAGAACTAAAGTCCGTAGAGCATATAGAACAGAAAACCATAGCGTCTCCTTTTGGATGAAAGGAGGAAAGGTCATGTTGCCGTATATATGTCCTTAAACTTTTGCTTTCTCCTTCTTTTTTTTTTTATTATATTTCTATTTTCATCGGTTTGTTCTGTAAGCTCGGAAGTAGTTAACTTGGACTAAAATCAAGAATAGAACTCAAAGTCGGAATTTTACGGATCCATATTTTTCCGTCTTCAAATCGTATTACGTATTTTTATTTCAAACTGCGTGCAAAATTTTTAGGGTAAACAGCCTTCTTATTAGTGGATATATGAATGAGGTATAATCTGTGGGTCTGAAATGTCCTGCCATGGTTTTACTAGAGCTGAGATACTGATCCTTATTTTGGAAACATCATAAAACAATGATATGTTTTGTTGTTAAACAGAAATTTGTTAAAGATGTAGTGTGCACTTCTACAAACACATGCAGGGATCTGAACAAATGAAAACGTTTGAAGATGAGGTATTACATCTTAAATGGAAATGAAAAGTTCATACTATTTTTTTCTGATTTCTTTTGTCAAACTGAGTCATGTAGTTCCTAATATGGATAAGGCTACTGATTGAGAGGGCTTTGGTTGGACTTCAACCCTGACCACGCAGGTGTACTGTATTTTGGATGAGGCAGTGACAACCAAGATAATATGTCAATAATTCAAAATGTGGTTGTGTTGCACGGGTATAAATTTCTATTAAATGCTTCATGCAGATGCTGTGACCATATACATGAAATGGGGTGACATAAAACAATAATTTATTAATCAACATCAGATTTAGAGGTACTTTTCATAGGAAAATATATTATAAACAAGATGTGTTTGTGAAACTCTAATGCCCACGGCGGCACCAAAGTCCAAAAATTTATTTTAAGTGTGAAGATCATTGTCAAGGTATAAGGGTCATCCACCTTGGTGTCATTTGAAAGAGCTTAATTAATTGAGTATGAATGTCAAATATACTCTCATGAACTTTTCGGTTTCGGAAGTACTCGAGAATCATAAATCTGTCCTCATTACGTTTGGTATTGACACAAATAAATTAAATTTAGAACTTCCATATTTGTACTGCATTCCAAAAATGCACAAAAATCCTTACAAACAACGCTTTATCGCTGGTTCCTCGAAGTGCTCCACAAAATTTGTATCGATGCTACTCACAAAAATATTATCAGAAATTAAATCTGGCCTTCATAGATATTGCGAAACAGTATATTCCAGAAGTGGAATTAATCAAATGTGGATCCTTAAAAATTCAAAAGAGTTGTTAGAACATCTAAAATCAAAAAGTTTTACTAAAATTCACTCCATCAAGTCTTTTGACTTTTCGACTCTTTACACAACGATCCCTCATCAGAAATTAAAAGACAGATTAGCGGAAATTATTCAAAATGCATTTACTAGTAAAAACGGAAGCCGCAAATTCAAATATATAGTAATAGTCCACTATAAAACTTACTTTGTTAGGGAAAATTCTGATTCCAAAAATATATACACTGAAACAGCTGTCATCCAGATGTTGAACTTTCTTATCGATAACATTTTTGTGGTGTTTGGAGGTAAGGTTTTTCAACAAATTGTCGGCATTCCAATGGGCACTAACTGTGCTCCGCTTCTGGCTGACATATTCCTTTACTCATACGAAGCTGAATTCATTCAGTCTTTGTTTTCGCAAGGAAAACAACAATTGGCTCTTGGCTTCAAGTTTACTTACAGATATATAGATGACTTGCTTTCAATTAATATTCCTTCATTCGCAGATTACCTTAGCATCATCTATCCAAGTGAACTGGAGGTCAAAGAAACCACAGAAAGTAGTAATTCTATCTTGTATTTAGATATTATGTTGTCTTTCGACATTAATGGTCAATTGAACATGTCACTCTATGACAAACGTGACGATTTCAATTTCGCTATCACAAACTTTCCTTTCATAAGTATCAACATTCCATCATCGCCCGCATACAGCGTATTCATATCTCAGTTAATACGTTATTCCAGAGCATGTTCAAATTACAATGACTTTGTTCTGAGGGCTAGGCGACTTTCAGTTAAGCTGCTCAACCAGAGTTATATATGTGCTAGACTAGCAACGTCACTGAGGAAGTTCTACGGTCGTTACGAGACTCTTAATACTGCATATGATATCTCACCTGATCTCACTCCATCACAGGGGTTCGCATATGCTCTTCAAGTAGACATATTTTGTTATTTTCAATTTGTTTTTCATTTTCACTGATTTTGTATGTCCTCTGGTTTCATGATTTTGAGACTTACGGTTTGGATTTATCCATCATCTTTACATTTCTCAAATTAGTGTGGCAAAATTAGCATATCTGATATATATGGAGGAACATACCTCCTTTTGAATTTTTAGAAATGCATTTTAAATCAATGTTTTTGCCGGTACAAAAGAATAATTCTACATTCTAACATATAATTTTTGAAAATAATAAACAAGTACCAATAAATCCTTGTAATCAAATCAATGTACCTAGTCCCAATGTGACAATTTGATCTCAGTAGAATTAACATTATCATGTTAAGTAACCAGAGACTCTGTAGAATATGGGGCACTACGGGTCTAGTCACTGGAAGAGACTGCATAACGATATTCTTTTCATCATTTTAATAATAAATGTTTGCTTTAAACAGCAATCATTAAAGTAAAAGTTTGTGCTTTTAAAACGAATTCAGCACCGTTTAAATTTTTCACAAACATTTGTTGTTTATCATAAGTATGTCACTGTGGTAAGAACTAATACTGAAATGAGAGAGGATAGTATATGTATATGTATGATTCACTTTTGTCTACTACTCTAATGCATCAACATACGGAACGCTCATTTCAAATTATGTCAAAAGAAAAAAAAAAAAAAAAAAAAAAAAAAAAAAAGAAAAAGAAAGAAATCAGAGAAATAGTTGAATAAATGTGCATTGTAACGGGAATTTATCATTTTAAATCCTGTTTCCTGGATTGTGACACCATTTTGAAGAGGTTGGTCACCTACTCCTTCCATTTTATGATATAATTTTAGTCAAACCTGTAATAAAGTGGCACTATCTAAATGTTAATGATTTTCTGTTTTATACGACCTTCCTTATTAGTCGTGAACGTTTTTCTTATACACTGAACCGCTTTGTAATGAAATCCTGCCTAATGCGACTAAACACCCAAATTTTTAGGGCCAGTACAGACTTTTCAGCCAACGTTTAGAAAATTTTGATTTGCACGCCAAATTAGAGAGAAATTAGAGTTACCTTTTTCCACTCATATTCAAGCGGCAGTGCAAAGAAAAATTGAAATGACAGTAATTAAGGGTCAGTATGTGTTTGCAATATTCAGCTGCAGAAAGTAATGACAAAATTCATCACACAGGAACATATCTCAACACAGAACCAGTATTCAGAGACCACCTGTCGCTTGTGACCTTTTTTTCATTCGTCCTTTAAAAAGTCTGAAACCCTTGCCACAGGGATTATGAATTTCTCTTTTTAGGCGTGAGTTCCGTTTCTCTTGATAAATGGTGTCACTAAGACACTAATAACGATGTATCACAGTGGACTTTCCTCGATTCCTGTACCACTGTAGACATTCACGGTTCCCTGAAATTCGGAGGTGAGACCAGGTGCCCGGGAAGAGTTAGCGTCTTCTGTTTGGCTAACCACATCTGACGTGAATGGCTTTACATACAGACGAAACAAATATAATTCAGCACTGTATATGCGCATGAATGTGTACAAACACTGTGTAGAAAGTGCCACTGCCACAAAACATCAGAAAAAAGGTTATATTAACACTTCAATCAAACCTTTCGCGGGGAACTTTTTACGAGCTACAAACTACAAAATAGATAAATGTGACATTAATGTAACGTACGAAAGTAACTGTTGTAGCATTTTTGAACATCGGTTATCTTGTGCAATGTCCCCCCCCCCCAATAAAAGAAAAGAAAAATGAAAAAACAAACAAACAAACAAACAAAAAAAAAAACCAGAAAACAAACAAAAATCAAAAAAAAAAAAAAAAAAAAAAATAAGAAAAAAAAAATACCCTAATAAAATCTTTTATGAAAATCGTCTTGTAATTTACAGGAACTTACCAAAAGGACCACGTAGATCTTCAATCAAAAAACAAAGCAATCAAATCTCGAATTCCTTGAAAGACTACTTTTATACATGTATCTTTTTACCGTATTTACACTTAAATTTATTAATTACTTTTTCTCGTCACACCAGATAAGTATATTGAGTGGATTTTGATTTGCCTTCAACCGTTTTTGGTAACATTATAACAACTAAATTGACCAATATTTTTTTCCTCTGAAATACAATGTCTTAGTGTTATAATAAGCAAACACTTAAAGATGTGTTTGATTTATGTTTTACATCACACCAAGATCAATACCATTGTACTTATATGCACTTACGTGATTATCTATATCGAATATTTAACCCAAAAACAATTCACCAGGAAATCCGTATAGGTGGTGTTAAGTGAGGATTATAAGTAGCAGTACTACCATAGGTATGAAGACTCATAAGCTACCGCATCATCAAATTAAGTAAATCACTCTAAAACTAAGGACTGATTGATTCTTTGGTTTACTTTTCGGTCATTTTGGTTTCAACACTCCTCTTCAAATACTTATATATTTTGAGAATTCCAATTATTTGGCCACGAGCATCATTGAAAGAAAAAAGAGGAGTTACTGGCTCAGTTATGTGGCAGAAGTCACCATGGAGCTACACAATACATGAATATAACTAATATACTAGAACATGTAACACATTACAAAAAAATTTGATTGTAGTGCAATTACGATACCGACTTAGGACGGTCATTTAATTTGACAAAAGCCAAACAAATGGTGTGACAAAAGCCAAACAAATGGTGTGGTTAACCGATTTACGGGCCCACCTTCCCACTCACCGTAACAGCAGAACAATCAAAGGACGTACATTTAAAAATTTATAAATAATCCTCCATGTAAAGAACACGGGTCAACAGGTATCGCATATTGAGAGGTCATAAAAATATTAACACGTAAGGTATTGTAAAGCACATAATGGTATTAAAATATATGAGACATCAACATGATAAACCGTGCTCTGCCAGCCTGAAAGCGAGCTAAGACCCTAGATCTGTAGGAGTCCCGACTAACAGTCAGAGGGGACGAGGTTCAGGACCATGTCTCCTCTGAAAGAGGTTTGGACAAGGCCCGTCATATAGTCCCCACCGCCCTGTTAGTCAGCGTGCAACGTTCAAGCAAAAGTCTGCATAAGGCTGTGGAGGGGCCAAATACAAGACCTATAGTCTTTTTGATGATCTCAATATCATTTTGTCTATTTAGAAGACGTTTGACTATTTTATTACATGATAAAACAACGTTATCGGAGCCTTTTACTTTCCTTAGTTTATATACGAGATCACCGTAAAAATTAGGATGGGAAATTGCATTGGATACATACTGTTGAAAAGAAATATTTCCAAATTTAGATAGAAGTTCTGAATAAGATCTGAAGAATTTGCCGAATGTTTATACGCAATGGAACAAATAGAGAAGCGGAATAAAGATTTGGTTTTAATCATAGTTTAAACGTCATTTTAGTAACTACTACTAATAATGTTTAGCTTTGTACTTTACACCAAAACAACAAACAGTTTGTTTCACATACGAACATAATCTTGCTATCAGACTAATCTGTAAAAAATAATTTTACATATATTTGGTTTGAATTTGAATAAGCCATCTTATTGAAATGTAGTCTGGATGAAAGTGCCACATTTTTGATGTAAAACAAATGTATGAAACGAAACGCTCTCTAAAAAGGCAAAGATAATTCCATTGCCGGCATATAGCATCAATTTATCCACCAGAAGGGGAGTGCATTTATTAAAATCCTGGTTATCTAACATCAATGCCAGCCTGTCATGCTTTCTAAATCAAAATGCTTTTACATTATAAGGAGATGTGAGAATATAAATAACATTTCTGAACCTGATAGATAACATCAGACAAAATCACGATTACTGGATTGGCGGATTACCTTCGCATCATCTATCCAAGTGAACTGGAGGTCAAAGAAACCACAGAAAGTAGTAATTCTACTTCGTATTTAGATATTATGTTGTCTTGACATTAATGGCCAATTGAACACCTCACTCTAAGACAAACATGACGATTTCAATTTCGCTATCACAAACTTTCCTTTCATAAGTAGCAACATTCTATCATACGTTACTCCAAAGCATGTTCAAATTACAATGACTTTGTTCTGAGGGCTAAGCGACTTTCAGATAAGTTACTCAACTAGGGTTATATATGTGCTAGCAACGTCACTGAGGAAGTTCTATGGTTGTTACGAGACTCTTATTACTCCATATGAAATCTCGTTATCCAGACTTTTAAATGATATTCTGTACTGAGACCGATTCCGATCATTGTACACAGATTTTGACACCTTCTATACTAGAAGGTTACCTACTTAGACTTCTAAATATATAAATATATATGGAATTTACACGATTTGACTCTTTCCTCTGAGTATTTGTGACGGGTGTTGCTAGCAAGCAGGATATGCTCACTCTTTCGGGCACCTGATCTCACTCCATCACAGGGGTTCACATATGCTCTTCCAGTTGACATATTTTATTATTTTCCACTTTGTTTTTTATTTTCACTGATTTTGTATGTCTTCTGGTTTCATGATTTTTGCACTTATGATTTGGATTTATCCATCATCTTCACATACATGTAGTAACTTGGATACATTTATTACGTCTTGCATGTTCCTGACGTAAAACAGAAAACAAGTTCTTGTGTATACAATTGGAAAAAGGTGTGTAACATAATGATTTATAAATTGACATATATTATAAATTGGGTTGTATTTTCATGAAGCACCAATAAGAAATGATTATACGCGGACTTAAATCATGATACAATGCAAGATATTGCATTTTATAATATATGTTAAATACCATGTTTACGTATATATGTGCATATTTGTTTACATTAGGATTCACAGGTGTACATAATCAGGGATAACTACATTCATTGTGTTATATCTTAGAGAACACGTCACAAAATGACACGAACAGATGGTAATAAACTTGTGGTCCTTTCTGGTTCATATGGAACTGATAGATTTGACAATGTTTGGGATATTTTATCTCCGTTATGCACGGATAATATGTTTCGAATTATTTCTTCAATTTTTTGTTGATGACAATTCGACTGCTTTTGATCCTCGCTTTTTCAATTTCCGGAGTTTTGCTAAAATAATTCTTTGAGTGTACAGTTGTCAATGATGTCATTACCACCTGTATCCTAAATGGAGTGTCAACTTTCACAATTTGTGAAAACATAAGTACCATTTCTGGTGATCAAAGGCAAGGTAAAACGAAGATAGGTGAAACTGAGTATGGACCTCTGAAATTCAGAGGTGAGACCAGGTGCCCGGATGGCGTGTATATAACGATTCAATATTAAAGCCTGACGACATTCTCAGGTCAAGATGCAGGTTCAACACACAACGATATATGAAAAAGTAGAAATAAATGCACAGACATGTACAAGTAATAGCAAAAATGTATCGCATATATTATCTGAAATTTACAACATCGATATAGATAACGAATCCATTGTTTATTCTGTAATTCGTCACTACAGAAAAGCACCATGTCTATTTCTATATAATGAGGATCAAATAAATGATATACATAACATCTGTTGTACACGGCAAAGCATTTTGTGCGTAGATAATACATCCTACATGTGTGCCATGCACCTTTTTGTCATATGATTAAGAGGGGCATGTCATTCATCCAAACAAAAAAAAAATCGAATTTTCGATAAATTCCGGATTTAGGTCAACCCATGATTAAAGTTCTCTAAACAAGATAATAGGTTAAAATGGCGGATACTTTCCTAACTGAATCAAATCAATGGATGACTCCGTCGAATAGGAAACCCATGAATTTGAATTTATCAAGAATCATAACAAAATGCAGTTGCATGCATTCTTTATAGAAATTATGATTATGCTGTTGAAATTTGTATATAAACTTTTTTCGGTATTTCAGACTTTAGTTTCTGACTGATCTTGACCTTTCAGAAAAGACCTTTCAACTTTCAAAAATGGCTTTAAAGGCCTACTTGAAAATCCGGTGGTAGTGCAGTTAAGCGTATTTGGGAGGTGGGCGGTTATTGCCGCTGTAGCAGCGATAAGAATAATACACAGCGTATTTCGGCCAAGTACGAAACAAATGGGTTACTTAACAAAGTAAAGGCAAAAGATGTATTACAGAAAACACCTTGTACTTGAAAATATCTAAGATTAGTTTTATGATATAAAAATGGTTCGAATATTTTCAAAATAAGTGCAATAGAGGCTAGTCCCCTGGTAAAAAAACCGGCAATTGCATCCTTTCATCAATTAGCAATCAAAGTGACATGTGTTAGTATACAATCAGTAGTTTTATGATAAGCATTAAATATGGAAGGAAAACAGAAATTAACTCTAAAATGTGACGGGGTTGCAATTAAAAGCTATGAAACAATTGGATTTTGACCCCCTTGACCCACACACTGTAATTGGCAGGAGTTCGTACGCGCTATCCTAGGGAGTGGACAATGTGTTTCAGACGGACTTTGGTGAAAGTATCATTATTTGCGATGGAGACGAAAATAATGCTGAGGATACATTTGTAATGTCACAAGACCCAAGCAGTGAATACTGTCCATTTTGTTTATGCAGACCTTGTGTAACAGACGAAATTAATACTCAGATGTGGTGGGAATCCGGACCCAGTGTACCTCATCAACGGAACTCTAAGATAAGAAAAGATAAATATAAAAGGTTTTGGACAAAGGTTATTGCATCGCGATGTGTTGAACAATTAAAGATACATTAACAGAAAATCTAGGGCGCTAGAACATAACATACAAGGTCAAGAATGGCACAGACGCGAAATAAAGCCTTCGTGTGTAGTGAATTTGGTGAGGTCATGGCTTCCCAATCCAAAGGAAACCGTACATGGGGCATATGTGGGAATAAGACTTACCAATAATACAGTGTAAATAAAACCAAAAAATGTAAAAGTAAAAACTATTTTGATTTTCGGTTTTTATACCCTTCAGCATCGGAATGCACGAATGGTCGTTATGTAATAGAATAAATACATGAGTAACAGTGTTATAACGTATTATGTGTACTATAAATTAATAGATGTAATTGGATAACCAAAGACAGAAAAGTAAGTCAACTTATTATTCTATATAATTATAGATCTTTTGTTATTACTTTGACGAGGCACACTTGCTTACACATTTGGCGATAAATTTCTTGTCAGACCGGCAACATGTGCTGCTACTACATCCGGTGTTAACAGTAACACACGAAAACACGCCCACTAACTTTAAAATTATGACATGTGCTTCAGAACTTTGATGAATAAATACATAATTATGGGAAAGTTTCGTTACAATATCAGTTGATACGAACTTGTATTGTAAAGATGATGGATAAATCCAAAGCACAAGTCCAAAAATCATAAAACCAGAGGACATACAAAATCAGTGAAAATGAAAAACAAATGGAAAATAACAAAATATGTCTACTTGAAGAGCATATGTGAACCCCTGTGATGGAGTGAGATCAGGTGCCCGGGGAGAGTGAGCATCTCCTGCTTGCTAGCAACACCCGTCACATATACCCAGTAGAAAGAGTCAGATCGTGTAAATTCCATATGTATTTATATATGGAGAAGTCGAAGTAGGTAACCTTCTAGTATAGAAGGTGTCAAATCTGTGTAAAATGATCGGAATCGGTCTCAGTCCAGAATATCATTTAAAAGTCTGGATAACGAGATATCATATGGAGTAATAAGAGTCTCGTAACGACCATAGAATTTCCTCAGTGACGTTGCTAGTCTAGTACATATATAACCCTGGTTGAGTAGCTTAACTGAAAGTCGCCTAGCCCTCAGAACAAAGTCAATGTAATTTGAACATGCTCTGGAATAACGAATTAACTGAGATATGAATACGCCGTATGCGGGCGATGATGGAAGGAATGTTGCTACTTATGAAAGGAAAGTTTGTGATAGCGAAATTGAAATCGTCACGTTTGTCATAGAGTGAGGTGTTCAATTGACCAATAATGTCGAAAGACAACATAATATCTAAATACAAGATAGAATTACTACTTTCTGTGGTTTCTTTCACCTCAAGTTCACTTGGATATATGATGCTATTACGGAGACGAATGAGCACAAGAATTTTCGTGAGTTAAATCGACATAATTGAGGACAATTTTACAAATTTATTGCTGCAATCTGAACGTGTCTCGAAAAATCAAATCTACCACCATTTTCTTGATTGGCCGCTATTTATACCCCGATATCGGCCTTTAAGTGTCCGAAATTTTAGATCCGGAATATGATCATAGTCATAGCGAGTTACTTTTATCCCAAAGCCTATAATGCGTGTGACAGTTGCTTGTACTATTATAGAAAAATGCTACCCCAAAATTTTCTGGGACCATAGGAACAACAAAGCAGGACTTTCAAGGACAGGAGATATTGTTTCGTCTAGATTTGAAATCCCTTTAAACCTACATATGTGAAACTTGATGTGGTAATGAAACGAAGACTTACATCATTTGAAGAAGAATGCTGGTGAAAAAAATAATGATGATAATAGTAATAAAGCCCATGCCATTTTTTTTTTATTTCAACATTTCAGACATATAGAGTAGTCTTTGTGAGTTACGGAGTCATCTTGGCAATGTAGTTGACATTTATTTCAATTATCCTGCAATGTTGTTTTCTGACTCTTTTTCAAGTTTTGAGAGCCAGAGTATATTTTGTTTTCTTTACTGCCTATCTTATGGATTTACATGAAATAATAATGAAGGATACATGGCATAGTAATGAATTTCAATTAACTCTTTTCTTATATATTTTGGATGACTTGAAAGAGCTCCAAGAGGCTAAATTTTATGCTATTGAATGTTTTCGCTTTTTATGACCAGTGCGCTTCAAGTGAGAGAAATTTAAGGTCACGGGGCGGGAATCATACCCAGGCCCTCTAAGTCACCAGCCTGACACCTCATACTTTAGGGCTTATAAGGTGGAGACAAGACGACCAGCAAAAAAGAATTTACATTTGGTTATTTCTTCTCCGTTAGAATGCAAATTCAATATAGTACGAGTACATGCGTCCTCCTTGTTACTTTGTAAGTGCATGTTTCACCAACACCTTGTTGTAGTTTTATCTACAGAAGAACACATACTTTGAGCTATGTCCAAAACGTTTAAGTTTGTAGATCGAGTTTGTGAATGTTTGTGTCTTAGAATTACTGATAAGACAATATGAAACTGTTAAATTCATAAATATTTGTAAAAATATTTATAAAACGCGACCTGGAAAGGTACTATCTTTCGAGGAGATTTGACGACATAGAGACATAGATACATGATACAAGAGGAAGCTAACACGACACAAAAATAATAATACTGAAATACCTTTATTAAAAAATTCGTAACAGTTTTTATGATAGATATTAAAGTCTCAAACAGGATTAATCATGCGAAAAAGTCTAAATATATTTTCAATATATTTCACTTATATTTTGCGCCTATTTGAAATTCATTTCTGGCCTAAGTTCTTTAATATGTGTTGTTTTCAAAACTCCATGATACCACAACAATACATTATAAACTTGATTTCTTGATTAAAGAAGTGTATCGTGATACGTATTATATCTATGTTCAAGTATCATGATACGTTTCATACCGGTAGATGTTGTATTACTATGGAGACTTGGGTTTCCTGTTTTGTATTATGCAATTCGATGCACAGCAATTTATCATTGCTATGAATATTTAGGTCATATATCATTAATTTATTTATAAACATATAACGTATTTATAATACTAATGTTAAAATATATATCAAAGTGCTAAATCGGCTGATTGAGAAAAGATACCACTGACACGAAGAATATACAAAAGCAAGCATATAAAATACACCATAACATATTCGACTTTGATACAGTAGAAGTATTAACATAGGGCGATCAATTCGTCACTGAATTGGTATGGTTAACCACTACACCGATCTACCTTTCCAAAAGAGCTACAAACACTTCCTTAATATATCTGAAAAGAATTTATGAAACCGTAATTCTCAGATTACAAAGTTATTATCAATGAATTGATGATTTGGTGATGACTTTTTGTCAGTTGCATGACAACTAAATTGAAATTATCGTGTTGATTTCTGTCATACCCCAGAGTCAGTTCTTTTCCTTAGAATTAAAAGTATTTTGTATTCTCGTAAGTTTGTCTCACATCCATGCCTTAAAATTAGGTTTATGCGCAGCGCCCTCTCTTTACTTTATAAGGTTTCGTCTTCGAAATCATATTGTTTTCTTAAATCACATATGTGTGTTATTTGTAATATGGGACAATGATAGTTTTTATTGACTTATTTAATCATTAAATTAAATATTATTTTACCTATTGGAATTCCATTATGTAAATAAGTAAAATAATCTCTTAAAATTGACTAAATACTGACAAATACTGTTTTGCAAAGAATGAAATGCCAATAACATTTGGAGAATAACTATATTTTTCTTTTATCAGACAGCAACAGGTGTATTAAATTCAATGCTTCTTCTTGAACCAAATCTATCTAATTTAGATAATAATTGTCAAACCTGTGTCAGAAAATAAAACATAAAATATTTGAAATGATTTTCAATAATGTTAAATGTGCAAATGACTGATAGTATTACCTAATTTCGTGCAATACGATAACAACAAATGTAAATACTGAATAAGATATCAGATAAAAATAGTATACTAAAATAGATGCATTGTCCTATTTTTTGTCACATGTTGCATATATTGATACAAAAAAAACCCCAATTTGACTGTATAAAAGGGATTTAATACTTATCTATAGCTAAAGGGGTACCTCAGTATCATTATGAGGTTACACTGGCTCGTTTTGGCCATTTTGGTCATAGTTATCCTAGTGGAAGGTAAGTTCGTTTATGTTCGCCTTGTGCACTTTATATAATCTTTTTTTTTCATTTACGAGACACAAAGGTATATAAGAAATATATAAATGATATAATTAAGTACGTTATCTAATCATATAATTAGATACAAGTAGACAAGGTTTCCCTTTTGATAGTGGATGTCTATATCCTGCACTTATCCGTTCGCTTTTATACTAGGATTATCACCTTTCGGATTTTTCTCTTCGTTTTATACTTACTGTATTACATACCTCTTGTTTAAATAGATCAGAAAGAGGCAATTATATTATCACACACAATTAAGCTGACTTAAAGTTCTGATACTTATTGTGTATAATTGCTGTAAAATACCGAGTTCTGCACTCTGTTATTACAAAAACAGTTAAAAGTAGATTTATGAATTCATGCTTTGAAATATCATTCCAGACACAAAAGGATTTTGGCGCCGCAGTAGATCCAAGAGAAGTCGGAGCAGTCGAGTAAACCGCATAACAATCGCTAGACCAAAACTGTTTAAAGGTAAGTACTTCGATTCACTCTTTTCATTATTTTTGCATAGCGCGCGTATGTGTATGTCCTATATTGAGATATATTAAAGTGTTAGCCTACACCGTTAAAAATTATTTCTCACACAGTAAGAGAAACATATCAATATCAGAATACAATATCTAAACTGTGAGATAAGATATAATATAACATGATATTCTTATTTTAAAATGTTCGAGGTAATATATGTCAGTTTCACTGACCGATGTGAGGATTTTCACCTCAGAACATATGTATTAAAACGGTACTGGTAGTTTGAATTTACATGTATCATATTTTCGAAATGGATCACAAAATTTCATTTCTAAAACCTTAAGAAAGATACATCTAAAAAAATTGATGATTTGAGTTTTATATTTTAAAAATGATATGGAAGTATGAGGAATTTTCGGCGTGACATACTCACCATTTTCAACTAATAAATATAAGAAAAGATATGTGCCATTTGTCTGTAATAATAAATATCAGAATATATATATATATATATATATATATATATATATATATATATATATATATATATATATATATATATATATATATATATATATATATATATATATATATATATATATATATATATATATATATATACTTGAATTAACGTAGTGCATCATATAAGTATATGGACAGCTTATGACTCTTCATCAGTAATCTTCAAGGCCTTAACTGTAAAAATTCAAATAAATATTAGAATAATTAAGAAACTGTATCATAGTTAGTTGGTAGAGCAAACTATTTAGCAAACTTGCATGACAGAATGAAAAAAAAAATCTAAGCTGTACATGAGAAATACTAATTTATTTTAGAATAATTAAAAAACTGTATCACAGGTAGTTTGAAGTATATACTTCGGATCATTAAAGAAATAATATAGGAATATTTAAATGCGGCGTAATGATTTTAAGGGATTATTATGGAATCATTATGTGATATATTGTTTTTATCTGCTTTTAATATTAGTAATCCTACAACTGTTCAATTTGTGCATATTTCGCGATTTGAGTATACAGTATTCCATGTACGGGCTTTCTGTGCATGTATCTTTTTTCAAATTTCATTTTTGTAGTGTCAGAGGTAACCCATACACGCATTGTAGCAAAACTGGAGATGCCCCCACTTGCCTAGGTTTACATTAGTCAAGGCTCTTAAGTTATAAGAATTTTCGTAAGCAAAGCGGACACATTATGACATTCTACAACAGAAACTAGTAATTCTACTTCATATTTAGATATTATGTTGTCTTTCGACATTAATGGTCAATTGAACACCTCACTCTATGACAAACGTGACGGTTTACATTAGTCAAGGCTCTTAAGTTATAAGAATTTTCGTAAGCAAAGCGGACACATTATGACATTCTACCACAGAAACTAGTAATTCTACTTCATATTTAGATATTATGTTGTCTTTCGACATTAATGGTCAATTGAACACCTCACTCTATGACAAACGTGACGATTTCAATTTCGCTATCACAAACTTTCCTTTCATAAGTAGCAACATTCCATCATCGCCCGCATACGGCGTATTCATATCTCAGTTAATACGTTATTCCAGAGCATGTTCAAATTACAATGACTTTGTTCTCAGGGCTAGGCGACTTTCAGTTAAGCTGCTCAACCAGGGTTATATATGTGCTAGACTAACATCGTCACTGAGGAAGTTCTACGGTCGTTACGAGACTCTTATTACTCCATATGATATCTCGTTATCCAGACTTTTAAATGATATTCTGGACTGAGACCGATTCCGATCACTTTACACAGATTTGACACCTTCTATACTAGAAGGTTACCTACTTCGACTTCTCCATATATAGATACATATGGAATTCACACGAGTTGACTCTTTCTACGGGGTATATGTGACGGGTGTTGCTAGCAAGCAGGAGATGCTCACTCTCCCCGGGCACCTGATCTCACTCCATCACAGGGGTTCACATATGCTCTTCAAGTAGACATATTTTGTTATTTTCCATTTGTTTTTCATTTTCACTGATTTTGTATGTCCTATGGTTTCATGATTTTTGGACTTGTGGTTTGGATTTATCCATCATCTTTACATTTACCAACATTATGAACTTCTAATATCTGCTTAAGTAAGGCAATGAAGGGTTTGCTTTTGCAAATATAACATTGTTTGCATGGCAAAATGTTTAACTTTTAAAGAAAATATCTTATGGTGTAAGATAATTGCAAAATAAACGAAATCAAAATATGGGACATGTAAACTTGATACTCGTATGAAATACATGAAATATTATATCTAGCAGAGTATGGTTTCTCTCTCTGAGCACATAAGGATCATTTTTCAATCATATATCATCGGAAAATAAATATTATTTTTCTTTTGAATGTTGACCGTGTTTTAAACTTTTTATTTGTAATCGGCATAAATTCAATTCATGTTATTTAAAATTTATACATTGTCATTAAATGTTTGTTTTGTTTCGTATTTTATGTTATGCCACTTTCAGTTCACTTATGTGGTGACGACATATATCTGTATATCTGATGCATATCATATAAATGTCCACTTATGAAACCGATCTATAATAGCAGTAAGGCATATGATAATACCACGTCTACTATGGCGACACTGTGCTCTGATTTTTATTCTTATTTGATGAGCCACCGACGGGATCAGACCAAGAAACTTTCGGTTGCATTCCAAACATCTTACATTCAGTATACCTATATATATATATATATATATATATATATATATATATATATATATATATATATATATATATATATATATATATATATATATATATATGTGTGTGTGTGTGTGTGTGTGTGTGTATGTATGTATGTATGTATGTATGTATGTATGTATGTATGTATGTATGTATACACAGACAGAGAGAGAGAGAGAGAGAGAGAGAGAGAGAATATGAAAATGAAAACAAAAATAAATTCGAAGGAGTACCATAAGTTTAAAGCGCCCTTTAAACGCTCCAAAATCGGTGGTCTCATAAAGTACAAGGGAATCCTACATGAAATGATATCATGTGCAAAGGCGATACATTAATGTTTATTATCATAAAGTGCAATGTAACTTTATACAAGATTCAAATTGTCAAAGGTAAAACATCTATTTATAAATTTATACAACTAGCTGGTGTTTAGATCTTTTAATCCGTAGTAATTAGCCGGTGTCTGAGTATGTAATTAGTGTTGGTTCTGTGTATTACATACTCTCCAGGAAGAAAAAGGCTAAATATCACATTAGGGACATTATAGAAATACTATATATTCGTATCCCCCGCTTTGGGTGCATGACTGCCATCCAGCTGTGAATAGTAAGAAGTCAGCAGCCACCATGATTATTATGCACAGTTAAAGTTTGCTCGCAGAATATCAATTACTAATGTAAAGATAATGGATAAATCCAAACCATAAGTCCAAAAATCATAACACCCAAGGATATACAAAATCAGTGAAAAAGAAAACTAAATGGAAACAACGACAAATGTCTACTTGAAGAGCATATGTGAACCCTCTTGATGAACTGAGGTCAGACGCCCGGGGAGAGTGAGCATCTTCTGTTTGATAGCAACACCCGTCACATATACCCAGTAAAAAGAGGCAGATCGTGTAAATTCCATACATATTTATATATGGAGAAGCGAAATTAGGTAATCTTCTAGTCTAAAAGGTGTCAAATCTGTGTAAAATGAACGGAATCGGTCTCAGTCCAGAATATCTTTTAATAGTCTAGATAACGAGATATAATTCGGTTGAAAACTCGAAAGATGAGCTTAAAACTGTAAAGTAATAAAAAGCCATGACATTACTCACAGTATTGTCTTTAAATTGTGGCTACACAATATTAAGAAAAACTCAGATCAGAGCGAGTATGTATTTACATCAGTCCTAATAACTAAACTGAATAACATTGTAATTAAAATTACCATTTATTATATAATTTATCGTAATTAAAACTTGATATGTACAATCTGTTCCGAATTTGGTCTATCTAATTGTATTATCTGTACCCCGAATGCCAGAAACTTTATTCAGGATAAGTTATCAATTTATTTTTTTTTTCAGAATATGAATTTCCAAATGTTTCCAAGAATCAGCAAATTGTTTTACGGATATTTGTTTTCAGTGGTGGGTTGTCTACAGTGAAAGACAAATGTTTAGATCGTACTTGGATACCTAACCATTATTTTGAAAATTCTATCCCTCCAAAACATTTGTCTCAGGATAATGATAATACTGGAATAAATATTAAATAAGAATGAAATTAAAGAACCTGTAAGTGCAGTATGCAATATATTTCATGTTCTGATAAAAAATCATCCTTTCATTCTTCAGAACCCAATTCATTTAAACTCCCCTTTTAGTTTGCCCCACTCTTTCTTTTCTCTCCTTTGAAACACCCCCCCCCCCCCTTTTGCATGAAAATCATCGTAAAACTATGATAAGGAATAACAGTTCGTTCAATCGATATTTTTCGAAAGTTCTATTTAAATATTGAAGTCAAAAAGAACTCTTAAAGTTGTTAACCCTATGTTCGCTAGTACAGAGCATATTATGGGTAAATTTATTTTAAATTGTTTTGATTATATGTATAAGCCTAAAACAGGTTGAAAATGGACCCTTGCAAATGTTGTCATCAAATTCGTCGTATTAAGTGAGATATGGCTGTCTAAAACGCTATGGTTGTAAATAGAATGTTTACAACCAACTTAGCACGTGATTTAATTCGGCAGCTACGTCGTTGTTGGCGAGGTAAATAAACTTAACGAGTAAAAATATCTGCATTCAAGTATGCTAAAGTTAGCATTTACTGAAATTGTTTTCTTTTGGATTCTCCTTTCAACGTACTTCTTTTGATTAAACTGCGTTTGCGCGAAGTCAGATTATGGTTATATTTTTGAAATACCCTCTTTATTTACGAAGTATTTTCTTTTTATTTTGATATCTCCGAAGGTTTAAAGCAACAAAAAATGTTATTAACGCAAAGTTATTAACTTCAGCCATACGAGAAAAATACAGTTTTTGTTTTACATTCTCTAATTTTTAAAATTATACCGAATTGTAGGGTATACATCGTTAAAGCACACATTGGGCACGAACTGTTAAAGCACACATTGTGCACAAAAGTTGCCTTTATAGGATGTCAGTTGAACTACTTAAGCATAAATGAAACTTTTATTTCTTCATAGTTTGCATTGAAAATTGAAAGCGCCATGTACAACATCTCACAAAATTGAAAATTTACGTTATCTGTTTACAATACATCATAATTCTATATTAAAATATGTATCAACCTCAAACAGGATGTTATAGAGACAAACGGACGAGAATTTTAATTGGTTCCAAAAAACAGGTGGTGAAAAGAAACACCGTTGACAGTTGTATCCGTACTTGTAGAAAACAAAGAACAGCTTTAGCAGGAGTCGAGGTAAGTTCTTTATTATACTGAATTATAAATATTTCTATACTTCTTATTCTCAATGAATATTTGATATAAAAATAAATAGTATTTCAGGAGCAATTAAAAATATTTCGTACATATTAAAGAGAATTGTGCTGGTGAAAGTTGAAAATCTTCAGCAATACATACATTTGCAAGATAAAACGTGAAGGTTTACGGCTCTCTATCTTGCATTAATATATGATGAAAGAAAGGATAAGCATTCTTTATCACACAACTCGACGAAGCATGTTTCTCTATGGTTTTCCTTTAAAGGGGAAATATCCAGATATAAGACAATGCTCTCTTTATTGAATTTAATAATATTGTACCAAAATATTTTTTATATATTGACGATTGAAACAGAATGGAAAAGAATGCTTCTGTGGAAATAAACTGAGGGGATATCCAAAGGTGTCCATATCCAAATGTAACAAGAAATGTCCAGGAAAAAGATCACAAAGATGCGGTGGAAGTTGGCATATAGCTATATACCGTACAGGTTTGATATTGTTCTCGTACAATTCGGTTGCTACTACTACTACTACTACTACTACTACTACTACATAAAAGTCATTTTGGTAAATGACAAAATTGTCATTGTACTTTGATACTGCCTATATCATTATACAGTGTACTGTACTTTTTTCTACAACTTGCTGTTGACAAAAAAAAAAAAAAAAAAAGACTAAGATAGAATCACACGTCACAGATTTCAGAAACAAGGTTAAATGAACTAATTATAGATTTTACATTATATTTGGTCTCTTTGAATGAACTGCAGTTGGAGAGGTTGTCCCGTAAACTTATAACGCATCAATGAAATTAATAGTTTCACCCTAAGTCACCGTCAGAAATCGGCTTAGTAGTTTCTGTATAACCCAATATTTTTCTAACGTCGTTGTGTTTAACCAAAACAAACTCAATTAAAATTCATTTAGAAGACCGTATACACTTCCGTTTAATGCAGTCATAATGTCGTAGATTTGTTTAGTATTGATGTAATTGTCATATTCGTTTTTCTGGCATTGACACTGCCGTGAAATAATTTAAACCCTTTACATTTGTTTAAATTTCGCAATTTTATATTCATAATGGCTCTTCATATTTCCCACTCACCGTAACAGCAGAACAATCAAAGGACGTACATTTAAAAATTTATAAATAATTCTCCATTTAAAGAACAAGGGTCAACAGGTATCGCATATTGAGAGGTCATAAAAATATAAACACGTAAGGTATTGAAGACGAAACGCATCTATTGATTTTACTTATCTTCTGATATGTTTCAAATGAAATTATGAAAAGTATATTTTTCATACAGAGAATTGTTCAACAAAAGGGAAGAGATGCCATAGTAATGCTGTTTGTTATAAAGGCAAATGCCGATGTCGTAAGGGATACTATGGGAATGGACTGACCAGATGTAGAAGTGAGTATATATTGTAGGAAGAAATACTCTTCACCGCTGAAGAAGAAGGGAAAAAAAGAAAACAAACCAAAAACAAAATTTAGACCGAGTACCAACTCGGTTCAATATTATGTAAATTTGCTGCAGACAAAATGTTAATATAGACTTTTTCTGAAACGATATATCACACAAAATTAGCTTATTTAAAATGTTTTTTCCAATGTGTGGGAAATATTGGGGTTTTGTGTTAATTTGCACAGGAAACTAGCTGTTTGATACATATCGCCGAGGGCATGCACACCTTAATAGTCAATATACCCAGAAAACGAGATTGCAATTACGATACAGCCATATATGCTTTAACCAAGACGACGGAATTATACAATTTATTCCCACGGATCATAAGATATTAGTGCGTTGTCTTTCTCTAGCAATCAGTCAAAAGAGGTCTAACAGGAAGAGTTTTATTGGAACAAGACACCACTTTGGTTTATTCTTGAAATACATGTTCTGTTGTAGTGTTTTGTAGAATATCAATTACAAAATTAAATCTTCACAAATACAAGCTGACCTCGTGATATCTCGTTGTCTGCTACGACAAAGTCGTAGTATGAGCAAAGACAGGAATGTAATCTATTGTCAGAACAATTGTAAACATTTAGATTTTTTCACTTGTTCTCACAACAGAATACAGACCGCAATTCTGCTGTTAGGTTTGACAAGAAAAAGAAAAGAAAAAAAAAACCCAAAACACCTCAGAAAAAAACATTTATATAAATCGTCTTCTGTAATTTATCATATATATATATAACTGTAGTGTCTTTGTGCTTTATATGTTTGTCTAATTTGTCTTTATTTTCTACAGGTATTTCTTCGGAGATCCAAGGTCCATAGTACTCCCAGGTGTTTCACTGATTCTATTTGTGCTTTATATGTTTATTTCTCTTTCAGTGATGTATCCTCTCAGGGGATCCGCCTGCGTTTACGTCGGGTAAATTCCTTCACTTTCCTCGGCCGTGTTGTCATGCATGCGATTAGCTAATGATTGGCTATTAAAGCTCCATTTTTTGTGGAGCTCGGGTAGCTCAGTCGGTTAGAGGGTCGGATGCATGACAGCTAGGTGATTCGGTACCATAGGTCGTGGGTTCGAGTCCCAGACGGGGAACGAATATAAGTGAAATATAGGGTGCCTTATATATATATATATATATATATATATATATATATATATATATATATATATATATATATATATATATATATATATATATATATATATATATATATATATATATATGGGTGTGTGTGTGTGTGTGTAATTTGATTTCTCATAATCTTCTGTAAAACATATTTTTCATACAGAGAAATGTTCGAAGACATGCCATAGAAATGCTATGTGTTATAAAGGAAAATGCAAGTGTCGGAAAGGATACTACGGGAATGGAGTAAGCAGATGTAAAAGTGAGTATATACTGTAAGCAGATATGATTCATTAAGAATACTCTTCATTACTGAAGAAAGAAAAAAGACGATTTAGACAGAGTACCAAATTATACATTCAAATGCCACATATCGCAAAATATAAGCTTCTTGTCAAAGTCTGAGTAATACTAGAGACTCTCACATCACTTCACAAACTGATATCAACCGTGATATGTCCGTCTGTAGACGAGCTCAGATCTTTGATCTGCAGGAGTCCCGACTAACAGCCAGGTGGGACAAGGCTCAGGACCTTGTCTCCTCTAAAAAGACTTGGGCAAGGCCCGTTCATAGAGTCCCTACTACCCTGCTAGTCAGCGTGCAATGCTGAAGTCGAAGTCTGTATAAGGCTATAGAGAGGCCCAATACAAGACCAACATCTGCACAAAACCGAGCATATATCGTGAAAATCATTCGCGATGACTCACTGTTTCCTTCTGCATAGTCTTTGTATTAGTGATTCATGAATTTCTAACCCTATTTCATAGTCTTGAAACTGAATAAGAATACATATATAAATATTGAATTTCATTATCTAAAAGGTCTTCTATTATGTATCAACGGAAATTCCTCAGAGTATATTTTTCATACAGAAAAATGTTGGCAGGAATGCCATAGAAATGCCATATGCTATAATGGCGGATGCAAGTGTCGGAAAGGATACTATGGGAATGGAGTGAACACATGTAAAAGTGAGTATATATTCTAAGCAAATATTGTGATTCGATAAGCATACTCTTTATTCCAATGTGATAAGAATGCAGCGATTTCGTTGAACAACTCCGATCAAATACTGTCTAGTATCACGTCTTTAACCCACCGCATATAGAATATATTTCAAATTTGTTTACAGCGAGTAGTGAGTCTATGGCGTCTATACTGTACAACATACTTTGTTATTCTTATCTTAAATTTCACAAGTACTCACAGATGATCGAAGGGATTAGCTGTGGGATTATACGGCGTGATATCGGGTGTATAAACTTGTGTTAAGCGAAATACTATTTGGACTTGACACTATCTTGACTCAACATGTATAAATTTTATGACGTAAAAAGTGTTTATACGATTAAATGTGTGTTAAATGCCGCCTGTGTTGAGCGATTACCAGTTTTTACAGCTTTTACCATCAACTGAGATCATAGAATTAATGTATACTAAAAGGGTATCTGTCTAAGGTGGCTGCATTTTATTTATTTTCTTTTTGTAACTGCTTAAAAGAGGTTTATCTGTATATGCTTTACCCAAGACGATAAAATTATACAATTAATGCCGACAGAACATAAAATAATAGTTTGTTATCGTTCATTAGCAATCAGTTAAAACAACGCTCTGTTTTTGCACATATTGAAAAAGAGGTCTTACAGCAAAATTATATTGGAACGAGACACACCGATTGTTTTATTCTTAAAATACATGTTCTATTTGAGTGTTTTGTCGAAATTACAAAAATTAAATCTGCACAAAACAAACAAAACAAGCTAACATCGTGGAAATTGATTATGACGTCTCGTTGTCTGCTACTGCAAAGTCATATTATGAGGAAAGGCAGAAATGTAGTCTATTGTCAGAACAAATGTAAACATTTATACTTTTTCACTTGATCTCATAACCTACAACAGACCACAATTTTGTCCTTAAGTTTGAACAGTATGTTCATCTGTAATCGAAATAATGAAGAAAAAAATATAATTATTGTATTTCATTTATATAGATCGTCTTTTTTGTAATGTATCAAAGGCAAGTATCAATAAATTTGAGTATATTTTCATACAGAGAAGTGTTCAAAGAAATGCCATAAACATGCCTCATGTTATAAAGGGAAATGCAGGTGTAGGACAGGATACTACGGGAATGGAGTGACCGGATGTAAAAGTCAGTATATATATATATATATATATTGTAAGCCGATATGGTTCCTTAAGAATACGCCTTACCATTGTCGAAATAAATAAATATTTAAAAAAAGAAAAACTCCACACACAAGCAAAAAAAAAAAAAACAAACAAAAAACAAACAAACAAACAAACAAAACAACAACAATAAGAAAAAAAAAAAAAACCAAACAAACAAAAGAAAAGAAATAAAATTAAAAGGTAAAAAGAAAAAAACACCCAGAAACAAAACAGAAAATTAGTTTGCTTTCCTTTTTCAATTTCCGGAACAAATTGTTCGTTTTGTTATTTGTGCATAGAAATTTGACAACAATTAAAGTTTTAGAATGCAAGACAACAATTTGGTATATTTTCTAAAAGTTTACAATGTATTCGAGTGTATTGTGTTACAACAAAACTGGGCTCGTAAAAATGTTGTCAGATTGTCTGCTACTAAGGAGCGTCAGTATAAGTGATATTTGAATCTCTTAAATAAAAATCAAAAATACAAAATGTAAAAAATTAAACCCCCCTCCCTCCATCCCCCCCCCCCCAAAAAAAAGAACGTCTATTGAATTTTAGTGTTCTTCAGTATCGTATATCAAATCAAATTATGTAAATATATTATATATTTCATACAGGTAAGTGTTCAAAGAAGTGCCATAGTTATGGCATTTGTTATAAAGGTAAATGCAAGTGTCGCAAGGGATACTACGGGAATGGATTGACCAAATGCAAAAGTGAGTATGTATTATTAGCAGATATTTTTCCTTAGAATACAGTATGCCATTGAGAAACATAAATTTTTGGTTTTGGTATTAACTCTGCTCACCATATGTAGATATGTTGTTTGAAAAATATTTATATAGATTTCATCTGAGACAATAAAATGATCAAGTTAAATGCCTCATATTAGTAAACATTACCTCGTTGACCTTTACCTTGTAAACAATGTGTGATAAGCCGGTGGGACCTAGTGGTTAAGGTGCTCGGTTCGTGATCTCGATTTCCCAGGTTCGATTCCCGCCCTGGGCACACCAGTTTTCTGTCTTTCGGATGAGGCAGTAAAAACCAATTCCGTGTCTGCTTCGGGTTGGTCCGTTGCAAAGGTCTAAATTTGTCTAGAATGTATCAGGCAGATGCCGTCAACATATACGTGAAATAGTCGTGGAGTGACATAAAACAATAGCCAATCAATCAATCAATGTAATGTGTGAAAAAATATTGGGGGGTTTTGTCCTTATATTTGCTTAAGATTTGGCAACAAGTATGTTTATAGATCACTATACCACATTTTCTCTATTTGAGTGTTTTGTACTATTTTAACTACAACATTTGAAAAAAAAAACCGAGCTAACGTTTACCTACCCAACTACCTACTTATCTATCCATGCGAAAGCAGATCCTTGTACACTTGAAGCCAAGAAGTGTTAATTCGTGAATTACGAAATATTTTATAAATTTGAGTTATCAAAACCGTTTTCTTTAATACGCTGAATAAAATCGAATGAAATATATTTTTCGTATAGAAAACTGCTCAAGAAAATGCCATAGAAAAGCCAGGTGTTATAGAGGCATATGCAAGTGCCGGAGGGGATACTATGGGAATGGAATAACCACCTGCAAAAGTGAGTATATATTATTAGTAGACATCTCTCCTTACAAATGCCGTGGCTAATTGAGGAAGTTAAACATGTGAAATAAGATTAACGCCCCTTTATATAGAAAGGTGTTTTGAAAAAAAATGTTTATTTTTGTATAAAAAAAAAAATAAATGACATAGTTACTGTTCACAACTCGCAAGGTGTTGTTTAGGGGTTTTAAACATATTTTTCATACAGAAAAATGTGCGAAGAAATGCCATAGAAATGCCATGTGTTATAGAGGCAAATGCAAGTGTCATAAAGGATTTTACGGGAATGGAGTAAGCAGATGTAAAAGTGAGTATATTCTGTAAGCAGGTATTTTTCATTAAGAATACTCTTCACAAAAAAAAAAAAAGACGCAAGATATGAAAATCTTAATCTAGGTTTTTTTTTTTCAGAAACGAATAAATTATACATTTAAATGCCACATATCACTAAATTTAAGTTTCTTGTCAAAGTCTGCATATGAATAATACTTGTGTCTCTTACCTCACTTTGCAATAATGAAATTGAAGAAGAAAACGTATCTATTGAATTTTATTTACCTTCATTATGTATTAAATGAAATTAAGGAAAGTATATTTTTCATACAGAAAATTGTTCGAAGAAATGCCATAGACATGCCCTTTGTTATAAAGGCAAATGCAAGTGTCGGAGGGGATTCAATGGGAATGGAGTGACCAGATGTAACAGTGAGTATATATATTGGAAGCAGATCTATTTTCTTTCCCTTAAGAATATTCTTTACCGCAAAAGAAGAAAACAAACATCGATCGAAAACCAATTGGTATCAAAATTATGTAGATTTGTTCCATACCAATGTTTATATATGCTTTTTCGGAATCGGGCGTCCACTTACCGTAAAAGCTGTGCAGTCAAAGTACACTCATTTAAAAATTTTAAAATAATCCTAGATATACAAAACAAGGATCAAACGGTCTCTCAAGACAATAAGTCACCACAATTTTCACACTAAGTTTTATAGTATTATATGCTAGTATCTAAAATATGTTAGACAACATCAACTGATGTCAACCGTAATCTGCAGTCTGTAGACGTCCCAACTACCAGCCAGAGGGGACAAGGCTCAGGACCTTGTCTCCTCTAAAAAGGCTTGGGCAATGCCCGGTCATATAGTCCCCACCTTGTTAGTCAGCGTGCAATGTTGAAGTCTGTATAAGGCTATAACGGAGAACAATACAATACCTATCGTCTTGCAAAGATTTCAAACCTACAAACTTTGCATCTGCACAAAACCGAGCGTACATCGTTAAAATCATTCACGATGCCTCACTGTTTCATGAAACTGAATAAGAATATATATATATATATATATATATATATATATATATATATATATATATATATATATATATATATATATATATATATATATATATATATATATAATATATATATATATTTATATATAATACGGAAATATATATATATATATATATATACATTTGATATCATTATCTATACGGAAATTCCTCAGAGTATATTTTTCATATAGAAAAATGTCGGCAGGAGTGCCATAGAAATGCCATATGCTATAATGGCGGATGCAAATGTCGGAAGGGATACTATGGGAATGGAGTGAACATATGTAAAAGTGAGTATATATTCTAAACAAATATTGTGATTCGATAAGCATACGCTTTATTCCAATGTGATAAAAATACAGCGATTTCGTTGAACAATTTCGATCAAATACTGTCTAGCATCACGTCTTGAAAATTTGTTTACAGCGAGTCTATGATGTTATTGATGTACAACTTGCTTTGTTATTATTATCTAAAATCTCACAAGTATTAATAGATCATCGAAGGGATAAATTAGCTGTGGAATCATCTGCATGGGGTTATACGGCGTGATATCGAGTATATAAACTTGTGTTAAGCGAAATTTTATTTGGACTTGACACTATCTTGACTCATAGAATTAATGTATACTAAAAGGGTATATGTCTAAGGCGGCTACATTTTAATTTTTCTTTTTGTGGCTGCTTAAAACATGTATATCTCTATATGCTATAACCAAGACGATAAAATTATAGAACTAATGCCTACAATAATAAAATATTAGTTTGTTGCCCTTCACTAGCAATCAATTAACAAAACGCTCTATTTTTTCACATATTGATAAAGCGGACTGACAACAAGAGGGTTATTGATACAAGACCCGATTTGTTTTATTTTTGAAATACATGTTCTGTTTGAGTGTTTTGTATAAAGTACAAACATTAAAATTGCACATAACAAGCTAACATGGTAGAAAATGATTATGACGTCTCGTTGTCTGCTACTGCAAATTCGTAGTATGAGGCAAGGTAGAAATGTAGTCTATTGTCAGAACAAATGTAAACATTTAGATTTTTTCACTTGTTCTCACAAACGCCTACAGACCATTTTGCCCTTAAGTGTTTTTGCACTGATATGAAATATATACTTAAAATTTTCCATCATGACATTATGTAAATAACTCTAAAACTAAGGAGTATCTCCCTCATGCATAGCTCTGTCCTCAGATTGATTCTTTGGCTCAATTTGCGATCATTTTGGTTTTAACAATGCTCTTGAAATGTTTATATAATATGAGAATTCCAACCATTCGGCCACGAGCATCACTGAAGTTGTCGAAATGCGCATCTGTTGCACAAAATTAAAAGGTATATATGTTCTATATTTATTTGAAAGTATGTTCATCTCTAATCGAAATAATGAAGAAAAAAATATATCTATTGTATTTCATTTATATAGATCGTCTTTTGTAATGTATCATGGGCAAGTATGTATAAATATCAGTATATTTTTATAGAGAAGTGTTCGAGGAAATGTCATAGACATGCCTTATGTTATAAAGGCAACTGCAAATGTAGGAGAGGATACAACGGGAATGGGGTGACCAGATGTAAAAGTGAGTATATTTCCTTAAGAATACCCCTAACCATTGTCGAAACGGATAAATAAATATTTAGAAAAAAAAACCACACACACACACACACGCACACACAAAAACAAATAAACAATGAAAGTTTTAAAACCGAAGACTACAATTTGGTATATTTCCCAAAAGTTTTCATTTTATTAGAGTGCATTGTATTACAACAAAAATGGGCTCGTGAAAATCGTTTCATGATGTCAGATTGTCTGCTACTGCAGAGTGTCAGTGTGAACAATACTTGAATCTCTTACTTCACATCATAATACAGAAATTGAAGAAAACAACCACGTCGACTGAATTTTAATATCTTCAGTACTGTATATCAAAGGAAATTATGTAAAGTATATATTTTTCATACAGGTAAGTGTTCGAAGAAATGCCATAGTTATGCCATTTGTTATAAAGGCAAATGCAAGTGTCGGAAGGGATACTATGGTAATGGAGTCACTAAATGTAAAAGTAAGTATATATTCTTAGCAGAAATCTTTCCTTAGAATACTGTATGCCATTTAGAAAAATAAATTTTTGACTTTGGTATTAACTCTGCTCACTAGAATAGATTTGTTGATTGAAAAAATATTTATACAGTTTTTGTCCGAGACGATAAATTGTTCTAGTAAAATGCCTTATAACACAAAATATTAGCTTGTTGTCCTTTTTCCAATGTGTGAAATAAATATTGGAGTGTAAAAAAAAAGACAAAACAAAAAAAAAAAAAAAAAAAAAAAAACAAATAAAAAAATACCTCCTTATCTATCCAGATAGACACATACACGCACGCACGCACGCACGCACGCACACATACATGCATGCATGCATGCATACATAGATACATAACATACATACATTGTTGAATTTGTCTGCTAAAATAAAGCATTCTATTGTCCCAACACTCTGTGCGAAAGCAGATCCGTATACAATTGAAACTAATACATGATAATTAGTGAATTACGAAATATATTATGAAATACAGTTATCAAAACCGTCTTCTGTAATACGCTGATCAAAATCGAATGAAACATTTTTTTTTTTTTTCGCACAGAAAAATGTTCACGAAAATGCCATAGAAAAGCCATGTGTTACAGGGGCATATGCAAGTGTCGAAGGGGATACTATGGGAATGGAATAACCACCTGTAAAAGTGAGTACCTGTTATTAATAGACATTTCTCCTTACAAATGCCGTGTATAATCGAGGAATTTAAAATGTGAATTGTTCCTAATACACCTTTATGTGGGAAGTTGTTTTGAAAAAAAATGTTTATTTTTGTATGAAACAAATAAATGACACAGTTACTGTTCACAGATCTAAGGTGTAGTTTAAGGATTTTAAACATATTTTTCATACAGAGAAATGTTCGAGGAAATGCCATAGAAATGCAATGTGTTATAAAGGCAAATGCAAGTGTCGTAAAGGATACTATGGGAATGGAGTAAGCAGATGTAAAAGTGAGTATATTCTGTAAGCTGATATGTTTCATTAAGAATACTCTTCACAATTGAAGGAAAAAAAAAAAAGACGCAAGATATGAAAATTTGTTTCAGACAAAATTTTAATCTGTTTTACAGAAATGAATAAATTATACATTTAAATGCCACAAATCACAAAATATAAGCTTCTTATCAATATCTGAGTATGAACAATACTTGTGTCTCTTACCTCACTTCATAATAATGAAATTGAAGAAGAAACATATCTATTCATTTTCTTTTACCTTCATTATCTATCAAATGAAATTATGAAAAGTATATTTTTCATACAGAATGTTCGAAGAAATGCCATAGACATGCCCTTTGTTATAAAGGCAAATGCAAGTGTCGGAGGGGATTCAATGGGAATGGAGTGACCAGATGTAACAGTGAGTATATATTGGTAGCAGATGTGTTTTTCTTTCCATAAGAATACTCCTCACCGCTGAAGAAGAAAAAAAAAATAGACAGAAAACCAACTCGTCTCAAAATTATGTAAATATTTTGGAGAGAAATGTTAATATAGGCTTTTTCGGAATCGGGCGTCAAACTTCTACTCACCGTTAAAGCAGCACAATCAAAGAACACCCATTTAAAAATTTTTAAATAATCCTAGATATAGAAAAGAAGGATCACCAGGTCTTTCAGGACGAGAGGTCATCACAATTTTCACACGAAAAGTTCCATAGGAGTATATGCCAGTATATATATTATGCTAGACGACATCAACTGATGTTAACCATGATCTACCTGTCTGTAGCTTAGATCTTTGATCTGTAGTAGTCCCAACTGATAGCCGGGGGAGGGGGAGGGGGCAAGACTCAGGACCTTGTGTCCTCTAAAAAGACTTGGGCAAGGCCCGGTCATACAGTCCCCACTACCCTGCTAGTCAGCGTGCAATGCTGAAGTCGAAGTCTGTATAAGGTTATAGAGAGGCCCAATACAAGACCTACATCTGCACAAAACCGAGCATATATCGTGAAAATCATTCGCGATGACTCACTGTTTCCTTCTGCATAGTCTTTGTATTAGTGATTCATGAATTTCTAACCCTATTTCATAGTCTTGAAACTGAATAGGAATACATATATACATTGAATTTCATTATCTAAATGGTCTTCTATTATGTATCAACGGAAATATCTCAGAGTATATTTTTCATATAGAAAAATGTTGGCAGGAATGCCATAGAAATGCCATATGCTATAATGGCGGATGCAAGTGTCGGAAAGGATACTATGGGAATGGGGTGAACACATGTAAAAGTGAGTATATATTCTTAGCAAATATTATGATATGATAAGCATACGCTTTATTCCAATGTGAAAAAAATATCGTTGAACAATTCCAATGAAATACTGTCTAGTATCACGTCTTGGGTGGCTACATGTTAATTTTTCTCTTGGTGACCGCTGAAAGCGGGTTTGTCTGTGTATGCTTTAACCAAAACCATAAAATTAAACAAATTATGCCCACAGATCATAAAATATTATTAGAGGTTTGTTGTCCTTCTCTAGCAATTAGTGAAAACAATGCTTGATTTTTGCACATTTGAAAAAGAGGTCTGAAAACAAGAGTTTTATTAGAAAGAGACACCAATTAGGTTCATTCTTGAAATACATGTTCTGTTTTATTGTTCTGGTTAATGTAAACTACAGAAATGAGAACTGCACAAATACAAGTTGACAAAGTGAAAATTTATCATGCTTTCTCGTTGTCTGCTACTGCAAATTGGTAATATGAGGAAAGGCAAGAATGTTATCTAATGGGGGAACAAATCAAAACATTTAAATATTGTCACTTGTTCTCAGAACATACTACAGACCACAATTTTGCCTTTAAGTTTGAACAGTATGTGTACCTCTGATTATCATAAAGAAATTGAATAGAGATATATATGCATACTAATTGAATTCCTTTTCTATAATCGTCTTACGTTTTGTTTCAAAGAAAATTATGTATAAATCTGAATTTATTTTTCACACAGAAAAGTGTTTGAAGAAATGCCATATAATAGTCATATGTTATGAAGGCAAATGCAAGTGTCGGAGAGGAATCAGAGACAAAAAAGTCATAAACATACAAAATTTAGTTTGCTGATCCTTTTTTCGATTTTCGGAAATATTTTCTGTTTTTTGTTTTTGTTTTTGTTTTGTTTTGTTTTGGTTTTTTTTTTTTTTTTTTTTTTTGTCATTCTATTTGTATATTAATGTCGCAACAATTAAAGGTTTAGAACACAGAACAGCAATTCGGTATATTTCCCAAAAATGCTGTATAACATCAAACCTGGGCTCCTGAAAATCATTCCTGATGCCATATTGTCTTCTACTGCAGTGTACCAACCGCCCTGTGAGTGTGCTTTAAAAGTCACCTCTGTTAAGCAACTACCAGTCGTTAACAGCCATAGAATTAACATGCATTAAAAGGCTTACCTGTCTTGAGTGGCCACATTTTAATTTTACTTTTGATGACCGCTTAAAACAGGTTTGTCTGTATATACCTTAATCAAGACAATGACATTAGCCAAGTAATGCTCACAGATCATAAAAAAAAAAATCAGTTTGTTGTTCTTCTCTAGAAATTCTCTGTTTTGCAAAATCTTAATATGAACAAAGACAGTAATGCAATTTATTGTCAGATTAAGTGCAAATATCAAGATATTTTCACTTCCCACAACCGATTATAGACGACATTCCTGTCCTTATGTTAAGGAAGTATATGCACCTTTACTCTGAGTTCATAATAATGAAATTGTTTAAAGAAAACAAAACAAAAAAAAAAACATATTTATTGAATTGCATTTATATATCTAGTCTTTTATAATGTATCAAAGGCAATAATGTATAAATTTTAGTATATTTTTCATACAGAGAAGTGTTGTAAGAAATGGTATATGTTATAAAGACAAATTTGCTAATTTCTATTCTATTTGTATACAAATTTCGCATTTTGTTTTAGAACTCACGGCAGCATTTCGGCATATTTCATAAAAGTATTCATTGTATTTGAGTGTTTTATATAACAGCAAAACCGAGCTTACGTGTACGTCTTGAAAATCATTCATGATGTAAATGTGAAAATGTCTGCTACTGCAGAGTCAGAGTATGAGTAAAAAGCATATTTATTCAATTTTATTTATCTTTTGTACTTTTTCTGTACTGTATGAAATGAAATAATGCAAAGTACATTTTTGTCATACAGAGAAGTGCAAGAAGAAATGCCATTTGTTATAAAGGCAAATGCAGGTGTCGGAAGGGATACTACGGGAATGGAGTAACCAGATGTAAATATGTCTTATTATACAAATAAAGGAATTTTCATTGGCTGATGCTATTTTTAGCTACTTCCGTTATGGCACGATAAAATTTCAAAAATTTAAGGAACTACTTCCGTATTATGTAGACAAATTAATAAATAAAAAAATGGAATGCATGTCTGTCTTTCTGTGGCATTTCGATAAAATATCGATGATGTACATCAGTCATCAGTTATTTCTGCCATGAAAATCGTTCGTCTTTATCGATGGTCTGTATCGATGGTAAGCGATCTATTGATTTGCAAGGTATCATGGTTCGATGCTATACAATGACCAAAGTAGAGGATTTCCTTGAGCCACATATTGATTAAACATTGATTTTGATCCAATGGAAGATATTCTATACGATGTCGATGAGTTGGACGAGTCTGACCCCGAAACTCAAAGTTTGATGACTCAAATTGCCATAAGGGTGGCTGAAGTGAACCCCAAACAATGCTTAGATACAGATATGCGAGGTGTAGAAGAAAGTGCGCAACAATGGTGCCTGAAAAGGCTGAACCTTGAATTGTACAACCATCTGAAGAAGGTACACGAGGCCAAACGAAAACAACATGTTTCCTGTAACCCGACCAACCTAATTTTTGGCTCCGACCTTAAGGTATAACATGTAAAATAAGCATCAATTAACGAAATAATATATCGACATATACTTCGCATTGTGTTTGTAGGTCATTATAATATCTACATGTGTATGATGTCTTAGATAGGGTTGATGTAAGTGACTGTAAAATCTGGGATTGTACAAGATATGAATGCCCGTATGGGAGTTTTACCATCTTGTTGAAAAGTTGAAAACCTTAAACTGAAAAAAAAAATGTGATAGTTGAATCTTTCTTTTATGCCTGCATCTTGATGAATAAAGATATTACTGAACTTTTCACCGGGATATATTTATAAGTTTTATCCTTTTTTTTTTTAAATATAAGCAAACAATAAGTGCCTCCTATGGGATTTAATACAAAGTTAAATTACCCTATGTCAGTGGAGTAATACCATTTGTTTTTCTGTAAATCCTTCGGTGGAAGTCTTTCTTTTATAGAATGCCTCCGAATGAGATATTGACTTTAAAGTTCAAAGTTATATGTATGGCGATCTAAATAAGGTTCATTATATATGCGACACCGTAAATTTTTTCAAAGCACTTTCAATTGAAAATCATTACAATATTGAATATTGGCCTTAAAATGTAGTCTCTGATATCCAGGTGATAAATTTATGGACAAAAATAAGTAATTGTCACTTGTGAGTGTCCAAATGCATTGAAGTTGTCATCAAACATTGAATCAGTATTTATAATAATAATAAAAAAAGATTTAAAAAAATATAATAAACAACCCCCCACCTAACCACCCCTTATTTTCAGCATGTTACAGGATACATGCATATTTTTTTTTTAAATATAAGCAAACAATAAGTGCCTCCTATGGGATTTAATACAAAGTTAAATTACCCTATGTCAGTGGAGTAATACCATTTGTTTTTCTGTAAATCCTTCGGTGGAAGTCTTTCTTTTATAGAATGCCTCCGAATGAGATATTGACTTTAAAGTTCAAAGTTATATGTATGGCGATCTAAATAAGGTTCATTATATATGCGACACCGTAAATTTTTTCAAAGCACTTTCAATTGAAAATCATTACAATATTTAATATTGGCCTTTAAATGTAGTCTCTGATATCCAGGTGATAAATTTATGGACAAAAATAAGTAATTGTCACTTGTGAGTGTCCAAATGCATTGAAGTTGTCATCAAACATTGAATCAGTATTTATAATAATAATAAAAAAAGATTTAAAAAAATATAATAAACAACCCCCCACCTAACCACCCCTTATTTTCAGCATGTTACAGGATACATGCATATTGGCCTGATTCTTGAGAAATGAACGAATTATTTAACTTCAATTTTAGTGAAAATAAGAACTCAGTAAAACTACAAAATGAAAAAGGATTTCATATAAAGTCAGTGGAACAATCTCATAAATTTCTTCCACAATAAGACATATAGGAGGAATGAAGTGAGGTGGAAAGACATTCATGAGATAGTTTCAGTGACTTTAAATGATTTCGTAAAACAATAAATGACATTTTCATGGGAAGTTTGAACCTCAACAGCTGCAGATTTATCATGTCGAAGAAGAATACTATGAAAATGCTCCTGAATAAAAATAAAAATAAAAACAAACCACCCCCCCCCCCAAAAAAAAGAGAAAAACCACACACACAATAAGATAAAAAGGTTATCTGCAGAGGACCTGGCTGACATAGAGAAGCACAAGGACAGTTAATCCACAAAAGGAAATACAAATTGGGGACTTAATTTATTTGTAAGTAATAAAATACCAGAATTTAAATTTTAAGAAAAAAGTTATTTAACGGTTCACAGAGGTGACATGTTATACTCCTTTTTTCCGGAAATGCAATAAAACAATAGTTCCCCTTAGTTTGATCCCCACACATTAAAAAGTACTTCCCTCGATATAGAAAGTGTTATGGAGAGAGTGAAAAAAAGAATTCCCTAAAGATAAAATTATTTGTTACGTGAGATTAAAAGTCATACCCTTAAGATAAAAAATTGTTTCCTGATATAAAGAAGTTGGTTCCAAGATGACAGTTTTATTCCCTCGAGACAATGAAAATTGTTCCCTTGAGATAAGACAACTTAGCTCCCCAGCAGGTCCAGGGCTAAACCTTTGGGGGAGAGGGGCAAAGTCCACTGGGAACTCCCGCAATTTGGAATTTGGAAATATTTGGGCCTGATATTGCGCACTTTCACTTCAATTGACCGGTACTCTCGGTCAGTACTGATTCAGATCTAATCTTCTAAAGATTTGTTTCAGCTGTATTGCACAGTCCATAATCATTTCTTTAAGTAGACAGAACCGAAGCGTCTATAGTAGGAAAGTCTGAAAAAGGGTTGTGACCTGTCATGAATGCTTTTTAGTCCAGAAGTGCTGCAGTTACAGATAAAAGCCTTGCACCTAATCAGAATAGCTTTTGTTTGGCAAACCTATTCTACCAAAGGGTTTGCAACGTCACATCAACTGCCACAGTGTATCAATTTTTATAAAACCGATACTCGGATCTTACTGAACGATTATTTCTGTTGGAATTTTTTCACTCAGGTGAATTTTATTGACTTAATATGGAAAGAAATTAAGTCATATTAGAGTATACAATAATAAACATCTATAGTGGAAGAGAAGTGATAACAAGGTTTCAAGGCCTATGAGTATTGGATAATAGTCCCTCTCACTCCCCTCCCCTTCTCACTCTGAGGGAGGCGTGAACGTTCCCTCAGAATCCGCCACTAATATCTTTTGTGTTTTTATAGTGTATTGCTTTTGTGTGTGAATGGAAAGCTAGTCCCATGTACCGGTTTATCACATAGTGCTCAATAAATAAATAAAGAATATATACATATATACATGCGTTTATTATGCTCTATATTTACATTTAGAAAACCACTGTCTCTTCATAAATCGGATTTCTTTGTGTAACATTGGCGATTTCTCTAATACAAAGATAAATGTCATTTTTTCACGACAGAATAAGCATTTATTATTCCTTTTGTTTTGTATGATTTTACTTACAATTATGCAATTGCTTGGAACATGTTTAATGTATAACTCTTATAAATATATCCACTTTTGCGCGTTATGGCACTCATATCCCGAAAATAGTATACATTTTTCTTCTTCAATATCGTACATACGACGGACAGTGGATACTTTTCATGGCATTTGAAAATATCTGTTGACTGCTTACGACGACAAAATAAGCCCATGTCGACTCACAGTAGCGGTGGAGAATGAGAAAAGAGGAAGTACATGTCTCGTTCACAAAACTGGTGCAGATATAACTACTTGGCACAGATAGTGTACTGCGTAAGAAAAGCAGCAGAAGAGAAGTAACAGTGAGTTGTGATACATTTTAGTCCATTCTTTATGAGTATTCCTTGCTGGGCAAGCGCACTGAGATCGAAACTGAGATAATGTACTGGACTCCTATTCTCGGTTAACTCGTGATATAACAATAATAGAAAACTAAGCCGGCGTGGCCTAGTGTATCGCATCGGACTCATGATCGGGAGGCCGGGGTTCAAGTCCCGCTCTGGCCATGCCGGTGTCATGTCTTTCGGATGAGACAGTAAAAACCGAGGCCCCGTGTCGTGGTATGCATGGCAAAAATTCCTCACTGCTTCGGGTGGATCCATTGCAAAGGTCAAAATTTGTATACCCCGCATCAGGCATACGCCGTCACCATATACATGAAATATTCGTGGTGTGACGTAAAACAAAACTAAATCAATCAATCAATAATAGAAAAATTATCACGAATTAACTGAAATTTTTAAATGTAAATGTTACGTACTTTTCAGTTCAGTTCATGTATGTAACCTTTTACGTCAATTGCTGATGAGTTGATTTTTTAAATTTGAAAATACAAAAGGTTTGCATTACAACCTCAATACAAAGTTACAAATGTATATTACAGTCTTTTAGGCTAATTTTGTAATTAGATTTGAAAATGGGAATTTTGTGTAATAATTTGCTTAACGGAATTCAAGAAATCAAAAAATGTAAACAATCTTTGAATTCTAGACATTACCAAATCCTTTACTTTTAATGTAAATACGAAGAACAGACTGCTATTTAACAACAGGTCTAATTTAAAATGTTTGTAATAGAATATTATTGTAATCGTTTGCAAAATTAGCAAATATAAATAAAATAATAAATGCATTAATAAGTTAAACAAAGAAAAAGATCTCATTTATTTGATGATTGCTTGTATTTCTAATTTATTCGCCGACAATGACAAATATTCTTTAAATAAGCATTAAGTCACTGAAGGTATTTCTAAAATGTCACTTTAATTTTATGTCGTAACATAGGCATATGTGGTAATTGTAATAGAAAGAAAGAGGAGTATATGACGAAGGATGGAAAAGATGTAACCAGGGCAAAACACAGATACGAACTACTTGCAAAATCTGGCTATTGATAAATGACACTGGCATTAAATAGTAGATACAGACATACCATGATTTATATACTGCATATATTTTTATTAAACCTACATGGTATAACATAAATGTAGATAACTTCATTGTAAACTAAACTATGGCAAGCCAAATCAGACAGAAAATGTGCAGCTATATCAAGATGACATGCCTTGCAAACAAAACAATGATATTTTTCGGTCATTACTATGATTTAAATTCTATTGAGTATTTCTCATATTTTTTTTTGTATAACTGGTACGTGATCTTTGGTATTAATATTGATATGTGTCTACCCATCATCAAAAACTAAACAACAACAAAAAAAAAAAGATAATAAATAAATAAATAAATAAAGAGAGAGAGAACAAAACAAAAAGTCGCAAATGCATACCTATTCAGCGACTGTCTTGCTTTTTAAATTTTTAATTACCAAGGTAATTACTTTACTTCAGATGGATATTTCTGAAAATCATGGCGTGATTTTGCGTGTCATGTTAATTATAAGTATTTATTGAACTAATGTGATATAAAAGGCACCAATTTCTATACGAAATTACAAGAAAAGATTTCTACCTACTAATTGCTTAGTGTTGCATTTCATAACCCGTGCACATATACAATGAACAAAGACGAAACTGTTAGGCTTTCACATTTAAAAATCATAATCAGAAGAAGAAAAAAATTACAGCAATGACAAAAATCTCCGATACATAAGTATCGCCTAATGTGAAGCTTACATGGCGGAATGTATAATACGCTGAGGAAAACATATGGTATATAGTGTGACAGTCAGTGAACATCCTGTCACATCTGTAGGCCAACAGGCTCCATCAAATTGCGGTTTACCAGAAATGGGGGACGTGAGTGTAAACCAGGTTACATCCTAAGTGATTACGAAATTGTCAAGACCAAGGAATGTGGATGCCGCGATTCGACAGGAAGATATTTCCGAGTAAGTCTTGTTGAATTAATGTCACGAAGTTTTTCATATACTTGATAGCCAAATCAGTATCAGAAAAGAACATTGATTGCCTTTTGACTCTGTCAATATGAAATTACCATAGCAAATAAATATACATATGAAGATATTTTTCCCATGGTATTACAATCATCTTCTTTTCCCTATGGTTTGGAGGGATGTTGGAAAATCACAATCTAAATCGTAAAGACGAGAAACTACTCATTGAGTATGTAGATATAAATGTTTATAAAAAGCATCTAAATTACATATTCTGACTGTCTTGCAAGTGTCATTGAATGATGAATATATCATCGGTCTCGCAAGCGCCATTCAATGATTGTAAATGTTGACTATTTTGCAAATGTCATTAAACGATGAAATAATGGTAAAATGTTATATGTTGACAGTTTGTAATGTATCATCGATTAATATATAAAAAAAACAAACTACAAATACAAATTGTTGTTGATTTATGCTACATGCTGACTGTCTTGTAAGTGTCATCTAATTGTTATACATGCTGAGTGGTTTTGATGTGTCACTGAGTGATGTCATTTGTAAATTGTCTCGGACTTATCGAAGAATTATAGAGCACATTAACACTTTTTGTTAAACATTGAAGTGTATTGTTTCATGCTTCATCAAAGTAATTATGTCATTTATATATATATATATATATATATATATATATATATATATATATATATATATATATATATATATATATATATATATATATATATAAGATGATTAAAAGTTTTAATTTCATGCACCAGATGTGCATTCCGACAACTTATGTCTCTTCAGTGATGCTCATGGCCGAATGATTGGGATTTTAATAATATGAATATTTGAAGAGCATATTTAAAATCAAAGTGGCCTAAAACTGAGCAAAAGAATCAATATAAGGACAGAGCTATACATGTGGGAAATACTCCATAGTTTTTGAGTGATTTACACAAGTTCATATGACCGAACAATTTATGTTTATATTTTTCATAAGTACAAAAGCACTGAAAGCTAGACTCATAATGCCCTCGGGAACTATCTAATAATAAGTAAGGATTGTCCTGAAAAAAGCAGTATGTCTTGAAAGTTATGCCGGTCATATAACTAAGGTCGAAGTCATCGTCAACTTGGTAGAAATCTCATGTCAGATAAGCTACTCATCTGTTTTGATTATTTATCTTCGTGTGATGATCATTGCATATCCAGCTACAATTCTCGATTATAAATCTCGCTAACGAACGGTGCATCATGCAAAGAAGACATAAGCTTTTAAAAACAATTAAAATAGAATTGAGCGATTCTTTAAATTTGCATTTGGGGCCAAAGTACACAACTTCAACACGTTCATTTGCAAGTATGCACATTGCAAAACGGTGCACTTGTCTTACAAACAAATAAGACAAAACAGTATGGCAGTCATGCAACTTGCCATCTCAGGATGGGAAATTATCAGTGTGACGAAGGATATGTCAAATACGGATTTACATGTATGAGAAGTATGGGCATATATTACTTATAATATTTCTCTGAGCTATATAAAATTGTTTTGTGTCTGTCAAATGTTCTGTTTCGTATTCTTTTCAATACGTATGTCAACTATTATTTTTTCTTTCACATTTCTTACAATTCCATAAGCAACCAACCTCTCTTTTCAATCACTGGTAATTTCTTTTCTAGTTTTGAATTTGATAAAGTTAATAAAACATCTCTTAGCGCGCCTTCCACTAATAAACACTGTGAATGTAGTTTCCAAACGTTGTAGATGTCGTAATGTGCTTTCTGTTAAACGAATTGACCAACAGGTTTCGTTCTTACTTAAAGGCATTGGAGAATATATTTCATGCCATTCGAAAGATATTTTACAAGGTCCTTTACCTAGTGACGGTAATCGCTTTATATTTTGATGTATAATGCTTTCAGTAATATGATTTTGGGTGTTGACAATCTTATAAAGCGATATATATGTACACGGTATACCTATAAAAATACAAAATATATGAATACATATACAGATTACTCACCTACGATTGTTCTTGAGTCTTAAGATGGTTTGACTCTAGTGTTATTATACCCTTTTTCCTGATTTTGTGTGGCTGTGGCACTTTCTACACAATGTTTCTTCACATTCATATATATATATATATATATATATATATATATATATATATTTATATATATATATATATATATATATATATATATATATATATATATATATATATATATACAGTGCTGGATTATATTTGTTTCATATATGTTAAGACATTTTCAAACATTACCACCATGACACTCTCAATCGAAACGCTTACTTTCGCACAACAACTCCCTCTATATGATGACGTGTTTCCTAAAATAGGGCCATCGGAAGGGGGGGGGGGGGGTGGTTGGCATCCTAAAGGATACATACATAAAGGTTATAGTTAATACCTTGTACATTTCTTGTGTAAAAGAAAATTATATGATTAGTAATATAATTTGGAAAAATAAATAAATGAATAATATTTAATTAGATCTAATGTAAAATTTATGTCTTATTTTATAATATCAACCATTTGCGATAAATTATATATGTTCAATGAAATCAAAATTAAACATGTAATATATATGTAGTTTACAGCGTATATTTGATTTGGTTTTTCTCAAATTATACATTTTATTAAAATATTGCAATAAATGTTAATTTTGTACACATGTAATAAAACTGTAAAAATAAATAAAAAAAAATTTAAAAAACAAACAAAAAATATTGATAAATAAAGAACTTAAAAATTACGTTTATATATTTTCCAGAAATATATATCTACGTAGATTTCTTATCGATCGGTCATTATCGTTAATACGTGTTGCTCATTAACTGAATATAATGTTAATTGTAACACATCATTGTTTGACTGATACTCATAGTTAGTATAAATCAAAATAAGAAAGATTTTGTATTTATATATATACAAATGTTACAGTTTTTGTTCTCTTTAACTCTAAGATGACTGTAAGTAAAGTTATTTACATCTTGTGATGGATGTAGCGAAAGCAATAGTTGCTGTAATACGCATGCGTACGTATGCCTTGCTAAGGTGGTCTAAAACTTATGACCGATTTCTGTTTTACACTTAAGTCTAAGACTAGGCTTACGACACATTAATTGTACACTTTAGACTCCTTTATATCTAAGTCCAAGACTTAGTCTTAAGGTTCTTTATGAATAGTTTGCCCGGTCTTTTATATCTAAGTCCAAGACTTAGTCTTAAGGTTCTTTATGAATAGTTTGCCCGGTCTTTCAAGGCATGTAAACACGAGTATGTAAGAACTCCTATAAATGTTATGAGTGCAATGTCTCCTAATACTTAGAGAGAGACAGAGAAAGAGAAGAAACATAACAAAGACCATCATTAGATGTATAAAACGATTTCATATTACAGCTCGACGAATTGTCTGGTCAAAATGTAGGTTCAACACAAAATGGAATATGAAAAAAGAAAATAAATGCACAAACAGGTAATAGATAAATGTATCAGATAACACATCTGGAACTTACAACATCGATACAAATATTGAATCCATTGTTTTGTCTGTAATTTGCCACCACAGAAAAGTACTATAAAATGAGGATCATATAAAGGATATACAGAACATCTGTTGTACAGGGCAAAGCATTTTGTGCGTAGATAATGCATTCTACATGTGTGACATGCACCTATATGTCATATGGTTAAAAAGGGCATGTCATTCATCCAAACAAAAAAAAAGTCGAATTTCCAATAAATTCCCGAGTTCAAGTCAACCTATCATTAAGATTCTTTAAACAAGAAAATAGGTATAATGATGTATGTTTCCCTAATGAAATCAAACCAATTGATGATTCCGTCAGATGGCAACCCCTTGAATTTGAATTTATTAGGTTCACAAGAAGTTACAGTTGCATGCATATCACATATTATCATCCACTGCGTAGAATTCGTTAATATGTAAACCTTTACGGTATTTCAAGCTGTAGTTTCTGAATTTGATCTGTGACCTTGCCCTTTCAGAAATGACCTTTGACTTTCAAAACTGGTCTTAAGTGTCTAAAAATCTAAATCCTGATTGGGAATTAACATTTTTATGAAGTATGCTCATGGTCATAACGAGTGACCTTTATTCGAAGACCCATTTTCCGAGTGAAAGTTCTGTAAAATATTATAGAAAGGAGTTAGGAGAAATGAGTTAGGACGGACGGACAGGCACATAGAATTACAGGCATGTCAGTCGCTAAATGCTGCTCCAACAATTTCCGGGTACCATAGAAACAACAAAGCATCTTCTTTTAATATTTCCAGACTTCCAAGGAGATATTGCTTCTTCTAGATTTTAAATCCCGTTAAAGCATACACCTGCAAAATTCGATGTACTAATGGAATCATGGTTTATATCATTTGAAGAAGAAGCTGACCGAAAAAAATAATAATATTAAAACGAAAAAAAAAAAAAAAACCCAAAAAAAACCCAAAACAAAAAAATAAAAAAAATAAATAAACCACAAACCCCCCCCCCCCAAAAAAACCAAAACAAAAAATAAAATAATAATAATAAGAACCCCCCCCCCCCAAAAAAAAAAAAAATTAAAATCCAACAACAACAAATAACTTCGTTAAAAAAAGAAACCATAACTCCCTACCAAGTGCTCATGGTAATGTTACTGCAATATTATTTCATTTATCTTGAAATGTTGCTTCCTAACTCTGTTTTCATGTTTTGAAAGTCAGAGTATATTTTTTTCTTTACTGCCTACCTAGAAATTACATGAATTGACAGTGAAGAATACTCTCTTTTTATACATGTTTGATCACTTGATAGAAGGTAAGAGACCGGATGGTTTTGAATGTTTTTGTTTTTATTGTGACCAATGTGCTTCACTTGTCAGTGCTTTCTGTCACCAAGAAATGAGCAGTTTGAATTTCATCTTAATATCTGAGGTACTCAAGAAAGATGATCAAATATTATTTGGCTATCTATTTGTGAAGTGGAATTAATTCAATGAAATGGTCAGAAATCATTAATTATGGAAAAAATACGGGGATAGATCAGCTGTCCACAAGTGTTATCAGTATCCAAAGACAACTTGTCTTCCGATTTTGCATAATTTTAAGTGTGTAAAAATCTTTGCACGTATTAATATATCAGTATTTTATTTGAGAAAAAACCCCTTACCCGTGTGCTCTTTTCTACGCTTCAAAACCGTACTTCATGCTCCTCTACTTAACAGCGCCGCCTGTATGACTACTTACAAATAAAGGTTAATGCCCCAGAAATAAATTAGATTGAGTAAAATAGTAGTAGTAGCAGCAGCAGCAGCAGCAGTAGTAGTAGTAGTAGTAGTAGTAGTAGTAGTAAAAAATAATAATAGTGATATAATCAGTCTGCGATTAGCCTCTTCTGATTTCTCTGTTGTCGTTATATGATAAATCTTACATTGTATATCCTAATTGATCAATTAGACATTTCATTACAGCTGAGATTTTCCCTTTATGAATCTGAATATGAGTCCTAACCTTACATAAAGTGCACTTCAAGCTAACTGTATGACGACAACAGAGTAAACCTGGAATCAAGTTAAGTAGTAAACTTCATTCCAAGTTTACTCTAAGTGCACTTCAAGTTTAGTTTACTTTCTATATACATGTACATTTACCATATTTTTCTATTAAGGGGGGGGGGGGTGGTTATAAATTATGCAATTGTACATAATAAGACAATTATTTCTATCATGTTATACGAAACTGGATAATTGTAATAAATAAACGTGAAAAGTAAACTTGGTGTCAATTGATAGTAAACTTGAAGACGGGATTACTTAAAAGTAAACTTGACATCAAGTGCACTTGACTAAACTTTATAACTGGTATTCAGGACGAAAAACTAAACTTGAAGCGCACTTGTCAAGTGCACTTGAATGTAAGGTTAGGACTGCACCCAACTGTACCTGCAACATGTGTCTTTTATTCTGTGGAGGTCTTAGCAAAATTTGTCATCCGCCTCTGATTGTTAGTTGTGTTCTTTGACAAATACTTCATCTATGTTGTCTTAGCTTAAACAGATGGGTGGGTAATCCTCTCAAATTTTCCTCAGCTTGAGAGTTGCTGTTTGATGGATTAGCCAGTATCCCATGCAGAGGCGGTCTATCTGACAACATCTACTTCCAATATTGAAACCGGACAAGACATTCTGAAACGTTTCGACACTCCAATTCTTAAAACTACTTTCTCTTGTTGCAGGAGGGAATTGACTGAATAGCTTGTTTTACTCTTCTTTCCTTTCCCTTCTTCACAAACAAAATATATATGTATGTAAATATTTTACTTGCTGGAGCGGATCTGCTAATACGCCAGTTTTGTACATGAAGGAGTCTATTCCGAAAGTTTCATGAATTAATTTATATATTTACCTCCTCGATTTGAAAGGTTATTGCAGGACTTTTGCGACGGGTGTTGCATGCATCCAGGGGACGCTTACTCCTCCCGCGCACCTGGTCTCACTTCGATTTTATTGGGGTTCGCATTTGTCTGAATATGACACTAAACACGATATTGTCCCCTCTATTCCATGGACTATGACATACAGTTTACCCGTCGGTACTTCTTCGTTTTTTACTTAATTCATTCATTGTATATTTTCTAGATAAGGGAGCATTTATAGAGTTAGAATGCATATTCAACGCAGTATCCTTGTTGGTTTGTAAGTATATATTGCAGTACGTTGTAGCTATAGACAAATTCAGACAAGCAGCGAACCCCAATTAAACTGAGGTGAGACCAGGTGCCAGGGAGTAGTAAGCGTCACTTGCCAGCATGCAAAATCCGTTGCAACGATCGGAGCACCATCGCCACTTTTTATTTACAAAAATAGACTCGAAAGCCCCACGACGCTGCATTATAAACCGAATAGCTTCAATTCGTCGGCTTTCCTAGTAGGAGTGCAATGTGAAATGAGGAGAAAAGACGTTCATAGGATTGTTATTGCTATTCAGGATATGAGAAGTTCAGTACGAAAAGTAATGCAATTTTAATGAAAATTATACAATTATAAATGGAATTCAGTAATCGAAGGGAATTTTCACATTTGTTGTATTGGAAACAAATCAGAGAAAACTCGAAATGAATTTTAACAAGTGCACGTGCGTACACTTCTCTATGAAAAAATCAAAACAAATACAGACGAAAGCAAACAAGGGCCATAATTACCCTTTTTTCGTGCAGACATGTCGACAATCAGGGGTGGCCATTTGTGTTAACAACTGGAAGTAGTCCCAATGGCTGACTACGTAATACACACGAGTCTTATTTGCTTACGATTGTCGTCGCAAAAGTCCTGCAGAACTATTCTAGTTGAGGAAGTAAATATACGCAGGGACTTTAAAAACGCCTACTCAATATCATTATAGTTTAATCCACAACTAGGGTAAATAACTGCATCAAACTTGATTTATTTCGAAAATTTGAATTATATTTGACAATATGATTGATACTAGCACACGTTTCTTTTAAAAGAAAAAAGAGGAGTTACCGGCTCACTTATGTGGCAGAAGTCACCATGGAGCTATAAAATACATGAATATAAATAATATAATAGAACATTTAACACATTACAAAAATATTTGATTGTAGTGCAATTACGACACCGACTTAGGACGGTCATTTAATTTGACAAAAGCCAAACAAATGGTGTGGTTAACCGGTTTACGGGCCTACCTTCCCACTCACCGTAACAGCAGAACAATCAAAAGACGTACATTTAAAATTTTATAAATAATCCCCCACGTAAAGAACAAGGGTCAACAGGTATCGCATATTGAGAGGTCATAAAAATATAAACACGTAAGGTATTGTAAAACACATAATGGTATAAAAATATATGCGACATCAACATGATAAACCGTGCTCTGCCAGACTGAAAGCAAGCTCAGACCCTAGATCTGTAGGAGTCCCGACTAACAGTCAAGGGGACGAGGTTCAGGACCATGTCTCCTCTGAAAGAGGTTTGGACAGGGCCCGTCATATAGTCCCCACCGCCCTGTTAGTCAGCGTGCAACGTTCAAGTAAAAGTCTGCATAAGGCTGTAGAGGGGCCAAATACAAGACCTATAGTCTTTTTGATGATCTCAATATTATATTGTCTATTTAGGAGACGTTTGACTATTTTATTACATGATAAAATAACGTTATCGGAGCCTTTTACTTTCCTTAGTTTATATACGAGATCACCGTAAAAATTAGGATGGGAAATTCCATTGGATACATACTGTTGAAAAGAAATATTTCCAAATTTAGATAGAAGTTCTGAATAAGATCTGAAGAATTTGCCGAATGTTTTTCTTAGCTTGTGATATCTGTAACCCTGAGTTAAAAGTTTAGTAGTAATTTGTAAATTTCGTTTATGAAAGTCCAAAACATCGGTGCAGCCTCTGACAAATCGAACTAATTGAAATATATAGATACCATATGATGGGAGTCGAGGGACATCGCCATCCAAGAAAGGGAAATTTACAATAGGAAATCCAAAATCCTCACGTTTATCATAAATATTAGTATATATTAGGTTGTTGATAATTTTGATGTTTAAATCTAAGAAAGGTGTAGATTTAACTCAAATATTAGCTTTATTCAATGTGAGCTCTGGTGGATATATTTCTGATATAAATTGTTCGAATTCAGGGTTGTCGATAACCAAAATGTCATCCAGATATCTGCAAGTATTATTAAATTTGTCAATGAGGTCAAAACGTTTTGATTTTTTAAAAGTTATTTAATTTCATCAGTTATGTACACATCCAAAATTTCATGTGTTTTGTTTAGTAACGAGTATACCCCCCCCCCCCCCCCATATGCTTTAACGCATGCACGCAATCTGGACCGCATGGATTGACATAAAGTTCGAATTTTTCTCATAGGAACATGATTCCACTCTTCTTGAAGCGCACGTGCCAACTCATCCACAATTCTTGGTTGACGGTGACGTTTACGTAAGCGTCTCCCTAACTCATCCCACATGTGCTCTATAGGATTGAGGTCGGGTGAACGTGCTGGGAAATCCATTACATTAATTCCCTGGATGTTTAGAAAGTTTACGGTGACTCTGGCCGTGTGCGGACGTCCGTTGTCTTGTTGAAACGTCAACGGATTGTTGACAGTTTGATGACGTTGAATTAATGGAGGGACTTCAGGCTGTAAAACGTCATCGATGTAGTGCCTCGCGGTAAGAGTGTTCCTCAAAATAATCAGTGATGACTTGAAATGTTGACTGATGGCTCCCCAAATCATGACGCCACCACCGCCAATTTGTCGTGCTCAATTATGCAGTTTGCGGCAAAACGTTCATTGCTGTCTTCCGTCAGCCATGGACAAATTGAATCTTGATTCGTCGCCCATAACTACGTCATGCCAATTACGTCGATTAGCAAGCATGTTCTGGGACCAGGTCAGACGATTTCTTCGGTGGCGAGGAGTTAGGATCAAGCCTTTCAATGGGCGACGGCATAGCAAACCTTGCTCTTTCAATCGTCGGCGTACTGTCCTGGGATGGATTTGCCTACCGTGACGACCTATTACATCTCTTGACGTGCTTACGGCTGTCGCAAACCTGTCACGTAGATGACGTTGCCTTGTGAAAACATCTTGACGTCTTGTTACGTTGAAGCGTACTGCGATGATACTTTGATTTACGCCGGCGTCTAAAAGGCCAAGAACAGCATACCTCTGTTGCTCAGACAGTCTCGGCATTTCACGCGTTAGTTTCAATGAAGCAAAGCTTGAAATCAGGATAGATAAAGGCACTAGGTACCAGTATACGTTATTTCTGTAGAAAATGACTCAATGTAGAGCACGTGGTCGAGTACTTTTTGAATAGTGCACGGGTGAGCAGTATTACGTTATGGTTGAGTGATTTGTCTCGTCGATAGCATGAAAGTTACTCTAGATGCGGCCTTGTCTGGAGTATTTGTCTTTTACGTTTCTATAGATCCCATTGAAATTATTGAATTTGTGCCATTTTGGGAATTTTGTTCTCTAGATACAAGTTTTTCTCATTTACCTTTCTCTAGATTCAATCGAAATTACAGATTTAGTTTCATTATCATATAAAGGTGTACACTTCCCATATTCAGTTGTTTGGGGCCATTATTCGATACTTATTTATGTTTTTGCCATTTCTTGTTGAGAGGGGTAAAGGGGAAGGGCGGTCATATTTGGACTTGGTGCTATCCATAAACATGAATCTATCTGAAAATTTAAATTTTGTTCATTGATTATACCTCAAAATGTACAAGCAGGACATCGATTACATTTATTACAGTGATGTATGTTGTGATGAATCATTGCATGCTTCAACTTTGTAGCCACGGGGTTAATTTTCCCGGTAGGTCACCTCTAGTTAAAATTCACCTATTGAGATTCCATAATGTAATATGTAACACAGTGTGTTATTATTGAGTATGCCTTAATAAATAGTGTTTTGCATATAACTAAATGCCAATAACATCCAGGAGAATAATTATATTATTGATTTATCAGACTGCAAAAGGTGTATTACAATCAATGCTTCTTCTTAAACAAATCTATCTGATGTAGATAATACATTTTCAAAACCATGTCGTAGAACAAACTATTAAATATTTGAAATGATTTTCAATAATATCTATGTTACGAATAACAGATAGTATTACATAATTGCATGTCCCGTGTAATATATTAACAGCAAATGTAAATACTGAAATAAGATATCAAATGAAAACAAAATACTAAAATAGATGCATTCCGCTAATTTTTCTCACATGTCGCATATACTGATAAAAATCAATTTAACTCTGTATAAAATGGACCCACTCCTTATCTATCGCTAGACAGTAGGTACCTCAGCATCATTATGACGTTCCACTAGTTCCTTTTGGCCATTTTGGTCATAGCTATATTAGTGGAAGGTAAGACCGTTTATGTTCGTCATTTCTACTCGAGAATTTTGTTTTCATTTATGGCACATTACCGATTTTGATACAAAATGAGGATCAGAAATTTTTAAGAAATATATACATGTTTTAATAAAGTATATTGGGAGTATCTCCTTTAGTTTTTCTTAATTTGATAGTAGATTGTATTGCATCCCAAATCGACTCTCCTATATGCGCTCAAATCACCTTTAATAAGTACAAGTGCTGTGATTTAAACTCTCTTTTATCAATTTACATTTATGTACTATGTACAGACTCTGCCTGTGTATAAACTTTTTAAAGATATATTTTCTTTCGTTCAAACAGATCATACAGAATTAAGGTATATTTTATAATGAAATTTAGCAATTTATTGTGTATATTTGTGTCAACAATGTATTTTAATATCAACTTCATATATAGAACTGTACTCCATTATTACAAATATAGTTAAAAGTATATTCGTGAATTAATGCTTTGAAAAATCATTTCTGATTCAAACGGATTTTGGCGTCCCAGTAGATCCAGGAGACCTCGGAGCAGTCAGAGGAATCGAGTAAATCGCATAACAATTGCCAGACCAAAACTGTTTAAAGGTATGTACTTCGATATTCCCTTACCATTTCTCTTGTGTGTATGTCTTATATTCATATATTTTAATTTTTTTAGTCTACACCGATAAAATTTATTTGACAATTTCTTACATAGGAAAAGCAGAATATCAATATCACAATAAAATATTTATACTTCATTATGAGATGTAATATGATATGATATATTGATTAATTTTCGAGTTAATATATGTCACTTGGATTGACCAATGTCCGGATTTTCACGCAGTTTTAATTTACATGTATCATATTTTCGAACATGATACCAAAAGTACATTTTTCAGTTTTAAGAAAGTTTTTAATTTTATGTTTTCAAACAATACGAAAATATGAGGAATTTTCTACATGCCATTTGTGCGATTTTTTAACTAACAATAAATATAAGAATAGATATTCGTGTATTAATTTAATGCATTCTATGAGTATTTCGACAACTCACGCATCTTAAGGGATGCTCAAGGCCAAAACTTTGGAATCCAATTATAAATATCGGAAAAAGAAACGCATTACCACACTGACCTAAAAGTAATAGGCAATCAACCAATTTAAGCATGAGTGTCACCTCTTATGTTTATAATAATGAGGAAACTCTATTATAGTTATAAAGATTCGAAGAAGTCCTCCAAAGGGAAGTCCGGTACATAAAATGTACTATAACACAAACACTCTGTATTGCAAATTTTCGGCCTCACGACCTTTGTCGTCTGAAAAATTGCTTGATAAATGTCGTGAGGCCGAAAATTTGCAATACAGAGTGTTTGTGTTCTTTTACATTCTATTACAGTTAGTTTGAAATTTACATATAGGGTCAGTACAGAATCAACATAACAATATTTCAACGCAGCATAAGGATTACTATGTATTATTATAGAATTATTATTAGTTATTGTGTTTGTTCTTTACTTGATATTAATTATTATAAAGCTGTTCAATTTTTGCATATAAAGATTCAATTTTATAGCTTTCCCATCGTAACCATATATTTTTCAAGTAATTTGTCATGTTAGAAAATCTCCTACGCACTTTCAGCAAAATTGGTGACATATATCCTCCCCCTGTCTAGGTTTAAATTGGTAAAGCTCTTGAGTTATAAGAATTCGTAAGGAACGCAGACATTAACGCATTCTGCAACTTCTTCATCGTTATGAAATTCTAATTGCTGCCTTGTAGGACAATGAAGTTGCCGGGTTTTTTTTTTTTTTTTATTTTTATATATTTATTATTATTATTATTATCTCTTTTTCTTGTATTTTTTGTTTATTTTTTATGCAAGCTCATCTTTTGCTTGCATGACAATATCTTTAACTTTTATAAAACATTTTATAATTTAATATAAACGTGAATTAATAGGTACGACATATGTAACTTTAGTGTCATACTCTTGAACATATGATATACATTCAAATGTATTCTATATAGCAGAGGATTGTTTCTGTCCCGGATCACCTGAGCAAAGTTATTCTATCATGTCGTACCGAAATATCAGTATTTGCATATTGACCATATTTTTTCCGTTTATTCGTATTCCGTATTAATACTATTTGTGTTATTCTTAATATATACTTTGCGATTTCATGTTTCCTTCTTCTGTGTTTTACGTTATAATATTGCTTTAATATTGCTTATGTGGTGACAACACCTGTCTGATAAAGGATATACATTAATGTTTATTACCATTAAGTAAATTAATACTATAAATTTACATAATAAGTGACTTTTCAGTACATTTATTTTCTTGATATGTAGCCTCGTTTTTAAATCTTTTTATGCGCAGTAATTAGTCGGAATTGAATATGTTATTGTGTTGCTTCTGTATATTACCTAATTTTATGATAGAAGAAAGGCTAAATATTATATTCGGAATCTTCATATTCTACTAATACGTGATAAAAATACTGCTAATTTATGTCCGCCGCATTGATTACATGACTGCCATCCACCTATGGATAATCACAAGTCATCAACCACCATGACCAATATTTACAGTCGAGAAGGATCTGAAGCTATTTTGTTATTTTCCATTTGTTTTTCATTTTCACTGATTTTGTATGTCCTCTGGTTTTATGATTTTTGGACTTGTGCTTTGGATTTATCCATCATCTTTACATTCCAATACAAGGAAGGTTGAAAATATCTAAAGCTGAGCTGAAAAGCTGTTAAATTATTACAAGTCATGACATTTTGAATCCATTTCTGATGTTGGTACGATATTGGTTCCGTATTAGTTTCATAAGTGTTCACTATGTATTAAATCAGTATTGTAAAGTATGAATTTCATTAAAATACATGAAACACAATCTAAGTTATTAGAAGTTCATGATTAATTTTGTGAGGTTTCTTCCTAGATTTCAGTTCTTGCAATAATGACATAAATAATTTTATTACCAATTTTTATTTTCATTTTTCAGAAAAATATTTCGAAGAGAAAACCATATCACTAGAAAATATAATTTACAGTATTATATATATTTCATAATCAGATCAAACACATCATTCCCTTTCTTAGAACCCAATTAATTTCTTATCATTTTATTCAGCATATATATGAAAACAAAAATTTAATAAGTGTCCAATAAACATAATTTACAATGGCACTACGTTACTTTTTTATCTTTGATACATGTGACTTGATCGAGTAGTAACACAATAACCTCAATATGTAGCCAATTGAAGAAACCAGTTTATATTAGACTAGTGCTTTGTATATATTTTCTATCTTTCTTTTCGTGTCTTTATGTAAGTGTTTGTTTGTGTGTGTCCTGAGGAAGAAGCAGATTGCTTCGAAAATTTGGCAATTTTTAAATTGTTTTAGTATCGTTATCGCTTACCTGTGCTTTTATATTGACCCCTTTTTCTCGAGCGATTTGCATTAACCTTCATTGAGGTTGATCCGATACTTATGAATAGTGAATGTTGTTACAATTTCCTTTTTTGTGATATATATATATATATATATATATATATATATATATATATATATATATATATATATATATATATATATATATATATATATATATATATATTAACGTAATTAATGTCATCATGTCAATACAAATTTGAGAATGTTTGGTGTCCAGAATATGTGATCTGCGGATCCTCGTCCAACGTTCTAAGTACTTAACGGTATCGTTGAAGCTTTGGCTCTTTTGTTAGAACTTTCGCCTCTTAGAGTCATAGATTGTGTCGAAGTTTCTTTCTTTTTTTGTAACTCAAAATATCGACAGGTTGCATTTGAAGCATCGTGTTTTGTATCGATGTGCAATCTGTTGTTATTTCCAGGTCATCATTAGCCTCACTTGTACCAAATCCCAGGGGTGTTTTTCCTTCTCTTATTCCGGGTCTGAGATACTTTATATTCCGAATTTAAATTCCCAGAACAAAAACTGCATGACCGCATCTAATGTTCAATATCAATTACATTAAACAAAATAAAGAACAATACATAATAATGATATTATTTGACTTTTATCTTTAATAATTTTTTTTTTTTTTGTAGAACAGTACCGCCATCGCCACCATCACCTCCACCTAATGAAGGTAATTATTTTTCTTATATTTCACTTATATGATTGTAATTCTCAATGGATGTAGTTTAAGGTAGGAATCTATACGTTGATGGAATTTGGTGTTCAATACATAATAATGATATCAGTTTACATATATCTTTAATACAATTTGATAAGGTTTTTTTTCTTCGTTGGACAGTGCTGCCACCTTCACCACCACCGCCACCATCACCTCCACCTAGTGAAGGTAATCATTTTTATTTCGATGTATATACTTTCAGTAATGTCCCTTTGAATATAAATAAAAACCATATATAAATATATATGTTTTAGTGCATAGTGTGGTTATCAAAATATTAAATATATGAGTATAAAAACAGATTAATCACATATAATATAGATTTTATCACTGTCAATATCATTTAATTTCCATATATGAATATTTTTGTAACACAGATGCTAATATTGCGTATTTGTTTTATTATATTTAGTAAGTCATGTGTGTTCAACATCAGTTCCATTGTTCTGAGTAAAATATTTTATATGTATTTTTAAATGTATGTAGTTTAAGATAAGAATCTATCCGTTTATGGAATTTGGTGTTTATAATAATTTTCTGATTCTGAGTGTATAAAATATGCCTTTTCGATGTACACTCTATACAATACAATGCGTTCATAACAAAGTTTTCTATATTCAATAATAACAACTTAATGTTCTTATTTCTATTATTGAAGCTTTGATATTTCCTATTTCAGCGAAGTGTAATATGGAGATAGAAGCAGGAAAAAGTTGCGAACTCATTTACAAGATGTCCGGGTCCTGTCATTATAAGTCTTATACTCGAAGTAATTACGAATACACAGTCACACTTAAAAAGGAATCTGGAAAGGCAGTGGCACACATCTATGTAAACGCCAAAACACATATTTTGAAAGAAGGTCTAAGTGTTGCTAGTTGTGCGCACTTTAAATTAGAGAATTCCAGTTTGATTGTTCATGATCGTGCCTGCTCCGACGTGTGTAACAATTACGGAATTCTAGCTTCTGTACAAAAGCCTGAAGCACAACAAATGCTGACCAAATAAAGATACGGTTTAATGCATAATTTGCAAAATAAAGATTGAAGCGTTAAATTTTGTTTGTTGTTCCACTCTGACCTCATGCAAGTAATATTGTAAGTCTGTAAGAAGAAGGGAATCATGGTACATATGGCAGACTATACATTCGCATAGCTCCACTTTTTGTTTTGTATTTGCACTGAATATCCATCGTGATCTGTTATAACGTGCGCCACCATAACATAGTACAATTTCTACAACGTTAATTTCAACCCCTCTCATTGTTTATTTTACTTAGGCTGTGGCCGTCAAATTTAGCAGTGTAGAAAATTGGGGTAGAAGATTCACGTGTACCTACGCCTTGTGTACAAGGAGAGTTTTCCTTATTATGATTAGAATGTTGATTTAGCAAAGCCACAAAGGCATAAAAAACATATATCATATATAACATATATTATAATATACAAAATGTATCATATGTTCAGTTGTACTCGTAACGAACCCCGCCCTATCGATGCAAATATAAAAAAAATGCAAATGATATATAAGAAATTTGAAAACTTAAGGTATTCAGATAATACTTTCTTTTTTCCAGGCTACAATACCAAACGGACCACTCATTTGGAAAGCAAAAACATATACATGTATACCTTACTGTAAACAAATACACATCAGTTTACACATCCGTTTCTTGACATGTCTTTTGGAGTGTTCGAATAATTAACATACATACAGGAAATGATATTTATTGACGACGAAATTTTAAAAAATTATACACAAATCTGTTAACGATCCAACACAGCGGGTGCATACTGAATAATGTTAAAGTATGAGGGGAAAGGGGTGTATTTTTACAGTTTTGCCTAGCCCTTTCATTACCTATATCCAAACTCCAATACAGACAAATGGGAAAAAAGCAGTGCAGTGACTAAATTGTAAATTGTAAAACAAACTTCTGCACCAGGCAAAAAGGTTTCAGCCTTTTAAAAAAGTCTCAAGGAACCCCTCCCCTCCATTTGTTTAGTCTTCTGAAGTCTGTATTAACAAATGTATTATTATTATTATTTTATTTTATTTTAGTTACAAATATATTTCGTCAATAATAGTTCGGAAACAGAAAACAATAGGACACTTTTGAGATAACTTATGTATTTATGTAATAATTGACGAACTAGTGCGTTGTTAAAACAAATTTAAGAACTAGTAAAATTTCAGCTAAACAACCTGCGTTTTTGAAACACGAATGCCCAAGCGGCAAATAAAGCATAACTGTAATGTCCTACCCCGGGGTCACTTGATAACGTTTAGGGGATATACTTATTTTTGAATTTTAATAACTGTAATAACATTCTTTTGAAAGTGATCAGACGCTGCGGAATTATGGAAGCACATAAATACGAACGAACCGACGAAAGCTTTTTGCACAAGATCTCTTAGACTGGTGCAAAAATGGAAGGGGAGTAGAAAAAGCAAGAAGATGTTTAAAATCATACCTTAATTAGAAATAATACAAATGCTGTTTGTTTATAACTAATCGATTTCACATGGATCCCCAGTTATAATATTATACAAAACTGTGCAGTACGTCCAACCCATTGACCATTCCTAGCTGAAGAAAGAAAATATAGATGAAAAGAAAACATACTGTTTAAAAAACTGTGGGATTTTTCTCCCCATTTCTTCTTTCTCTTTTAACATACGATGCAAAAGTAATCGAACACTTTGAAGTCAAGAAAGCGTCCGTGGGAATACTATATACTAATTCTGAATTTCATTATTTTTATGAGATGGGAAAGAAAGAAATGATGAGGGAAGAGGATGGGATGTAGGAGAGACATAAATTTGAGGGGAGTAAATTTGGACCCGAGTACAATATGGAAGACGGAGTTAAACGATGAAGCAAGAAGCGAGAATATTTAGCCAGAAAAAAAAAACCCCTGCCTATCCTATACACTGTGCTGGATCCTGTGATGGAATGTAATAACATTGCATGTTTACATTTCATATGTAGACTTTCATCTGTATTGTATAATACCAGTCAAGAATGAAATAATAAACACGTAACTAAGTTGTCGTAAAGAATAAAATATATATATATAATTGTAAATAAATGAATTCTTCTAGTGCTGCAAATCCTTAATATACTGTGCATAGGAAATATAATGTTTTCATACGTTTTGTGCAGGTAGCCGCCAGTCAAATCTCACTGTTTGTCGATTTGACATTTCTTTTATATGGTGATTTAGAGCATTTGGGTCAGGTGTTCATTAAGTCTTCATATAACATACGGGAGCAAGGTGGACCTAGGTCGACCTCGCTCCCAGAAGAAATTCTCGAAATGTCTCGGATTTTATGGTCAGCTTTAAGCCAACGCGGAGTTTCATCATATATCGTGCAGGTTTACATAGTTAGAGAACCTAATCTGCCTCGGAAGGAAGACTTCCGATCGTTTTGGTATGCAGCAATTCCTGTTAATTATAAGACCATTAAATGAAGAGGGTACTGCAATGCTTTTATTGGTCTGCGAGAATTGCTTTTTACCTTTTAATACCACCTTCTCCCGCATATGGCGTCTTCATTTTACCACTTACACTATGCAAGGGCATGTTCTAAATACGAAGATTCCGTCCTGAGAGCGAGGCTTTTTGGCACGAAACTACATAAGGATATATTGAGGGACGTTTGAGATTGTCACTGAGGATGTTATTTGGTCGATATAAAAATCTGGTGGAATTTGATATCCCTCTTTAAAAAATGTAACCGGCAATTTGGGATTTAACAAAATAACCACCACACGACAGTATCATGCAAAATTTTTTAAAATTGTGTAATCACTACAGTATGTACTTGGTCAGAAATGCATTATCGAAGATTTAGACAAGCCATTGACCATGTTGTAGAAGATTATATGAACCTACTGTAAATGAAAAATAATGACAAAGAATGAACCGTTGTCATGGCAATAGGGAATTCATAATAATTTTTATGATAGCAAGTTATAAAGTACTAGTGCATGCAATATTTTATATGCATACTGGCAAACTGTTAATAGGAATGAACAAATATGAAATAAGGTACAGTATCGATCAGCTATTCAGTGTTGAAGTCTAAAATGGGAGGACAAATTATGAAATTGTCCCATACAAACCGTTGCGAACCCAGGAGTCCTCTTATATTCACCTTATTCAGCCTCTTTCAATCTTGAACAAGAATCATTCAATTATGTTACAATAATACGACAGATAAAGAAATCTGATGAATATCAATTGATTGCAAACATCTGTTTTGGTTTTATTCAATAGCAAAACATATTTTTAATTCATAGATATTTCTATGGCAACCGATGAAAGCAATCAATGCTTAATCATTTGTTAAGTACACATTCATGTAAAACTCTGGCAGATTCAAGAGAAGGGGCCATTTATATCATGAGACATTATAATTTTGCATTTAGAATACAATGAAGGGAACCTTTAAGTGAATCGAAGAGTGAAAACTGCAGAAGCTGTGTATATTGACGAAAAAGATGATAAGTTAAAATAATGTGCCCAAGCTTTTTCCCTCTGTAGGCGTTCAATAATAAACCTATATTTAAAATAACTAATCTGTAATTTGAAACACTACACTTTTCGATAAAGGATTCACACCTATGTTGCTCCACTTACTAGGGATTTATTTTATATCAACCATGATAAATAGCTTTTAGAGGTACAAATTATTTAAAAACTACGAGAGGTTAAGCTATCAATCATGAAAATGCATTTTATGGCACTCTTGGTTTCGTGTTTGCTGACAGATGATGTAAACAAACAATGATTTCATGCATCTCTTTGCTTTAGGTCCGAATGTATTGATTCAACTGTTTTTCCTTTCGGGTATTGTTGTTCCTACATTAAGTTAAGCATTCACAATAGACGCTAGGGAATGTCAAAGACCGATAACTTCATTCAACAGAACGTGTGATATTTGACAATAAGATAAAAGTCCTACAGATGACACATTTGAGCATAACACCCGCATCATGTTCACATGTATATATCAGCTCTAATAAGAAACAGTGGAATGTAAGGCGGCATCTGTAAGAATAGGCGTTGATGATAGTTGTGTTAATATCAATTTCACATGATGCTGATTAAAAATGTTCAAAAGAGAAAACAGAAGACATCTGACAAAGCTGTATGACACAAATCATCAAAAAATGATAATAGTAGAATATAAAAGAAACGACGTTACAAAAATATTCGATTGTGCCGCGGTTACAATACCGACTTAGGACGGTCAATTGAAGTTACAAACGTCACTCTATTGGTGTGATTATTTATAATTTCTCATTGCACTGTTATCTAGATAAGAGTGAAGAAAAAAAAGATATCTCCAAATTTGAATTCAAATCAAAAATTTGTAAACGCAGGTCGGATATTCTGTACCGACCCTGAAAATTAGGTTGTAGTTTTGTTGAAAATCCTAGGAGTCGATAGAAATTATATACAAATCACTGCCTTTTGGAAAACCAATAAAAAATCATTCTTTACAGCAAGATCTGACCAATTTATTTTCTAAATTGATAAGCATAAGTCAATCCTCAAAGCTGGCATTTTAAGTAGTACTCTGAGTAATGAGAGTTTTAATAAGAATGTTGCATCCAAAGCTCCAAAAGGTCATCATTACTGCGGATCTGCTAGTCTAGATTATAGTGTTGCTGCCAGTATGTCTCAAAAGAATATTACTCAAAGATAATTGTTAGATGTAAGTATGATAAGTACGATTAAATATACAATATCATATATGCTTTTTATATCCCCAAAAACAAAGTTGTGTGGGGGTATATTGGAATCAGTTCTGTCTGTCCGTCTGTAGATACAATGTTATATGTGCTCTATAGTCTTATCCTTTTCACCTAAAGTCAAGATACCATATATACCGACACTCCATGGAATGGGAATGATCCCCATTGATTTTAGGGTCAAAGGTCAAATGTACTGGACAACAGCGTATGTAAATGGTTTCTACGCTCTCTATCTCCCTTATATATTAAACCTTTGCCTGACATCTGGTGTGTTTGTGTCAAGTCCTTCAACAAAGGCCTCTCCACTTGGGTCAACATCATCACTGCGCACACATCTCTCACGGAAAGCAACTGCAAAAATTCATCCTACCCAAAACTTCTCTTTCTCACCTAGGGTTTTTTTTCACGACATTGTCCTGAGTTGATCATATATGCTTACATTATCATATTTGCTAACAAAGTTGTGTGGGAGGTATATTGGAATCAGGTTGTCCGTCTGTAAACGCAATGCTTTCCGGACTCTATATAGTGTTATCCTTTTCACCTAGATTCAAAATACCACACATATAGACTCCCCATGGAATGGCAATGATCCATATTGATTTGGGGGTCAAAAGTCAAGTGTACTGGCCAATGATATAGGTAAATGGTTTCTAGGCTAATTCCCATATATACTAAACCTTTGCCTAACACCTACGGGTGTGTGTGTGACAAGTCCTTCAGCAACCTCTTGGGTCAACATCACCAAAGCATACACATCCCTCAAGGAAAGCAACTGCACAAGTTCCTACTAAAACTTCCTCTTCTCACCTAAGGTTTTGTCACGCCTTGACCTGATCTCCACAAGGTCAAGTCCATATTCATAGAATCATTCTGCCGGCAGGGGTATTTATGTCTGCCCCATGACGGCACAACAGTTCTTGTTTAAACTGCTGTCCGTATGGAACTCACATAGCTTAATTTGTAATTGATCTGGGTAAATTATTTCTTGAGAATTTAAATTAATCATACTATCTTATACAATTAATAAATTTTAAACCCCCTCCCCCATTATAATGATGGGATCAAGATATATCATTTATACAATCTTTAAGTTTAATTCCTTCCATAGATCAACAAAAGAGTTGGATTTTCTCTCTGAACTAATACCCAGAAAATAACATTTAAGAATATCGAGGCCAGAAACTAGAAAGCTTTATTAATGACCAGAAAAGCAAAACTAAGAAGACTGCAACTGAAGGAAAAAAGAGGAGTTACTGGCTCACTTATGTGACAGAAGTCACCATAGAGCTATACAATACATGAATATAAATAATATACTAGAACATATATCACATTACAAAAATATTTGATTGTAGTGCAATTACGATACCGACTGAGGACGGTGATTTAATTTGACAAAAGCCAAACAAATGGTGTGGTTAACCGGTTTACGGGCCCACCTTCCCACTCACCGTAACAGCAGAAAAATTTATGAATAATCCTCCATGTAAAGAACAAGGGTCAACAGGTATCACATATTGAGAGGTCATAAAAATATAAACACGTAAGGTATTGTAAAATACATAATGGTATAAAAATATATGCGACATCAACATGATAAACCGTGCTCTGTCAGTCTGAAAGCGAGCTAAGACCCTATATCTGTAGGAGTCCCGACTAACAGTCAGAGGGGACGAGGTTCAGGACCATGTCTCCTCTGAAAGAGGTTTGGACAAGGGCCGTCATATAGTCCACACCGCCCTGTTAGTCAGCGTGCAACGTTCAAGTAAAAGTCTGCATAAGGCTGTAGAGGGGCCAAATACAAGACCTATAGTTTTTTTGATGATCTCAACATCATATTGTTTATTTAAAAGACGTTTGATTATTTTATTACATGATAAAATAATGTTATCGGAGCCTTTTACTTTCCTTAGTTTATATACGAGATCACCGTAAAAATAAGGATGGGAAATTCCATTGGATACATACTGTTGAAAAGAAATATTTCCAAATTTAGATAGAAGTTCTGAATAAGATCTAAAGAATTTGCCGAATGTTTATCTTAGCTTGTGATATCTGTAACCCTGAGTTAAAAGTTTAGTAGTAATTTGTAAATTTCGTTTATGAAAGTCCAAAACATCGGTGCAGCCTCTGACAAATCGAACTAATTGAGATATATAGATACCATATGATGGGAGTCGAGGGACATCGCCATCCAAGTAAGGGAAATTTACAATAGGAAATCCAAAATCCTCACGTTTATCATAAATATTAGTATATATTAGGTTGTTGATAATTTTGATGTTTAAATCTAAGAAAGGTGTAGATTTATCTCAAGTATTAGCTTTCTCCATTGTGAGCTCTGGTGGATAAATTTCTGGTATAAATTGTTCGAATTCTGGGTTGTCGATAACCAAAATGTCATCCAGATATCTGCAAGTATTATTGAATTTGTCAATGAGGTCAAAACGTTTTGATTTTTGAAGAGAAACCATAAAATCCCTTTCATAACAATAAAGAAATAAATCTGCTATCAGAGGCGCGCAGTTAGTACCTATAGGAATCCCAACTATTTGTTGATATATCTTGCCTTCAAACTGCACAAAAATATTATGCATGAGAAAATCTAGTGCTTTACATAATTCCTTGCAAGTCCAGTATTTATATGAAGTATATTGTTTGTTGGAAAAGAATCCGGAGTTATTGGAAGTACATATGTACGTTTTAGATTCTCTGTGAAAACACCATTGTATAAGAGACAGCAACTTGCTTTTAATCAAATCATGAGGCAGAGATGTATAAAGTGTAGAAAAATCAAATGTAGGAATTTGAGTCGCTTTGAAATTTAGCGAAAGAAGTTTGTCTTTAACTTCACGAGAATTTTTAATCGACCAAAAGTAATTGATGTTACTATTATGAAATGCGACATCACAATATTTGATAATATGATCTTTTATAGCAGTTAGAGCAGACGTAATATGCTTCGATAGTACCGTAGTAGAGCAGTGGCTAGAATTAGATATGAAACTAGAATATGATATGAAGGCACAGAGGTAATCATAAATCGTCAACTGCTGTTAACAATCGGGTTTTTTTTACTATATATTGTCCGTAGACAAAATTTTGGATTAAAACTTTAGGGCCATTAGAAACGGAGCTTTTATATGTATATGCCTTGTGTGAAGACCTATCATTGGGTACCATAATTCTTTACCTTGTGACCTTGAACTACTTTTAAAAACTTTAATCTTGATTATACCTGATGTACAATAACAGATAGTATGTATTCCTTGTGACAAGACCATTCAATACGTATCAATATTTGTTTCATCTTGATCTTGATCTAGAAGACTGACCTTCTTACACAAAACTTTTGCTGTTTAAATTTGGTTGCCAATGAGCTCAGTTGTTTTTTGACAACTTTTGTGTTTTAAGATGGATTTAGTCAAAGACTTTTTCTGTAGGTGCAAGAAAGTTTAAGTTCTGCAAACATGTTACTTGATAAGAATATTCTACCATGAATATTGTTATAGATCTCAAAATACAGTCTCCAAAGAGACCCTGGAAGGATCTACTACTCCACTGGAATAGCCATGGAAAGTAATAAAGAATAGATAGAGCAAGAATTCCCAAACTACCCCCCCCCCCCCCGCCCACACACCCATCTCTCCTCCTGCTTTGGAGCACTTATCCAAAGACATCCTTAAAACAAAAAAACTTTGTTTACCTCGATCTAGAAATAACTGGTTTTCGTAAGTGCATACTGTTTTATTACTAAGTACAAGTATAAGTATTCCATTTGATATAGTTCTAAATTTTAGGAGTGCTGCCCTGTCTTTATATTTCATAGTCATATGAATTCTTTTAACAAAACGAGATACAGTACTGTGAGATGTAGTCTTTTAAAATTTCATAAAAAAATATTCAGAGGTATATAGTTTTTGTCTGTCTGTTAGTCTGTCTGCATTGCTTGCACACTTTTTGTGTAAAGTTTTGAACTATAAATGATAGGGTTTTTATAGTTGGTATGTAGATTCATTGCAACAAGACCTTTCATAAGATACAAAATTATATTGTCTTAACTAACTTTTTTTATGTTCCCCAAAGGGAAAACATATATGAAGTTGCGACTTTTTCTGTCCGTCCATCTGAAGCATAACATAAGAACTATATGAGGTATCATCATTGAATCATGAAACTTAATGAGTAGATAGATCTCCATAAGAAACAAAACTCTTTTGTATAATGTAGGAGTTATTACCCTTTTGTAATTTTTATCTCCCCGCATCAATAGATCGTTAGCATATTGTTTTTGTCCGGTCTGTTTGTCTGTCTACCTGTTGTCAACTTTAACCTTCGAAAGAGATAGAGACTTTATATTTGGCATAAATACTCTACTAATGAAACCCTTTTAAATTACACTGAGGTCATTGATCTTGTGACTTTGACCATGACTTTTATGCTAAATTCATATAGCCACAGGGATATACTGTTTCACAAATAATAAAACTTTGTTAGAAAAAATGAGCATTTTTTCCAGGAAACCCATCGCTTCTACCAATTTTCTTGTTCAAATATACATTAAATCTAACATTTTGCCAAATGAGGGCATCATTGTACACCCTCTCTACTCCAGAGAGGGAGTCACATATAACACAAATTGCTGCCATGAGGCATGATGGTACTGTCTTTTCTTGTTTTGTTTTACCTGAAATTAGCATTTCAAGCAGATCATCAAATATCACATTTTCAGATGGAAAATTATTTTACAACAAAACGAGTGAATGCAGTTATTGTTTCCTCTGCTTTGAACAGCCTAATAAAAATTCTGGATGAGTTGGATCGAATTGTTTTTGTTGGGTATTACATAAAATCAAATAATTGACATATCCTGTTAAATGATCTGCAGGCCAGACAAAATACCAATTTTTCAACAAAAAGTGACAAGTTTTGTTTATATTGTAAAGCTCATGCGACATATGAAACCAGGACTTCCGTAATATAGTCAGCAGAATGTAGTTTTTAGATTCCTTGACAAGACATATTCTGCACATGATGCAAGAGAAGATGTATCCTCTCTGATGGATCTTGTTAAGCATTTTGGTAATGAAATTGGTCATCAAACTTTGGAGTTAGTATTCACAATGAAGAATGCAATAGACTCACTAGATTACTCAAGAATAATTAAGAAACTTCTGCCTAGTCAACAGTTTTTGTTGAACAAGAAATTAATCAGCAATGCCATGGCTAGAAAAATAGCTGATAGTGATCTTAATCTGTGCCAAGTATTTCTTGCATATAAGAAACAAGGTAGAGATGGAATATATTGCATTTTTACAGAGAGATGTAATAATAAACCACAAATCACAACAAATATAAAGATTATTGACTCAGTATCACAATACTTTGAAACCATTGAAGAATAGACATATGAATATATTTATGTATATCCCAACATGATGTTTATGCCTTGATAGGTATGAAGTGGTAATGGTCTCTTACAACTTCAAATTATGGTGTTTTCTCTGAGGTCCTAGGTATGATTTTTTGGGGGGAGGGGGGCTTTTCTGATCACCGAGTGTTCGTCTATCTGTCAGTAAACCTTTAATATTTTCAACTTCTTCTTCAGAACTGCTTGAAGGATTTTGATGAAACAAAAATCTAGAAGTGCTATAGATCCTCTAACAAGTTTATTCATTTCGTCCAAAGGTGGTGCCATCATGGCTAAAAACAGATCACAGAAGGTACCCCTCTTTGGAAATCATTTTCTCCAGGTCCACTGTATGGATAATAAAACTAATGGCATTTGAGTGGACTATCATGATGTATTATTAAAGTTTGCTCATTTCCTTGAAATATCTCATGTTTGACTTGTGATGCACTGAAATGCTTATTTTAGCCAGAATATAATGATGAGAGAATTTTGACAAGAAATGTTTGTCTGGATTTTTCGTGATTTTCTTTTTTTTTTTAGATTCCATAAGAGGTAGTGTGGCAGGTATTTTTATGTGCAATGTTTTCTATTCCTCATGTTACAGATATAGGACCACTTGGGGTCTCTTTGAAAATGACAAATTAAAAATTTCAGGTATACACCCTGAAACCAGTAAGTTTTCTTCCTTGTATCACGAAAAGTTCATTGGCACATACGCAGACGGCCCCAGATTCATGTCTGACCCTTATGTCCGAGCTCGGGTAGTTCAGTAGGTTAGAGGGTCGGATGCATGACAGCTAGGTGATTCGGTACCATAGGTCGTGGGTTCGAGTCCCAGAACGAATATAAGTGAAATATGAGGTGCCTTGTTAGCTATAGTGTCTTTGTGCTTTGTATGTTTATCTAATTTGTTTTTATTTCTACAGGTATTTCTTCGGAGATCCAAGGTCCATAGTACTCCCAGGTGTTTCACTGATTCTGTTTGTGCTTTATATGTTTATTTCTCTTTCAGTAATTGTATTTTTTCAGAGGATCCGCCTGCATTTACGTGGGGTAAATCCCTTCACTTTCCGCGGCCGTGTTGTCATGCATGCGATTAGCTAATGATTGGCTATTAAAGCTCTATTTTTGTGGAGCTCGGGTAGCTCAGTCGGTTAGAGGGTCGGATGCATGACAGCTAGGTAATTCGGTACCATAGGTCGTGAGTTGGAGTCCCAGACGGGGAACGAATATAAGTGAAATATGGGGTGCCTTTTTAGCTGTAGTGTCTTTGTGCTATATGTAAATATGAAATATATAATATTTTTTATATATGTCTTTTTTTCTAAACTATTTAATTATAGCAAAACTGTTGAGAAATTACTGGCATATGAATAAAAATTATACAGAAGATGAAAATAATAGTAAAAATTTAAGAAACATGGGTGATCACCGGACATTCCGGTTGATATCTTGACATTTTGATCATTAACCCCGTATTTGGTTTTCATACAATGAAATCGAAGCAAGATTTAATGACTTTTAATTATTATTGAATATTATTTTCATACATAGTTTCAATCTTTTAAATTATGATTGGCGGGAAAATTATACAAATTTCAAAGGGGGCAAACCTTGTCTTATTTGAGCTTCTTTATCTCAAAAATTCAATCATTTAGTTTATATTCAGGTTTCATTTTTAAATACTTTTCTATTTTAACATTAACATATATAAAAAAGGAATGATATTTAATGACATTTGAGAAAGAAGCGAACTCCCTTACTCAAAAGTTAATTGATAACTTGCTGGGACTGAGCAACGATAATGAAAATGATTTAAAGAAAATTATATTCAGAATTACAAATACTTACAATGTAGTTCGCCTAGGCTATGTACATTTCACTGCTGGCTTGGTGTCGTTCACAAGCAAGGGTCAGCTGGGTTAGCCTAAACCTTATTATGAGTTAAATTATATTTATTGATAATGGTATTTTACAGGGTTTTTCAGCCGTCTCTATATATATTTCTAAGATTAACTCTCTACTTTAATCGCTTGATGAACAGCACTGAAAAAGTCCGATCCTACAGCCAGAATTTATACCCTTGCCATTTATTCTGATTAGTGAAATTTATGTTGGTTGCTATCGGCCAGATTTTATTAGTTTAAAGTAAAGGCTTATCATTGGTAAATACTATAGTGAATTTTCAGTCCGTTTTCTGTTACAATGAATCACGTGGAATACAATATATGTATAATTAATGATATGCATTCAAATATTTCACAGGCAAGGAATCTGCCCTACGTGCTCTCCTTGACACACTCGCCGAACAAATCTTGAGTTCCAATATATGAATATAAAACTTGCCGAACACAAAGTTTAGTGTTGTGAAACAGAGTCGGATCCGTCGTGAGTTGGGAATCCGTTTTTGTCAGTTTAAAATCATTTGATGAGTTTGTTTGGTGGGAAGAGAAATTTGGCAGAATAAAAACTAAAACGAATTGATGTCTTGAAACTTTTAACAGTAAAATGAATAGGCCAGTGATTACGCCAATCAGGCCTGCGACATAGTGGAGAATTCCGACTTTGAGTTACAGGTTTTGAATAGACTGTTCGTTTACTTAAAATCAAGTTAATGTCACATTTCGTGCTTCATTACCGAAAATATGAATGACTTTTTCGTTAATGATCATTCTGTTATAAACAATTGATGATGATGTAATAACAACACGTAAAAAATTTACAGACAATTTGACACCGATTCCCTATTTATCCACGCCAAATGAAGCGCCTGTATTTAATTATTTAAGATCGATTTCAATGAACAATTCCCATGTACCAGACATGAATGCATGTCCCATTAACCTCAAGAAATTTAGTTGGTATCCAAATGAAGACCCGGACAAGTTTTGTCAGACTTTACGGCACTAATGCGCATGAATAATGTAGACACTGTTGATTGTTCTCAAATGATTATAGCCTTTTTCCCTGCACCTTACGGGACCTGCATACACTTGGTATCAGAATCTCATTGAAGATACGTCAAAAGTCTTGGCGTGCATCTAAAGATGCTTTTGTGTCTTTTTACATACAACCTAATTCTAGTAATAATGCCGTTCTTTATTCTGAGATGCAGGCATACAATGATTTAAAACTACATAATGATATGATGCTGGAAGACTACTACTAAGTGTTCTACCTCCTCAGGTAATGAGAAAAATATTCATTATGTTGACAAATGTGATATGCACGTACATATAGGTCAGTGTGACCCACAACATTGTAGCATGAACCCATAGTCTAGGTTGCAGGTGGAAAATGAAACATGATTGTCTGACGACAGTATGAATGATGTGAATTCATTTCATAATGACATCTTAGGTGTAATGAAATGTGTGTTCTAAAACAATGTTTATTTAGAAATAAGGACTTATTTTTTACAAAAGAAAATCCATCTTCAGGTTATACTACAGTAGTACAACATCAGATTCATCTTAAGAAAGATGTCAGATCTTGCCATCAGAGGGCGCATTACTAGAGAAAAAGGTAGTTCTTAGACACCAGTTTGATGAACTTTTACAACAAAGTATAGTTGCTCCGTTAATTGATAACAAAAATATACCTAACACTAGTCCAATGTTACAGGTTTCTAAAGTGAAGAAAAGAGGTAAGAGGCCATCGGGATCCACAATAACCAATTAGGAGGCCCTTAACTCATACCGATTCTGTTGTGACATTCGTTATCTTAACTCTAATCTCGAAGAGTTTCGTTACACAATACCTGATCTTCAGGATTTGACAGAGTCGTTCACAGCTAGACCTAAATTATTTGACTTCTATTGACCTTTTTGTCAGGTTTCTGTCAAATGGACATTGCAGTTGAATCAACACGTTATACAACATTCAATACGTGCTTTGGTACATGCAAGTTTTTGCGTCTTCCAATGGGATTGAGAATATCCCCCAGTACATTCCAGCTCTTGGTGGACCAGGTATTGAACGGTCTTACTTTCGAGAGGGCACCGTGTTATTTAGACAATGTTTTGACTTGCTCGGAGACGTTTGAGCAGAACATTTCATATCTAAAGAAGGTATTCGTCCTCCTAAGTGCAGTTAATTTAGGACTTTTCCCCATCGAAAGATGCGAAATTCCTACATTGATTCTCAGAGGGAATGCATTTTGTTGTGGAATGTGATCATCAAGCACTTTGTCCCTTTTTTCAAAAGAAGCTTAAGAGAGCTATTCACAACAGTAGATGACCATCTTGCAAAAATTCAACTTTCAGATCGAATACCTATCGGAATCACAAATGGCGATGGTAGATGCACTTTCACGTGGAACGGCAGAAGATGCTTTCCAACGGTGGACAGCTCAAACGAGGAGGACCTTTTTTTCCTTCCGTATCGAAATCAACTGGATACATCACTCTTCTAGAAGGACAACAGCTCATTTCTCTTTTGTGTCTTCATGTAAGTGACAGTGAAATGGTCAAAACTTCTGTTCTGTCAATAACAGTTGTTAACCATATTACAATTCAGGACGAACAGACTCATAATTTGTCTGATGTAAATATCGGTTACGATGCTGACACAGATATTTCGGACGAGCCGGTCTACAGCCCACTTCATATAACACATGGAAAGCCTTAATCTACGTCGGCTAGCTCTACTGTGCAGACAAATTTCATTAGCGACCGAGGAGACAGTCGTTGATAATAGGAACCAGTATGCTCTGAGTACGGACATTGATTCTGATGGACATTTGGGTCCAGATCTTTTGATAACTGAAGTGGACTCTGCACATGATTCGCAATTTCCACCACAGCAGTCCGATAAACTTTGGTCTGAGTTGGCACAAAACTCTGTTTTGAATACTCCGGAATCGCAGGATTCTGGGATGGATGACTTGACATAGCGTACAGGTCACATCATGACTCAGCTGAATATGTCGTAGCACAAGTTTTGGACCTTCAGGACCTGGATCCTGGTATACAGCCATTTTTTCGTACTTAAAGAAAAAAGAGGAGTTACCGGCTCAGTTATGTGGCAGAAGTCACCATGGAGCTATACAATACATGAATATAAAGAATATACTAGAACATATAACACATCACAAAAATATTTGACTGTAGTGCAATTACGATACCGACTTAGGACGGTCGTTTAATTTGACAAAAGCCAAACAAATGGTGTGGTTAACCGGTTTACGGGCCCACCTTCCCACTCACCGTAACAGCAGAACAATCAAAAGACGTACATTTAAAAATTTATAAATAATCCTCCATGTAAAGAACAAAGGTCAACAGGTATAGCATATTGAGAGGTCATAAAAATATAAACACGTAAGGTATTGTAAAACACATAATGGTATAAAAATATATGCGACATCAACATGATAAACCGTGCTCTGCCAGTCTGAAAGCGAGCTAAGACCCTAGATCTGTAGGAGTCCCGACTTACAGTCAGAGGGGACGAGGTTCAGGACCATGTCTCCTCTGAAAGAGGTTTGGACAAGGCCCGTCATATAGTCCCCACCGCCCTGTTAGTCAGCGTGCAACGTTCAAGTAAAAGTCTACATAAGGCTGTAGAGGGGCCAAATACAAGACCTATAGTCTTTTTGATGATCTCAATATCATATTGTCTATTTAGGAGACGTTTGACTATTTTATTACATGATAAAATAATGTTATCGGAGCCTTTTACTTTCCTTAGTTTATATACGAGATCACCGTAAAAATTAGGATGGGAAATTCCATTGGATACGTACTGTTGAAAAGAAATATTTCCAAATTTAGATAGAAGTTCTGAATAAAATCTGAAGAATTTGCCGAATGTTTTTCTTAGCTTGTAATATCTGTAACCCTGAGTTAAAAGTTTAGTAGTAATTTGTAAATTTCGTTTATGAAAGTCCAAAACATCGGTGCAGCCTCTGACAAATCGAACTAATTGAGATATATAGATACCATATGATGGGAGTCGAGGGACATCGCCATCCAAGTAAGGGAAATTTACAATAGGAAATCCAAAATCCTCACGTTTATCATAAATATTAGTTTATATTAGGTTGTTGATAATTTTGATGTTTAAATCTAAGAAAGGTGTAGATTTATCTCAAGTATTAGCTTTATTCAATTTGAGCTCTGGTGGATATATTTCTGATATAAATTGTTCGAATTCAGGGTTGTCGATAACCAAAATGTCATCCAGATATCTGCAAGTATTATTAAATTTGTCAATGAGGTTAAAACGTTTTGATTTTTGAATAGAAACCATAAAATCCCTCTCATAACAATAAAGAAATAAATCTGCTATCAGAGGCGCGCAGTTAGTACCCATAGGAATCCCAACTATTTGTTGATATATCTTGCCATCAAATTGCACAAAAATATTATTCATGAGAAAATCTAGTGCTTTACATAATTCCTTGCAAGTCCAGTATTTATATGAAGTATATTGTTTGTTGGAAAAGAATCCGGAGTTATTGGAAGTACATATGTACGTTTTAGATTCTCTGTGAAAACACCATTGTATAAGAGACAGCAACTTGCTTTTAATCAAATCATGAGGCAGAGATGTATAAAGTGTAGAAAAATCAAATGTAGAAATTTGAGTCGCTTTGAAATTTAGCGAAAGAAGTTTGTCTATAACTTCATGAGAATTTTTAATCGACCAAAAGTAATTTATGTTACTATTATGAAATGCGACATCACAATATTTGATAATATGATCTTTTATAGCAGTTAGAGCAGACGTAATATGTTTCGATAGTACCGTAGTAGAGCAGTGGCTAGAATTAGATATGAAACGTGATTTATATGGACCTTTATGTAGTTTTGGGAGCCAATACATGGTTGGTAGATCAGATTTATCAGTTTTAATTTTGAAGTCGGACATGGTCATGAGGTGATCGTGCAAGGTGCTCTCTTTTGAGGTAGGGCTTTCCACATATGTATGAGTGGAGTTTAATTCGTTTTTAAGTACTTCAATATAATATAGTTTTCAAACAACTATTATGTTATTACCTGCTTTATCAGCGGGAACAAAGACATATTTAGCATGTAAGTCAGCTATCTTCTTTTTAATAGAATTTGTCATAAATGTATTAGGCTGTTGAAATAAATGCGGATTTTCCGTAAAGTTCTTAATACGGATATCGACAATTCTTAAAATCTCGAATTTCCAATCATTAAGAGCATGAACCATTACCAAATTCTAAGGAGCAAGCACATACAATTCTCTGGGAGGAAAAGAACTATTTTCTTGTTGATGGACTGTTTTCACATTCACGTTGTCAGAAAGCTAGACGAACCAAGTTGATGAAATGACCTTTTGGACAAAATCAGAGAGTACAACATACTCCTTACACACACCACTGCGTGGATACGTATGAGCAGACTCACTCTACTCTGAACGCATGACACCATTGGTGAAGCAGGATCCATTATATTTCCACACACTACCTGGACCTATTTTTGCCATAAACTCTGCAAATCATTCAGGAACTGGATACTCACCATACGATATGATCTTTGGAAGCTGTCATCGCTTTCCCTTGAACCCCATTTCACATGGGAGACTCCAACAAGTTCCACAGGATTATTAACCATATGTGTTGAAGTTTAACCAGCAAGTCATACACATTAGAGAGCATTTAGAGGAAAATGTTCTTATATTGTATAGCTTCATGGTTACTTCTGCCACATAACTGAGCCAGTAACTCATCTTTTTCTTTCTTAAGTCACAGGAGAGTATGGCGCGTAGGATGAATTCCGACGTGAACCTATTAGTTCTCCAGCATGAACTCTATGTATGTTGTCTACGTGATCTTATAGGACCAAGAATAAACACAAGATAAATATGAGGAACCTAATTTAGTTCACGAGATGTGTTTTGACCATACGGTTAAGCTCCTTGATCCAAATTTCAATCGTGTGTTGCATCAACTGGTGCATGTGAATATGCTCAAGATGGCACATGTAAGGAAATGAAACCCGTAGGAAAAGTAATCAGACTGATTGATTAGCTTTAACTGGGGTTGTCTACGCAGACTGACCCGCTGATAATGACTGAAAGTGGAAATCGATCAGTTTCCGGTCACATAGTGGATCCACCCTCAAGTGATATTGTCATACACACGCCTATGCCTACAAGACCACAACGTGTCCTTAGGAAACCGGTGCGTTACCGCTCATCTCCAGATAAAAGTACGTCATCTGACAATTATGATTTTTATTACAAGATTACAAATGTACTTGGCAACGAAAGAAAAATGACCAAACGGAGTACCTAATTTAGTTTATTGGCGAACTTGTACAGAATGCTAGGTGGTTGCTGCATGTATATGACGAATTGAATGAAAAAGCTCAAAGGTCTGTTTTGAGAAACCCACTCCAATGCTTCTATGTTAGTTGAATACATTTAAGTTGTATATTGAAGCAAAAGTGGGAGCATTTGAATTAGATTAATTTGTTGTGAATACAGGGTTGAAAATCCTTTCCATATATCTATTGTTCACATTGTGTTCATTGAACATTTTTTACCACATGTTTGCAAGATAAGTGATTTTTCTCAGATTTTTTTCATATGGTATTTCATAATCGCCCAACAGATTTATGAATTTTGTTTTTATAGAATACATACTCTTACCCACTTTCCTTAGTATTGTATTCATTACAGATTGGCTGAACAATGATAAAATGTTCAAGGTAGTGCATTTCAATGTATGAAAGCCATAATTAATGTGTGGTAATGCATTATTGGACATATTACTTGAATCAAGTCTTGATGTGTATTGATTTTCATTAACCACATGATAGGAATCATAAAATTTGTATTTTATACAGATTTGTTTTAGAGTTATCTTCCTTTTATCAAATACAACCAACGAAAAAGTATAGTTAACAAGTTTAGTGGCAACATCTCTGTCATGGCTCGCAAACAGCGACTTGACGACTTTTCAATCAGTCATATGTCGAAGTCTTCAATTACAATACAGCAATATTCAATCAACATTCTTCAATTTCAATGCAGAAATATTCAATCCAAATTCTGCAATGTAGCAATATTCAATCATTAATCAATGCATTTATAACATGGATTGTGGGATAAGTATAATAAATTCAGTGATCCCTGGGACACAACTCTGATCATCGGATCCTGGGAAACAATAACCACAGAAGATAAGAGTGCACCACGCACTGAAAAATCAATAATTTAAGATATATATTCCAAAAATAATTCCCATATCGGTAGCGGAAATACCAAATTTCCAACACACATCCGCCAAGAAAGTCAGCGGAATTTTTGGAATATTTGCTTAATGACAGGGTGCCATTAAGCAAGTGGGGATTTTTTTTGTTGTTGTTGTTTTTGTTTTGGGGTGGTCTTTTTCTGTTTGTTTTTTGTTTTGTTTGTTTGGGTTTTTATTTTTATTTTTTTTTTTGCTTTGTCAAAGTTGTATACCCTATGATTCGGTATAATTTTAAAAATTCAGGGAATGTAAAACAAAAACTGTATTTTTCTCGTATGGCTGAAGTTATTAACTTTGCGGGGTTTTTTGTTTTTTGTTTTTTTTTTTTGTTTTTTTTTTTTGTTTTTTTTTTTTGTTTTTTTTTTTTTTTTTTTTTTTTTTTTTTTTTTTGGGGGGGGGTTGTTGTTGTTGTTGCTTTAAACCCTCGGAAATATAAAAATAAAAAGAGAATACTTCGTAAATAAAGTGGGTATTCCATAAATACAACTATAACCTGACGTCGCGCATGCGCAGTTTAATCAAAACAAATACGATGAAGGGAGACTCCACAAGAAAACGATTTCAGTAAATACTAACTTTAGCAGACTTGAATGCAGATTTTTAAAGTTACTCGTCAAGTTTATTTACCTCGCCCTCAATCAGTGTCCATGATGCGGCGGCTTCCGAATTAGATCACGTGAAAAGTTGGTTGTAAACATTCTGTTTACAAACATCGCGTTTAAGACAGCCATATGTTACTTAATATGACGAATTTGATCACAGCATTTGCAAGGGTCCTATTTTGATAAGTTTTAGGTTTATATATATAATCAAAATACTTAATAATAAATTAACCTATAATATGCACTGTACTCGCAAACATTGGGTATACCGCTTAAACGCACAGTGTATTAACAAAAAAAATTACAAATGCCTTGGAGACTATACAGGAAGAGATCATTTCCTACAGCATTTACATGAACACCATCACCAAGTAAAAAGTCTGAACAATAATTATCAAGATCAGGATCAGGATATTTTATATAAGCTCCGACAAGCTTATTTGATAAAAATCCAACAAAATTGTTAATTCGCTCTCTCATTTTTTCAGATGCAATCTTACTATACATATAACATCCATTATTTCTACACAAAATTTGATACCAAAGTGTTTTATGTAAAAGTGGATTGAGGTTGTATAATAATACATTTCCTTAATTCAAGCAATGACATGACACCAAAATCATTCCCACCAGCATGAGTTATAAGCATATCTATAACATCACAGGAACTTAATAATTCTTGACCATTTTCCTGGACAAAGGTCAAAAATGCAGCTGATTTTCCAAACAATTCAGTAGTTACTGGAAGCTGCAAATTTGTATACAAGTGTTTACTGCTGGCAAGTGCTGCTTTTTTTTACTAAAGATGGTCCTATTATCCAAATCACAAGGATGGTACTTGAAACTTGATTAGAGAATGAGCTAAATCTCTAGGACTCTAATTTATAACAAAAAGGCACTTTGATGTATTTTGTAAAGCAATATGATTTCCAACGTTACCTTTTTTATTTCAGATTCAGTGACACCATCCATGAGTGCTAATGTTGCAGCACCAATGCAAAATAATGTGATTTCAATGTATTTACATTTATGTTAAGACATTCTGAAGTTTTCTTAAGCATAGCAGAAAACTGATAAGATGTCAAAGGTTGACCGTTGTAGTAAATTAACAAAGCCCCATCAAATTGTTTGGGTCAGACGGACAAATACAACTCAAGAAGGCTAAACAATATTCCTGACCTGGCAGATTTTGTAAAATGGAGAATAGATCCTTTGCCAAACTGATCTGCTTTGAAAAACCGAAAAGTTACCAATGTGCTCGAACTTTCAACTTTAATATCATTACGGTTTAAAACTCTGCTTGTATCCCCATTTCCTGACACAGCTATCTCGCTAACTCGAAGCCAGCAAAAAAAGCCAATAAAAATGACCATGAAAACAAATAGTATTTCATACGTGGAACAACAAATGCATTTTAAAGCATCAACCATTGTTACTATATATCAAGAGTTACGGGGGATCTAATATATATGTGAGGGCTAGATCTGTTAAATCCATCCAACATTTTTGTAATTAAAGAATTTTTAGTAAAATAAGAGTCATCATACAGATATGCAACAAAATTGATGATGTTATCCAAAGATGGGGCCAAGAGGTTAACAGACCAAACTGATGTCTAAACTTGTCAAAAGTGGACAAAACATTATCATCAGATTTTGGTGTATTTTTTTATACTGATTGATGAATCAAATGATTCACAGCTGATTGAAAATTGCCCATAATTCTGCTGGAACTTTCAATGGTTTTGCTTCTGCCAATGAGTCAACCTTTCGAAATCGATTCCACTGAAAGCGAGAAATTGAATCTGCAATTTCATTTTCTTGAGAAGATATGTGAACTGCTTAAATGCAAATATTATGCTTTATAGTTAGGAGAACTAAAGGTCTAAGGAAAGACATAATCCTTAACGATTTAGATGTTTTCTTATTTATTATTGATACAACAGCCTGGTTATCAGCATTTGATAACAACTGTTTATTTTCAAATATCTTGCACCATAGATACGATGCCAAAACAATGGGTATTAACTCCAAAATGGACATATCCTGTAAAAATTTAGATCCCAACAACTAGGCCACTTCATGTAAGACCACTGATCATTGCAGTGGGCACCACAACCTTTTTTAGAGCTGTCGGTAAAAAGCTAATAAATTTCAGGGGAAAGCCAATTTGTAGAAACTATAGAAGTACTGCCATTGAAATGAACTAGAAATTGCAACCACATGAACTTGTCTAATTCCACAATTAATTCTAATAAAATGAAATGGTTCTCTAACCTGTTAAAAGGCCTATCTGCTGGAATGGCCCTTGAACAAAATGCCAATGAACCTGCAAGCGACTAATTCTTAAAGTGTTATTTTCTTCCTATTCAATATGTAAGTCAGTTGTGCTTTAAGGTCTTCTAATTTTGATTCTGAAAATGATACGGTCATATTGCAGGTATTTATCTGAAGACCCAAATATGTAAGACAGGTAGTGGGACCTTCGGTTTTATCGGTCGCAATTGGGACACCTAGTATAGAACATTTTTTTTCAAAGGATTCCACTAAATGTTTGCACTCCCCCGCGTCTTGCTTTAAAAATAAAAATCATCTAAATAGTGATCTAAGGGCAATAACCCAGAAGATTTTTCAGTCGCCCATTGGATGAATGAGAAAATTTTTTCAAATAGTTTACAAGAAATTGAACAACTCATTGGCAAACATTGTCTATAAGATCAAGATGTTTTATACCCAAAAGACAAAATCTGTGGGATGTATTTGGAGCAATCTAAAAGCAGACTTAAAATCCATTTTACCAAGTAACGCCCCCTGACCGACAGAACAAAAGACTTTAAGTGTGTTATCAAATAAGGAATAACAAAAACTACTATCAACGTGATCAATAAAATTATTAACACTGAAACCTACAGGTAAGGACAAATGTGTTATGAGTCGCCAGCCTCCGCAATTTTTAGGAACCAAGGCTATTGGAGTAATTCTTAAATTCGAAATTGGTAAATTTTTGAATGGACCTAAAATCCTGCCTTGTTCTATTTCACCCTCAATTAGATTTTGACGTTGCAATGGATGAAGCTTCGCTGAATGCACATTATTTAAACACACATGGACCGTAGGACCTTAATATTTTAAACGAAAACCGTTACTAAAACCATTAATCAACACATTTGTATCTTCTAATCATGGATACCCATGAATCAAATGTTACAAAGCTGCTAGATTAACTGGAGATTTGGCGAGGGCCCATAACTCCTATTGGAGTTTCTGTTCTTGAGAATCGGGCAGGGACTCTAGGGCGGAATGGCCTTTGAGGACCCGGCCGATTAGGGGGTTGTGTGTGTGTCTGTGTAGGTGTGTGTGTGTGCCTCCATACCTAAAACACATGTTTATACCATGGTTATTATATTTACAGTTTATGCATTTGTAAATATATCTACAAGGTGTTCTGGCACAAACACCTTTGTAATTAATCATAAGAGAAGGCAACTGTAGAAACTTTACTTACTGTTGAATTTCTTGCCTAGTGCCCACGAAGATCAACCATAACTCTCCATCGATTACCCCCCCCCCCCTTCCCCCAATGGGCTACTAGGATTTAAGGCCTTTCGTAATTGATATTGTGTATCATAAGATTTCCAGCTTAGACCAGGCTGACGTGAGACAAAGCCAACCTGATTGTACTCATATGCCTTAGCAGGCTTTCATATGCCTTAGAAGGCCTTTTATATGCTCTCGATGTCTATTAAAATAGATACTAACAAAAATTAGAAATGCTGAAATCCATAACTCGATGTCATTGATTTTGGGACTATCTTCCCTCTGCTTAATGACTAACTCCCAATTTATCATAACAAGTTTCTGACTATCAACTTGGCTAGAAAAATCCTTAATAAGTAATTCACCTAGGTCAATAAATTGACCATTCAATTTTTTTTTCTTTTACTTTGAGAGGGACCTAAATCGGTCGTTTAGCTTAGAAGAGGGGACAAAATTACCCCCTAGCTCAAGTTTTGTGCAACATACCAGTTGAATCAACAGGACGACGTAGGAACACAAAATCTCTTCTTTCAACAGCACTGCAGGCAGAGACAACAGTAGGTATAGGTACTGGTGCAGAGGAAAGGTGATTGATAATTCCGGCTGTTGATCAGCTTCCTGTGCGATACATGTAGGTCGTGCATATGGGGAACTGGATTTCTTCCTTGGCATAATGAGTCCTAGGAATTTATGACATTTAAGTATAATGACGTGGATGCAAGTAAAATGCGAAGAAATATGACACAAATTATGGATTATTGGGAGCTTTAAGTTGTGATTATAATAATACTTCAAAATCGATATCGCCATTTAACAAGCCTTTACTTTAGGGGGTGGATTGAAAAAACATCACAGCAAAATTAACAAGCATGCATAAATTTCAAAGAGATGCTGTAATGACATACAAATCGAGGCCTATTGAGGCTTACTCAGATTTACTCTTAGCACAATAATGTTGTTTAATCATGGAATAAAAGTCAGTGGCAGACATAGCGCCCCTCCCCCCTTTTTTACGGGTCAAAGTGTGAATTCAGAAATTTTTTAACAGAAACTAGAAATACACTGTTCTTGATGATGTTTGGGTTGGAAGGAGGGGAAGGGTATTCATTCCCCTAATTCCTCGACTGCAAACCTGCATAATGATATAATAACATTATAACATAAACAATATATATATAAAGAATTGTAAGAAAAAAGAGGAGTTACTGGCTCAGTTATGTGGCAGAAGTCACCATGGAGCTATACAATAAAAATTATAAAAACTTTCATTATTAATTTCTCTATAAAATAAATGCCAACGAAATAAACCGATGAACGCTTCTATTCTTTTTTTTAAATATTATATTAATACAGGCGAAAATTCACGTAACTATGAATTACAACGGATGAATAAATTCATCAATCAAATATAAATATATAATACAGTAGTTCAATCAACCAACCAATGCGTTGATCGAAAATAAAAATTGGCCGGTTTTTCGTTAAACACCTGCAGCCGGGTTTGGTCTTGCATTAGAAAAGGAAGAGATTACGATCCCGAAATAAATATTACACATCAAACCCCAAAACAATATTCGTTTTACGCAAAGTTCAATAATATACTTAACAAGTACATGTATAGCTTTGATAAACAGATTAATTTGCATTCGCTGACATAAATCCAATTATCATGTCATGTAGAACTTTATGTTTATGTATCTGTTGTATTGAATTTGAATACTCCAAATGGGGAATTTTCACAAACGCTTAGATGATCCAGATTCGTGATTTGTTATGAAGTATACTCCTCGGGATTTATCTTCAATTTCTAAGTAAAATCTTAGTTTTTGATTTTTTGTTTTACCATGATTATTATTTTAATGAGAAAATAATGAAACATATATAATGTATGTATACTTCTTCATTGAATTCAAATGTGGGTTTAAAAATATTTATAATAGGATTTGTAAAAAAAATACTGAAAAATTGCATTATGGCCTAGGATAAATCCAAAGTCATACCCCCTCATGCATTCGGAATGCCATCTGCCTTTACTCATAAAAGAATGATGCAATATGTAAAACTCAAAACGGATACGTACAATGAAATAGCCCCATGGATTTACATGTATCTACGCAGTATTCGTTTAATTATCTCAAATATATTCTGACATTTACATGAAAAAATATACCAACGTTTCTTTGGTAAATTTTCGATACATTTAAAATGATCATATCTCCATAGGACTAGACATTTTCATACTAAAGCACTAAAATCATATGGTGTTATATCAAAGGAGAGTAAATGGTGCAAGTTCAGGGTGTATTTCATTGAATTTGTATTGCATTGACTAAGAATATTGTTAATAGTGATCATTAATCAGAATTATTTTAGTAATTTGAAGAAATTGATCAGTTAATAGTTTCTCACTTCATGAATTTGTAAAAAAACATCGCAGAAGCGGTAGATTTGTAGCTTTTTTAAAAGTAAAAAACGAAGTATTGAGTTGTTTCATATATAACATGTAGAGGTTGCCGTAGGAAGAAAGTGAATATATACAATTGGTTGCATGGTGGTATACGTCATGATTATTGCTAGAAACTTCAAATGTACTTTTTAGGATGTTATGTCCACTAGCAGGATTAATCATGAAAGCAATATGCTTGTTGTATTCACTTTGAAATGCCTAACTGTCATGTTTGAATATACCTTATTCCAATTAATAAATTGCTCTGTGGCTCGCACCGCTATTCTTCATACTCTAACAGAATTTGGGGGACATTTCATTTATGCGGAGGGATGTTGTGAAACAGAGTCGGAACCTTTGCGCGTCGGAAATCCGTTTTTTGTCAGTTTTAAATGTTGTGATGAGTTTGGAGAGAAGAGAAATTTGGCGGAAAAAAAGTAAACGACTGGATGTCTTGAATATGCTCTTAAAAAGGTCATTGGAAGATATAATGCGGATTGCCAGAGATAACGGTCGTCACGAACTTCTACATGTACATGCATTTTCATGTACTCCGGTCACCAGATAAAAAAACCTATCCTGGATGAGGCTGATCTATTAAGTTTACGTTATACGGACTGATTTAGAATTAAAATGATTATAGCATTTTCATATAACAAACTTTTCCCACTTTTCCTCCTAAATCGCAATTTATCAAGATTAAATTTGTAAATAAAGGTTTGAATCTGCTCAATATTTCAAATATGTTTCGTGATCATAGAGACGAATCTAAAATTCATCAGTATTTCGAGAATCTTGAACCACCTCTGATTTGCTATCAGTACAAGAAACCTACTACTACTACTACTACTACTACTACTACTAGAAATCTTATATTTAATTACAGTGGAGTCATATCTAATTTTAATTCTTTTGACTCTATTCGATCGTTATGTTCCTGCAATAATTCTTAATTCATTTATCAGCCTGCGCGCCATATTATTACTGGTGATCTTTATTGTATTATGAATAAATATTTACGCTCACTTTTTGGGAAAGTGCCAAAGTACAAAATGCCTTCCAGGATATATTTAACCAAATGCCGGGATATCGTTGACAAAGCATTAAACACTTATTGTAAACGATGGTATAAAAAGAAGGTGTAAAAATACATGCCTTGAAAGACTGGAAAAGTGAAATCGTAAAAATTATCGATATTCGCATCGATAATTTTACAAGTTATCCCCATTTATTCAAACAAAAACTTACATGTATATACCAGTCCAGTCTTTAAAAAAGGAAAATGGCTGATTTACATAATACTAATGTCCTAGTACTTGCTGACAAAGCACCTAATAATATTATCATTGTTTGAAAAATATACTATATTACAGTTCTGAAAACGGAATTGAACTCTACTTTTACGTATGCTGAAACCCTATTGTTTAAAGACAAGATCATATCTGATCACTCTAAATCTATGTGTGACTTCAATTGACCTTTTGCCAGTTGCGCGCCCCCTAGCGGTCACCCGGTTCAACACAACAATCATGGCGGACGTAGTGGGTCATTGTCCCATTATGCGAGAAGTGCGCTAAATTGTCGAGTACCTCTGTATTACACGCCGCATTTTAATATTTATTTGGATTAATCGATTACAGAAGGTAAGCATGTTTATTTTCTATTAGTATTGCAAAAGATTGGTTTGAAATCACTACGGTAACGATGTTAGATGACCAGGTAAACTAGGCAGATGAAAATGTAACGCTTCACACGTGTTACATCTGTCATGATTTTTCAGAGATCAGATAGGTGCAAATGCCTGGTCACTGTTGTAAAGTATGAAATTCAATAACCTTATAAGCAAATCCATAGTAAAATGCTGGTAGACGTGTTTAATGTAGTTGTAAATCGAAGTTTATAGGTGCATTTACCTGTACGTACAGGTGTGTTATTGTAATGAATATTACAAACGAAATGACCGCCATTGTGCGCACAACTGTGGTTTGTATATATGGTAAGGTGTCATGTGACTTCATTTCTCAGGTATACAGGTAAATTGGTGGATCCAGGTTAAAGTTAGAGTTGCCATTGCCTGGGTGAGTTGTGCATGGATCCAGGTGTTGGCTCTTTGCAATGTTATAGTAATAAAAATAATCATTAAGCTATGATAGAGACGGATTTAGAGGCCCCCCCCCCCTTTCACCACATATTTACAAGTTAAAATCCAGATTTGACACCAAAAATGACCGGGTAATTTGGCTAAAACATATGTGCCCCCCCCCCTCTTTAAAAAAAATCTGGATCCACCACTGTATATTATTTTCCTGTCTTTTGTTGTCTTATATCTTAACTACTAGATTTACATGCATGAGCTTTATTGATAAAAATAAAAAATAGTATAGTAGAACTTTAATTACAAGTCTTTCCCCATTTGGCATTCTGTAGTGTATATACATATGAAGTCACGTGACACCTTACTATATATACAAACCACAGTTGTGCGCATAATGGCGGTCATTTCGATACTATATTCATAACAATAACATACCTGTACGTATAGGTAAATGCACCTATAATCTTCGATTTACAACTAATTTAAACACGTCTACCAGCATTTTACTATGGATTTGCTTATAAGGTTATTGTATTTCATACTTTACAACAGTGACCAGGCATTTGCACCTATCTGATCTCTCAAAATCGTGACAGATGTAAAATGTGTGAAGCGTTACGTTTCTGAACTTTTCATCTGCCTAGTTTACCTGGTCGTCTAACATCGTTACCGTAATGATTTCAAAACAATCTTTTGCAATACTAATAGAAAATAAACATGCTTACCTTATGTTATCGGTTAAACCGAATAGATATAAAATGCGGTGTGTAATACGGAGGTACTCGACAATTTAGCACACGTCTCGCATAATGGGACAATGACCCACTACGTCGGCCATGGTTGTTGTGTTGAACTGAGTGACAGCTAGGGGGCGCGCAACTGGCAAAAGGTCAATTTAAACATTGATAAAAATGATCTTCCAACAATGTATTGGCTTCCCAAACTACAAAATCCATATAAATCACGTTTTATGTCAAATTCTAGTCATTGCTCTACAACTGTGCTTTCTAAATACATTACCTCCGCTCTTACTGCAGTTAAAAAGCATGTTATCAAGTTTTGTAATGCTGTCTTTAACACTAGTAACGTCAATTACTTTTGGTCTATCAAAAATTCTACAAAAGTTATTGAAAAAGTCCGTATGAGAAATTTTGAGGCTAATAACGGTTCTACTTTTGAATTTTCGACACTATGTACCTCTTTACCTCATGACTTAATCAAAACCAAATTGCTGTCTCTCATATGCTGGTGTTTCAACAGAGTCTAAATCATACCTCTGTACTTCAGTTACAACAGGATTTTCTCTAATAAACAATATGATAATTATAAATATTGGACTTGTACTGAGTTGTGTAATGCCATCACATTTTTGATGGATGATATTTATGTACAGTTTAATGGCAAGACTTAACAACAGATTATCGGGATTCTTATGGGCACTAACTGCGCTCCCCTTATAGCGGATTATTTTTATACTGTTATGAGAGAGACTTTATGCATTCTATTCAAACTTCTAAATGTTTCGACCTTATTGATAGTTCAATGATACCTCTAGATATCTTACTGATATTTTTATATTCGATAACCCGAGTTTGACAACTATATAACTGACACTTATCCATCTGAACTTCAATTAAACAAAGCCAACACTTCCCACCAGGAAAAACCTTTTTTGGACTTAAATAATGAAATTATTAACAACACATTATTCATACTAACATATATGATAAACGTGATGACTTTGAATTTCCTATTGTAAATTTCCCTTATCTAGATGGTAATGTCACCAGACTCCAATCATATGGTATTAATATTTGTTAATTGGTTCGGTTTGCTAGAGACTGCACTAACATTTTGAATTTTCACGAAAAAAAATCTCAGAATATTTATAAACTTCGAAAAACTTTTCGTAAATTTTATAGATCTTATTCAGACATTTTATTTAAATTCGGAAATGCTACTTTTCAACAATATGTATCCGGAGGAATTTCATATCCCAATTTCTACTGTGATCTAGTGTACAAACTAAGGAGGGTCAAAGGTTCCGATAATTTCATACTGGCTTGTTCTAAAATTATTAAACGCCTTCAACATTGACAGTATGGCCCTGAGGTCATAGCTTGTATTGGGTCCCTTTACAACCCAATGCAGACTTTTACTTGAGTGTTGCGCGCTGACTAACAGGGCGGTGGGGGTTCTTTGACGGGCCTTGTCCAAAGATTTTCAGAGGAGACAAGGTCCTGATCCTCGTCCCCTTTTACAGAACGGCAGAGCACCGCTAACTTATGTTGATGTCTCCTTACATATTTTTGATAGCAACATATTATTCTATAATTTTTGGTGTGTAATAAATTTTTATCACCTCTCTCCTTAAGAAGTCTGTTGATCCTTGTTCTCTATATAAAGGATTATTTATAAATGCGTGTCCTTTGATTGTGCTGATTTTGCGGTGGGTGGGAAGGTGGGCGCCCGTAAACGGGTTAACCACACCAATTGAGTGACGTTTGTTACTTCAATTTACCGTCCTAAGTCGGTATCGTAACCGAAGCACAATCGAATATTTTTGTAATGTAATTCCGTGTATATTCTACTATTATCATTTTTTGTGTGCAGGTCCTTGGTGATTTGTGTCATACAGCTTTGTCAAATCTGTTCTGTTTTCTCTTTAATGAATAGTATAGTGAGTATAGAAAAGTTAATGATTTCTCCAGCAAAGCTCACGACAATAGGGCTACGGTTTCTATGGACAAGACAATGGGTAAAAACATGGATGCTTCCCGACCTGGATAACACCTGCGCACTATTTTTGTCGATGGCGATATCTTTACATGCACCTAGATTGTTGTCTGTGAGTTTGAGAGGCATCATGATAATGTTGTTTTCATGTAATGGCAATTAATTTACAATGTTGTCTTTAAAGTTTAAAGAGCCAAAGTATCTCGTAGAAGTTAACGTTAAAAATCAGAAATCAATTATTTCATTTCTAAGTATTCAATGAGAGTGTCGGAAACTATCACAGAATAAAAAAGAAAGAAAAAAAAAAAAGGAATATCAAAGAGAGAGAGAGAGAGAGACGTGTTACATAAATTGTACCCTCGTTTAATGTCTTACACTTAATGATTATATTGAGAAGTAAAATAGATAAGATTGGGTTAGAAATAAAACAAAAATGAATAAATAGTAATAAAAAGGTCAGTCTCTGGCGTGCCTTGTCTGACTCTGCTTCTGTCACTATATGATAATCATACATTGTATATATCAATCCGCAGATTGAATTTGCATTTGAACAAACGTATATACATGTGCAGGTAACTTATTTCTTCGATCCTTTGGAACTCTTAGCACAGTGGTGAAACTTGTTGCGCTTTAAATCCGAAGATCATCTCGGCGTTGAGTCTTTTCTTTGACAAAGTACATGTCCTTCGTAAGTCTAGTTTTCAGTGCTTTTGTACTGACTTTAAATATATACTTTCAATTTTCAGTCATCAAATTAAGTAAATTACTCTAAAATTAAGGAGTATCTCCCTCGTGCATAGCTCTGTCCTTAGATAATTTTTTTGTTCAATTTTTGGTCAGTTTGGCTTCAACACTGCTCTTCATATTTTTATATATTTTGAGAATTCCAATCATTCGGCCACGAGTATCACTTAAGAGACATAAATTGTCGAAATGCGCATATGGTTCACTAAATTAAAAGGTATGTATGTTCTATATTTATTCATCTACATTGTCCTAGCCGACTAAGGTAGATGTTTAGCGGATTCATCTTTTTTTTTCAGTTTGGAGGTTGACTTGCGATGGTTTAGCCTGTGTCCCGGTCCCCTTTCAGAAATTGATAATGAATAAGAGCAATGTTTATTTTTCAGCACAAGTTAATACATTTCAAATATTGCGGGGCCAATACACCAGGAAAGCAAACGTTTATGGACAAATCCATGCGTTCAGTAGGTATACAGATCAACTGGGGATGATTATTAAAACAAAAGCTTGATGGTCAAAGGGATTATACGGGGGGAAAGAGAACAAGAGAGAAGTAAAAAACATAAAACAAAAGGCTTAGACAAAATAGCATTTACATTGTAATTTATTGGACTATATATATATATATATATATATATAGAGAGAGAGAGAGAGAGAGAGAGAGAGAGAGAGAGAGGATTCAATTCCGACTCCGATGATTTGTCTCTTTCCCAAGCATCCCCATCTTTCTTATAATGTGCCCTTTAAGATATATGAGTTGATTTCGTAGTCACGTAGTTTAGTTATATCACATTAACGTGTGATTTCAAATATCATACAATTATATTATTTATTGAATTATATAATTATGTATTTAAATATTATTTAGCAACTACGGTTACAAAAATCTGTAAAAAATATAAAAAAATCCCACTTTTTAGCTATTGGGATTCCATAATGTAAATTTATGTAAATGTTAAAATTGACTAAATAACAAATACTGTTTTGTATACAATAAAATGCCAATAACTCACTAGATAATAACTATATTTCTCTTTTATCTTTTTGCAACAGGTGTATTTAAGTCAATGCTTCTTTTTGAACCAAATCTATATAATATAGATAACCTACGTCATATAAAAAACCCTTAGAATGTTTGAAATGATTTTCAATAATATACATTGCACAAATAACCGATAGTATGGCAGACGCATTGGGTTATTTGCAACCTGTTGCGTAAAGTAATTTCAACAAATCTAAACACTGAATAAGATATTAAATGAAAATATTATACTATAATAGATGTAGTCTCAACATTTTTGTCACATATTGAATTTACTGATCATAAAATCAATTTGACTATGTATAAAACGGACCCAATCACTTACCCACAGCTAGACGGGTACCTCGGCATCAGTATGAGGTTACACTGGCTCCTTTTGGCCATTTTGGTCATAGCTATATTAGTGGAAGGTAAGTCAATTTATGTTCCTCTTCTACACTTTTTAAAATCTTTCATTTCATTTACGACACATCTCCCATCTTGACGCAATAATAGAATCAGAAATGTAAAAAAATAGATACATGATTTATTCAAGTGCATTTCGTAATCCGACATAAGTCAACTATTTTTAATTTTATTTTTTCTTTTAGAAATGAATTTCTGTTTCCTGAAAATTGTTAGTAAATACATCCATTATTGCAGCACTTTGTTTTTTTTTTTTTTTTTTTTTTTTTTTTTTAGGATTATCACCTTTCAGATTTCTTCGTCTTCACATGATAGTAAATTTTTCAGTATCCAAAATCAACCCATATCTTCTTTTAATAAGCACATTGATCTTGGTCTGAACTCCCCTCTGTCAAATTAACTTCTATGTTTGTATGTACATTCATATTCGTATGCATCTCTATAACCTTTTCTTTTCCCATCTTAAACGAAGTTTTAAGACAATCCGAAAACAGTACATATAAAACAATAACGATATCCGGCTGGTGTGCATCAAATGCTATTGCAACTTATTGTACATTTTTAACATGATTTATGACGATGATAATGTTGGGGGATTTTGTATTTGATTTTGAAGGATTATATTTCACAAACTTGATTTACTGAATGTTTGTCTTTCCAGCTTGTATGCTGGGTACCTTAAGTGTTACAGAAAGTATATATTAAGGAACTGTAACCCGACTGCATGAAAATAGTTATGACTTTTTAAACCTCAAACTGATATTCAGAGAATTTTCCCACAATTTACTTGTTGCTCATTAAATATCTGAATGCTGTTCAACATTACTCATTATTCAGTCTTTTATACTTACTGTGTTACATACCCTTAGTTCCAAAAGATCAGAGAGAGGCATATTATCAAACACACGAAAGCTATAATTTATATAAAAGTTTAGATTGTGTATAATCTCGTAGATTATATATCTCAATATCGAGTTTATATTTAGATCTGTGCTCCATTTTTATAAAATATAGTTAAAAGTAGATTCATGCATCCATGCTTTGTAATATCATTCCAGATACAAACGGATTTTGGCGTCGCCGTAGACGATCCAGGAGAAATCGAGTAAATCGCTTACAAATAGCTAGACCAAATCTGTTTAAAGGTATGCACATTGATACGGGGTTTTTTTTTCCATTTCTCTCTCGCTGCAAGCGCGCACATGCCCGTGTATTTTTTATATTAAGGTAGGTGTTTGACCATTTCTTACATAGGAAGAAATCTTACCAATCTCAAAATAAAATATTCAACTGATATTCTGATTGATTTTCGCAGTTAGTTTAAAAATTAAACATCGAGTCAGTACAGGTGCATAACTATTATTAAGGATTTATTTCCTAATAATTGTGCGATACATTGCTTTTGTCCGTATCTTTTTATTAATTGGTTTTTTTTTTCTACAACTTTTGCAACACGTTTCACCACTATGCTAAGAGTTCCACAGGATCGGAGAAATTTGTTACATGCACATGTATTTACGTTTGTTCAAATGCAAATTCAATCTGTAGATTGATATATACAATGTATGATTATCATATAATGACAGAAGCAGAGTCAGACAAGGCACGCCAGAGACTGACCTTTTTATTACTATTTATTTATTTTTGTTTTTATTTCTAACGGGCTCTTATCGTTGCAGACTGAGACTTGTAATCATAGATGTAACTGAGGTATTATTGTTCAATTATGGTCGTCCAGTCGATAACAATTCCTCTAATCGACCTTTTCATATTAATTTCAATTCTCAAAAAAATGCCCGACATATCTTTTCTCGCTAAAAGCTGTCAGTCTTTTGTCATGTATGAATTCAAACATTGACGTCATAAAAAATCTATGTAGTTTGTCGGGCATTAAGCCTCCTACATCGTGTAAAATGTGGATTTTATATTTTCGCTTCACTTCATTTTCAAAGGTAAAATCCGCCAATAGAAATATCGATCCATTGATGATCAGGGATCTCCTCTATCACAAAAAGGCATAGTCTTGAATTCCACAGTACTCTAAGCATAAATCAAAGTCATGTACCTTCTAAAGCTATACTCCTACAATAACGGCATTACTTTTCCATTATACCAACGTTTTGAAGTGAACAGATGCTCTGCATCTCATACAACTCCCTACCTAGTGTTCATGCTTTTTTTCTAAATATTCATTTTAATGCTATTGAATATGCCATTAGTCATGGTCATCGTCTATGATTAAATCATACTACGGTTTATTGCAAAAAGCCCTCAATTTAGAGTATCCATATCACGTAATGGGCATACCTTTTTTATGTTTTCTGTTTATATTACTTCATAATTCAATATTAAAATATGTATCAATCTCAAAACAGGTTGTTATAAGGACAGACGGACAAGAATTTTAATCGGCTCAAAGAAACAGGTAGTAAGGAGAAACACCGTTGACAGTTGTATCAGTACTTGTAAGAAACAAGGAACAGTTTTTGCAGGAGTAGAGGCAAGTCTTTTAAATCATATCTAACTATAATATCTTAATAAAATTTGTTACAATTTTGTCAAAACAGCTTGTAAAATGTTTCATTGGCAATTTAATTCGTGCGTACACATTGAAAATGACTCTGCTATTTAAGATCCTCAGCAATATATGCGTTTCGGAAGATAAAAACGAAGATTAAAAAGTTTACATTTCTATTTCTTGTCTAAATATGTGATGAAAGAAGGGAAAACCATTTCTCACACTTCTCGTTAGGCATTTTTCGTTTGCGTTTTGTTAAAATTGAAAATATCCGAAATCAAGATAATGCTATTGTCTTTCTTGAATTTCAACATCTTGTACCAACAAATTTGATATATCTTGACAATTGAAACAGTATGGAAAAGAATGCTTCTGTGGAAATAAACTGAGGGGATATCCAAAGGTGTCTGCATCCAAATGTAATAAGAAATGTCCAGGAAACAGATCACAAAGATGCGGTGGAAGCTGGCATATATCTATATACCGTACAGGTTTGATTTTTCGTACACTACTACTACCATCATCATAAAACCTATTTTGGTTAAGCAGAAAGGATTGTCATTGTATTTAGATGTTGATTAGATGATTAGATAGTTACTTATTCCACTGTAGTTGTTTTTCTACCACTTAATGTTGACGACAAAGACAATTACACAGAGAACGTGACAGTCGCACTGGATTTGCAGTATCCATTTAGAACGGCCATTTAACAGAATGTCAATCTGTATGGTGGTATGGTTTACCAGTTTACAGGGGCAAAGCCGTAGACTATTTCTAATTCTATATATTGTTAATATATAATATATAACACTGACTGACGATGTTGATATTAAAAGTTATTTGGATAAAAAGCAAAGAGTTAAAGAATTAACTGCAAAAAATATATAATTTGAATTTATGGTAGTAAATGAAAACAAATAATAATAATAAATTCAATAGATAATCGGTAGATACACTGAAAATGTTCATCATTGGCGAGAAGATATCAGAACATGTATACCTTCATGAATTTTTGCACCATATGCGCATTTTGATAACTAATCTCTATTCAGTAATGTCCAAGGGCCTTAACTGTGGAAATCGAAAGTATTTTAGGAGCTAACTCATTTCTTCATGGACCTAAACACTTGAGCGTAGAGGTCGTTTTAGAGGACAAATTCAAATCTTTTCACCGTTCGATTATCTATTTATATTATAATTAATAAGAATGAACAACCTTATATTTTCATATCTTTTTAAAAGAAGGAATCCATTAACAAATTCAGTAAGAAGATCATCTACACTTCCCTCTAATATATTCTTTCTATGCAGTCGTGGATTTGTTTTATTTTGATATAATTTTCATATTCTGTTCTCTGGCATTGACACTGCCGTGAAATAATTTATACCTTTTACATGTTTGTTTTAAATTATATATTTCTGAATAATTATTACTATACTACTAATTCTCAACTTTGTGTCGTTTACTGCATTAAATACCTTGTCATAGTACATACATTTGTACAATTTTAAAGGGATAAAACAATCTGCATGCGGTAAATGCCCCAAGAATTCAAGATGTGTTGGACGAAAGTGCAAATGCAGATCTGGTTTCGTTATGGTTAACAGAAAAGGCAAAAAGACATGCCAAAGTGAGTATTTGACTCTTTACAGGACTAGGATTCATTTGTAATGATACCTCTTCAATGAATATTAATAAAATGTACTATATTTTGCGCCAATAAATTGGACAAGTTTTAATAGTAATTCGATCTTACTTATATGTTTAAAACATCTGAAACACAGAATATCATTTCATTTTAATTTCGTTATTTCAAAATATGACTGGAATATCCATTTGACGGCTTGATTGCTCTTTTACAACATTTAAAATACATCGTTCATCTTAGTAATATATGTGTCTCTGGGATTTCCATTAACCAGTAAGATAAGAGTCTACATGATGACTCCTTGTCTGCTGCTGTGAAGTTTCACTCCATAATAAAGGAATTGAGTAGAATACATATTTGTTGAACTTCATTTCTCATAACCGTCCACTGTAGAGAGTATTTTGCATGCAGAGAAATGCTCAAAGGATTGCCATAGAAATGTCATGAGTTATTAAGGTAGATGCAAGTGTCAGAAGGGATACTATGGTAATTGAGTGATTGATTATTGTTTTACGTCATTCAACGATTATTTCACGTATATGGTGACGGCATCTGCTTGGTGCATTGCATACAAATTAAGACCTTTGCAACGGACCCACCCGAAGCAGTGGGGGATCTTTTACGTGCCACGCCTACCGTGACTTGGGACCTCGGTTTTTACTGCCTCATCCGAAAGACAACACCGATTTGCCCAGGACGGGAGTCGAACCCGGGACCTCTCTATCACGAGCCGAGCACCTTATCCACTAGGCCACACCGGCTTAGGTAATGGATTGACCAATGTAAAAGTGAGTATATATTATAAGTAGATGTTGTTCCGTAAGAATATTCTATACCATTGAGGAAATAAATACGTAGACTTGGTACCCACTCGGCTGAACATATGTAGATATATGGTATATTTTTAAGGCGTACGTGTTTTGTGCTTTGTATTATCAAAACTGCAATATTTGGATCTGCACAAAAACGATCTTATATCGTGAAAATCATTCATGATGATTCATTATCTGCTACTACAACGTCTGGGTATCAGTAGTATATGAATACCTAACCTCACTACATGATCATGTGTCTAAATAAGAATATACATACGCTGAATTTCATGATCTTAATTGTGTTCTATTATGTATTAACGGAAATTAGTTAAAGTATAATTCTGATACAGAGAAATGCTCGAGGAAATGCCATAGATATGCCATGTGTTATAAAGGCAAATGCAAATGTCGGAAGGGATACTATGGTAATGGAGTAAGCAAATGTAAAAGTGAGTATATATTGTAAGCTGGTATGTTTCCTTAAGCACATTATATACCATTGAGGAAAACTCAACTAAACATATGTAGATGTGATGGAGAAAATATTCATATAGGCTTTTTCTGAGACAGATAGTGATACAGTTGATAGCCGTATACCAGAAAATGCCATTTTTTCCAGTCTGTGGAAAATGATGGGGGTTTTGTATCTATATTTACATCGTATCTAGGAAAAAGAGAGTTTATACAACAGAACACTAATTTGGTATATTCTTAAAGTGTACGTGTTTGTGTGATTTATATTATTAAAACTGCAAGATTTGGTTCTGCACAAAACTGATCTTACATCGTGAAAATCATTCATGATAATTTATTGTCTGCTACTGCCAATCTGAATTTGTGTTGTAAATGGATATCTGAAGTCAGTATATAATCATAAATCTACACAAAAATACGTATATACAATGAATTTCATTTATCTGAATCATGTTTTGTTATACATCAATGGCAATGCCTTAAAGTAGATCTTTCACGCAGAGAAGTGCTCGAGAAAATGCCATAGATATGCCACATGTTATAAAGGCAAATGCAAGTGTCGTAAAGGATACTATGGAAATGGAGTCACTAAATGTAAAAGTGAGTATGGTTAGCCTTTCCTTTGATGGTCGCTTAGGTTTTTATCTCTGTATACTTTAACAGAGTTCGCCAGCTATACGCGTCCGTTTCGAGTTTTACATAATGTCAAATTCTCTAACGAGAAGAGATCCGAAACATTCCAAATATATTACTGGGTATGGTTTAGTTCTATCGAAAGATATGATGCAAATTTTAGCAGTGTCTAATTCATATTGCTCTAAATATATGAATGTCAGCATTTGGTTTCACTGGAGAAAAATACACGGATACACATTAGGCAATATTTAGTCATAGAATATCAAAAGATCGAAAAATAAGATTTTAGTAAAATTGTGAAAAGAATTTCGGGGGTATATTCTCAGGAAAATCACTTATGTGTATAATCTTCCCGTTTGCCTATGAGCTCAACTGGGACAGTAAAATTATTTAATTATTGGTCATAGATCATAAGATATTGGTTTGTTTCCCTTTCTAACCACCAAGTTACAACAATGCTCTTCATTTGTTCATATTGTAAAAGAGATCTGACAACATGTATGTAATTAGAACAAGATGCCATTTTGGTTTATTCTTGAAATATGCGTTTTTATTTGAGCGTTTTATATTATGTAAAGATGATGGATAAATCCAAACCACAAGTTCAAAATCATGAAACCATGACATACAAAATCAGTGAAAATGAAAAACAAATGGAAAATAACAAAATATGTCTACTTGAAGAGCATATGTGAACCCCTGTGATGGAGTGAGATCAGGTGCCCGGGGAGAGTGAGCATCTCCTGCTTGCTAGCAACACCCGTCAAATATACCCCGTAGAAAGAGTCAAATCGTGTGAATTCCATGTATTTATATATGGAGAAGTCGAAGTAGGTAACCTTCTAGTATAGAAGGTGTCAAATCTGTGTAAAGTGATCGGAATCGGTCTCAGTCCAGAATATCATTTAAAAGGGTGGATAACGAGATATCATATGGAGTAATAAGAGTCTCGTAACGACCGTATGTTAACAACACAATTTATATCTTCGCAAAAAGTGCTAACATCTTGAAGATTTTCATGCTGTATCGTTGGTTTTATTCTTCAAAGTCTGGGTTGATGTAGTCTGGTGTGAAAACAAAAATAAATATCTATGGATTAACACTTTGTATACTTTACACATACAACACATTCCTGCACTTGAGTATGATCATTAAATCTATCACTTATTTCACCTCATGATAATCACAATGAAGAACAATTCCCACATCTTTGAATTTAATTTATCTTAATCGTCTTTTGTTTTGCATGAATGGAAATTACTTATAATGTTAAATCTACACAAAAATACATATATACAATGAATTTCATTTATCTGAATCATGTTTTGTTATACATCAATGGCAATGCCTTAAAGTAGATCTTTCACGCAGAGAAGTGTTCGAAGAAATGCCATAGATATGCCACATGTTATAAAGGCAGATGCAGGTGTCGCAAGGGATACTACGGGAATGGGATAACCAAATGTAAAAGTGAGTATATATTGGAAGCAGATATGTTTACTTAAGAATATTTATAAAACTGAGAAGAGGAACTCTTAATCTAAGCTTGGTACTGACTAGTCACATTTGTAATTTTGTTGGAAACAAAATATTGAGAAAGTCTTTCTCTGAGACGGTGAACTGTTATGGCGGTTAATGGCCACAAATCATAAAAAGGCAACAGAAAGAAATTACTTATATGTTTCCCCTTTTTAACAAATCTTGGAGAATATTATTCTTTTTTTATTATTATTATATCGGCTTATATATTTAGCAATAACCAGTTTGTAGATCGCACGACACCTACACGGTATATTTTTCAAAAGATATTCGTTCTATTTGAATGTTTTGTATTATTTCAATGACAACGATTGGACCTGCACAAAACCGAACATTATGAATGACGTCTCTTAATGTGCTATTATATGGTCATATGAACAACAACATAATTAATCTCCACTATTTCTTCATAATTACAATATTACATAAAAGAAACAATAGATATTGTATATTATATATCTAAAAAGTCTTATAATCTTTTGTTTGGAATCAGAGGAAACTATTTATAGAACTGCGTATATTTTTCATACAGAAAAATGTTCGAAGAAATGCCATAGATATGCCACATGTTATAAAGGCAGATGCAGGTGTCGCAAGGGATACTACGGGAATGGGATAACCAAATGTAAAAGTGAGTATACATCGTAAGCAGATATGTTTACTTAAGAATATTTATAAAACTGAGAAGAGGAACTCTTAATCTAAGCTTGGTACTGACTAGTCACATTTGTAATTTTGTTGGAAACAAAATATTGAGAAAGTCTTTCTCTTAGACGGTGAACTGATGCGGTTAATGGCCACAAATCATAAAAAGGCAACAGAAAGAAATTACTTATATGTTTCCCCTTTCTAACCAATGTTGGAGAATATTGTTCTTTTTTTATTAATATTATATCGGCTTATATATTTGGCAATGACCAGTTTGTAGATCGCACGACACCTACACCGTATATTTTTCAAAAGGTATTCGTTCTATTTGAATGTTTTGTATTATTTCAATGACAACGATTGGACCTGCACAAAACCGAACATTATGAATGACATCTCTTAATGTGCTATTATATGATCATATGAACAACAACATAATTAATCTCTACTATTTCTTCATAATCACAATATTACATAAAAGAAACAATAGATATTGTATATTATATATCTAAATAGTCTAATAATCTTTTGTTTATAATCAGAGGAAACTATTTAAAAAATTGCGTATATTTTTTTGGAAACAAAATATTAAGAAAATCTTTCTCTGAGACGATAAATTAATGCAGTTAATGGCCACAAATCATAGAAAGGTAAAGAAAAGTAATTAGTTTTATGGCTTTCTTTTTAACAAATGTTGGGGAACATTGTTCTTTTTGTGATTATATTGGCATAAACACTTGGCAAAATAAACTTTGTAGATGGTATGACAACTATGCGGTATGTTTTTCAAAAGATATTCGTTCTATTTGAATGTTTTGTATTATTTCAAATGCAATGATGGGACCTGCACAAAACCGAACGTTATTAATGCCGTGTTTTAATGAGCTACTATATAGTCATGTAAACAACAACATAATTAATCCCTAATTTTACTTCATATTCATTAAATTACTTTAAAGGAACCATACATATTGTATTTTATTTATCTAACTAGTCTTATACTCTTCGCTGCGTATCAGAGGAAACTATTTATAGAATTGTGTATATTTATCATACAGAAAAATGTTCGAAGAAATGCCATAGATATGCTGCATGTTATAAAGGCAAATGCAGGTGTCGCAAGGGATACTACGGGAATGGGATAACCAAATGTAAAAGTGAGTATACGTTGTAAGCTAGATATGTTTCCTTACGAATATATATACCACTGAGAAAAGAAAGTTTTTATCTTGGTACTAACTCGACACAACATTTATCAATTTATTTATCAATTTGTTGGAGACAAAATGTTAACAGAAGCCTTTTTGTGTCGACAAAAAGTAATATTATATTTTCGTATTTTACATTTAAACATATTTTCCATACAGAAAAATGTTCGAAGAAATGCCATAGATATGCCACATGTTATAAAGGAAAATGCAAATGTCGCAAAGGATACTACGGGAATGGGATAACCAAATGTAAAAGTGAGTATATATTGGAAACAGATAGGTTGCATTAAGAACATTTATACCATTGGGAAAAGAAAGTTTTAATATAAGCTTGGTACTGACTAGTCATATTTGCAATTTCGTTGGAAACAGAATATTGAGAAAGTCTTTCTCTGAGACGATGAACTGATGCGGTTAATGGCCACAAATCATAAAAAGGCAACAGAAAGAAATTACTTATATGTTTCATATTTTTAACAAATGTTGCAGAATATTGTTCTTTTTTTTATTATATCGGCCTATATATTTGGCAATAACCAGTTTGTAGATCGCACGACACCTACACCGTATATTTTTCAAAAGGTATTCGTTTTATTTGAATGTTTTGTATTATTTTAATGACAACGATTGGACCTGCACAAAACCGAACATTATAAATGACGTCTCTTAATGTGCTACTATATAGTCATATGAACAACAACATAATTAATCTCCACTATTTCTTCATAAACACAATATTACATAAAAGAAACAATAGATATTTTATATCATATACCTAAAAAGTCTTATAATCTTCTGTTTGGAATCAGAGGAAACTATATATAGAACTGCGTATATTTTTCATACAGAAAAATGTTCGAAGAAATGCCATAGATATGCCACATGTTATAAAGGCAGATGCAGGTGTCGCAAGGGATACTACGGGAATGGGATAACCAAATGTAAAAGTGAGTATACGTCGTAAGCAGATATCTTTACTTAAGAATATTTATATCACTGAGAAGAGAAAGTCTTAATCTAAGCTTGGTACTGGCGAGTCACATTTGTAATTTTGTTGGAAACAAAATATTGAGAAAGTCTTTCTCTGAGACGGTGAACTGATGCGGTTAATTGCCACAAATCATCAAAAGGCAACAGAAAGAAATTACTTATATGTTTCCCCTTTTTAACAAATCTTGGAGAATATTATTCTTTTTTAATTATTATTATATCGGCTTATATATTTGGCAATAACCAGTTTGTAGATCGCACGACACCTACACCGTATATTTTTTTAAAAGGTATTCGTTCTATTTGAATGTTTTGTATTATTTCAATGACAACGATTGGACCTGCACAAAACCGAACATTATGAATGACGTCTCTTAATGTGCTATTATATGGTCATATGAACAACAACATAATTAATCTCCACTATTTCTTCATAATTACAATATTACATAAAAGAAACAATAGATATTGTATATTATATATCTAAAAAGTCTTATTATCTTTTGTTTGGAATCAGAGGAAACTATTTATAGAATTGCGTATATTTTTCATACAGAAAAATGTTCGAAGAAATGCCATAGATATGCCACATGTTATAAAGGCAGATGCAGGTGTCGTAAGGGATACTACGGGAATGGGATAACCAAATGTAAAAGTGAGTATACGTCGTAAGCAGATATGTTTACTTAAGAATATTTATAAAACTTAGAAGAGAAAGTCTTAATCTAAGCTTGGTACTGACTAGTCACATTTGTAATTTAGTTGGAAACAAATTATTGAGAAAGTCTTTCTCTGAGGCGGTGAACTGATGCGGTTAAAAGCAACAAATCATAAAAAGGCAACAGAAAGAAATTGCTTATATGTTTCCCCTTTTTTAACAAATGGTGGAGAATGTTGTTGTTTTTTATTCATATTATATCGGCTTATATATTTGGCAATAACCAGTTTGTAGATCGCACGACACCTACACCGTATATTTTTCAAAAGGTATTCGTTCTATTTGAATGTTTTGTATTAGTTCAATGACAACGATTGGACCTGCACAAAACCGAACATTATGAATGGCGTCTCTTAATGTGCTATTATATGGTCATATGAACAACAACATAATTAATCTCCACTATTTCTTCATAATTACAATATTACATAAAAGAAACAATAGATATTGTATATTATATATCTAAAAAGTCTTATTATCTTTTGTTTGGAATCAGAGGAAACTATTTATAGAATTGCGTATATTTTTCATACAGAAAAATGTTCGAAGAAATGCCATAGATATGCCACATGTTATAAAGGCAGATGCAGGTGTCGCAAGGGATACTACGGGAATGGGATAACCAAATGTAAAAGTGAGTATACGTCGTAAGCAGATATCTTTACTTAAGAATATTTATAAAACTGAGAAGAGAAATGCTTAATCTAAGCTTAGTACCGACTAGTCACATTTGTAATTTAGTTGGAAACAAATTATTGAGAAAGTCTTTCTCTGTGACGGTGAACTGATGCGGTTAATGGCCACAAATCATAAAAAGGCAACAGAAAGAAATTACTTATATGTTTCCCCTTTTTAACAAATCTTGGAGAACATTGTTCTCTTTTATTATTATATCGGCCTATATATATATATATGGCAATAACCAGTTTGTAGATCGCACGACACCTACACGGTATATTTTTGAAAAGGTATTCGTTCTTTTTTAATGTTTTGTATTATTTCAATGACAACGATTGGACCTGCACAAAACCGAACATTATAAATGACGTCTCTTAATGTGCTATTATATGGTCATATGAACAACAACATAATTAATCTCCACTATTTCTTCATAATCACAATATTACATAAAAGAAACAATAGATATTGTATATTATATATCTAAAAAGTCTTATTATCTTTTGTTTGGAATCACAGGAAACTATTTATAGAACTGCGTATATTTTTCATACAGAAAAATGTTCGAAGAAATGCCATAGATATGCCACATGTTATAAAGGCAGATGCAGGTGTCGCAAGGGATACTACGGGAATGGGATAACCAAATGTAAAAGTGAGTATACGTCGTAAGCAGATATCTTTACTTAAGAATATTTATAAAACTGAGAAGAGAAAGTCTTAATCTAAGCTTGGTACTGACTAGTCACATTTGTAATTTAGTTGGAAACAAATTATTGAGAAAGTCTTTCTCTGAGGCGGTGAACTGATGCGGTTAAAAGCAACAAATCATAAAAAGGCAACAGAAAGAAATTACTTATATGTTTCCCCTTTTTTAACAAATGGTGGAGAATGTTGTTCTTTTTTATTAATATTATATCGGCTTATATATTTGGCAATAACCAGTTTGTAGAGCGCACGACACCTACACCGTATATTTTTCAAAAGGTATTCGTTCTATTTGAATGTTTTGTATTAGTTCAATGACAACGATTGGACCTGCACAAAACCGAACATTATGAATGACGTCTCTTAATGTGCTATTATATGGTCATATGAACAACAACATAGTTAATCTCCACTATTTCTTCATAATTACAATATTACATAAAAGAAACAATAGATATTGTATATTATATATCTAAAAAGTCTTATTATCTTTTGTTTGGAATCAGAGGAAACTTTTTATAGAATTGCGTATATTTTTCATACAGAAAAATGTTCGAGGAAATGCCATAGATATGCCACATGTTATAAAGGCAGATGCAGGTGTCGCAAGGGATACTACGGGAATGGGATAACCAAATGTAAAAGTGAGTATACATCGTAAGCAGATATGTTTACTTAAGAATATTTATAAAACTGAGAAGAGAAAGTCTTAATCTAAGCTTAGTACTGACTAGTCACATTTGTAATTTTGTTGGAAACAAATTATTGAGAAAGTCTTTCTCTGTGACGGTGAACTGATGCGGTTAATGGCCACAAATCATAAAAAGGCAACAGAAAGAAATTACTTATATGTTTCCCCTTTTTAACAAATCTTGGAGAACATTGTTCTCTTTTATTATTATATCGGCCTATATATATATATATATATATATATATATATATATATATATATATATATATATATATATATATATATATATATATATATATATATATATATATGGCAATAACCAGTTCGTAGATCGCACGACACCTTTACGGTATATTTTTCAAAAGGTATTCGTTCTATTTTAATGGTTTGTATTATTTCAATGACAACGATTAGACCTGCACAAAACCGAACATTATTAATGACGTTTCTTAATGTGCTATTATATGGTCATATGAACAACAACATAATTAATTTCCACTATTTCTTCATAAACACAATATTACATAAAAGAAACAATAGATATTTTATATCATATACCTAAAAAGTCTTATAATCTTCTGTTTGGAATCAGAGGAAACTATATATAGAACTGCGTATATTTTTCATACAGAAAAATGTTCGAGGAAATGCCATAGATATGCCACATGTTATAAAGGCAGATGCAGGTGTCGCAAGGGATACTACGGGAATGGGATAACCAAATGTAAAAGTGAGTATACGTCGTAAGCAGATATGTTTACTTAAGAATATTTATACCAACGAGAAGAGAAAAGAAAGTTTTTGTCTTGGTACTAACTAGTCACATTGGTAATTTTTTTATGTTATTTGTTTTTTGTTTTGTTTTTTTTTTTTTTTTTATTTATTATTATTATTTTTTTTTTTGTTTTTGTTTTTTGTTTTTTGTTTGTTTGTTTGTTTGTTTGTTTTTTTTTTTTTTTTTTTTTGTTGGAAACAAAATATTAAGAAAGTCTCTCTCTGAGACGATAAATTAATGCAATTAATGGCCACGAATCATAGAAAGGTAAAGGAAAAGAAATTAGTTTTTTGTCTCCCTTTTAAAGAAATGTTGGGGAACATTGTTCTTTTTGTGATTATAATGGCCTATATACTTGGCATTATAAACTTTGTAGATCGTATGAAAACTATGCGGTATGTTTTTCGAAAGGTATTCGTTCTATTTGAATGTTTTATATTGTTTTCAAATGCAACGATTGGACCTGCACAAAACCGAACATTACTAATGACGTCTCTTAATGAGCTACTATATAGTCATATGAACAACAAAATATCTAATCCACGAAAATACTGAAAAGAAACCATACATATTGTATTTTATTTATCTAACTAGTCTTCCGCTCTTCGCTACGTATCAGAGGGAACTACTTATAGAACTGCGTATATTTTTCATACAGAAAAATGTTCGAAGAAATGCCATAGATATGCGACATGTTATAAAGGCAAATGCAGGTGTCGCAAGGGATACTACGGGAATGGGGTAACCAAATGTAAAAGGGAGTATATATTGGAAGCAGCTATTTTTCGTTACAACATTTATCAATTTATTTATCAATTTGTTGGAGACAAAATGCTAACATAAGCTTTATTGTGTCGACAAAAAGTAATACGATATTTTCGTATTTTACATTTAAACATATTTTTCATACAGAAAAATGTTCGAGGAAATGCCATAGATATGCCACATGTTATAAAGGAAAATGCAAGTGTCGCAAGGGATACTACGGGAATGGGATAACCAAATGTAAAAGTGAGTATATATTGGAAGCAGATATGTTGCATTAAGAATATTTATACCATTGAGAAAAGAAAGTTTTAATCTAAGCTTGTTAATGACTAGTCACATTTGTAATTTTGTTGGAAACAAAATATTGAGAAAGTCTTTCTCTGAGACGATGAACTGATGCGTTTAATGGCCACAAATCAAAAAAAGCCCCCCCCCCCCCCCCAAAAAAAAAAAAAAAAAGAAAAAAGAAATTACTTATTTTTTAGCATGTTGTTAAAGCAGAAACCGTGCAAGGTTTTCAGTCATAGAATAAAATCATCATCTTAATTTTAAAGGTTGGCTTCATGCTCAAAATGTCCATTTTCATTACTTGTAATTTTCAAAATAATGGCCCTGAAAGGCGAACGACATTTTGTCATTCAAGTTTTCAGTTTTACTCGGAAGTGTGAGATTTGCTTGACTAAATCTTAAGTTGCAGTCTGTGCTACTTTTTATTATTGCATTTGTGGTTTAAAGCATTGGAAAATGATGTAATCTTCAGGGGCGGTCCCAATGAATCGGTCCCAATGAATAAGCAAAAGACAGCGGGATTCTTACCGAGCATTGATAATCACACATATACAACACCCCCTCCCCCTCTTTACACCTCACATTTTCGGGAGATGGGGTTCAATTATTTTTGTGCGACATGTCTGTGGAAAAACAAACACATTAGTGAGATATAGAGGCGCAATCTAATATCTTCTTCGGTTCTTCTATAAATGTATGGTTGACCAAGTATTTTCATGGCATTGTGAGGTAAAAGTAATAAATGCTTAAACAGCCTGGTCAGATGTATTTGTCTTCTCTTTGAAATGCGCATGGTTAGTCTTCTTATATTTTATGCTTGAAAATGAAAGTGATCATTATAATCATTATTAAATCTTCGTTTCAATTCACAAAGTTAGTTATAATAAGTCTCGAAAATTTGAAGAATATCAATTGCTTTTCAGGAGCCCATATCTGTTTATGAGGTAAACTTACTAAGTAACATTAATGTCTTTTACAAAAATTGTTCCTTAATATTTAATGTACAATTTCAAAGGGAAGAAACGAAAATGTGGCAAAAAAGTGTGCCACAAGTATGCAAAATGTTCCGGTCGTAGAGGAAAGCGAAGATGCAAATGCCGAAGGGGATTCGTTGGGAACGGCATAACCAGCTGTAAAAGTGAGTATAATTGCATTTAATAATTTGAACTTTGATTTGCGTATTGAATGTTTATGCCAAGACCGAATGAATTGTGCATGTCGTCGTCATTCAGTTAGGCACTAAGAATGTTATGAATAATTCTTGTTATGTTTTTAACGTCATCCCCTTAATAATTCTGATATAAAAATTATGTTGGTTTTATTTATTTATCTGTTTATTTTATTATTTTTAATGAGAAATATTTGCTAATTATTATGCATCTTGTTTTGTTACAAAAACTGCTTTTTAATATTTAATGTACAATTTCAAAGAGAAAAAACCAAAATGCGGCAACCAAAGTTGCCACAAGTATGCAATATGCTCTGGTCGCAGAGGTAAATGAAGGTATAGCGGCATTTGATATATATTTCTTTATTTTCGTGTTCAGTGTTTATTCCAAGACTGATTGAATTTTTGTCGCCATTCCGTTATGCGCTTGCAGTGTTATGAATAGTTCTTGTTGCTTTTAAAGCGTCTTCCTCTTTGTTTGTATTTTTGTTGTAAAAAGTAATTATTTTATCATCACATTTTGCGGTAACTGTTACATCCCTTTTTAATGAACGACATTTTTTTTTTCTTACGAGGTTTGGTGCTTAGAATAGATATAACATTAACATATCAATATTTTGCGAAGAATACTTTCATGTTAAAAGAATTTTGTGTGGCTGTGACATTAAATTTTAGCAACTTAGAAAATCCATATGTTTATATCATATTTTGATTAAATACTTATGTTTACGTCACATTTTGTAGAGGTGAAACTTGGTTGTGGAAAAAGCAAATGCCACAAGAAAGCCATTTGTCGAAGAGGAAGATGTATTTGCAGGAGAGGATTCTTCGGCGATGGCGTAAATGACTGCAACAGTGAGTAATATTTAGATTAAGGAATTCAAAATTTTTACCATAGATTTTTTTCTTTGTTAGTATACTGTTTTTTGTCAGCGGGATGCTAGTTCTGGATACCGCTTTACCATTAATCGTTTTTGCAAGAAATATAAGCAAATATACCCATTTTTGTTTAGTGTAAACCATAATTGCATTAAGACCACCAATGTCTCTTCATAAATGCTTTTTCTTTGCATGTGCCCGGCAATTTCTGTAATACAGTCAGATTCCTTTATTTCTTTTATTCATAGAAGAAACCTTTTTTTATTTCCCTGCTTTGTATGCTCTTAACTTTTTCCTTCGATTGTTGTATAGCCTTGGAAAAAAGTTTAATGTATAACTGTTATAAATATATCTATATCTGCATTATTACACTTATTTCCCAAAAATGGTATTTTTTCCAGAACGATGTGTATGTACTGCCTCTGGTGATCCACATTATCGCACATACGACGGACAGTGGATACATTTTCAAGGCATTTGCAAATATCTCTTGACTGCTTACGACAACAAATCAAACCCATGTCGGTTCTCAGTAGCTGTGAAGAATGAGAACAGAGGAAGTAAACGTGTCTCGTTCACAAAGCTGGTTCAGGTACAACTACCTGGCGCAAATATTGTACTGCGTAAGAAAGGCAGTAGAAGAGAAGTAACAGTAAGTTACGACACTATTTATGCTTTGACTTTCTTATAATAGTTAGAATAAATTTTCCGTGAGAATAAGCAGTAAATTGTTAATCCATGTTTAGCAAGTAGGAACCAACTGCGATCGACACTAAGTATACCGGCTGGATTCATGTCTTCAGTTATACCAATAATTTTAATAGTAATTGTAAAAGTGGGATGCATATCAGCGAAAATATACGATTACCGAAAAAACAAAACAAATCAGAAACCCTCGTTAAATGCAAGATTCAGCTCATGTTTGTCACGCTTTACCTCAATTGCTGGCAAGTGATACTTTGTTTTTATTTGCAATACAAAAGGTTTGGCACACACCCTCAGTGCAAAATGACCTATGTATTTTATAATTTTTGATAATTTACTTTCCGAGTTTTGTAATTAAGTTTAAAAATGGGCATGTGGTGTTGTTGTTTTCGTAGTAGATTTTAAATTATAATCTGAAACTTAAAGTCGATAGCAAAGAACAGAAGTCTCAAAAATATTTTATTGCACCGTGAGAAATATCCCATAGACACAATTGATTCAAAATATTGTCAGCACAGAAATCAAAGTGATATACGATTGCCTTGTAATACTTTTAAAAGACCAAAACTTAATTGCTTGTTTTCAAAATTTAGATCAACGGAGAAAACGTTTGTCTTACCTATAAGAAAAAAGGACAATTCAAGGTGTTTCGTTCGGGAAGCAATATACGCGTAGAGACAAGTTGTCATATTGCTGTTACGTGGAATGGGCGAGGGACTGTATCTGTAGCAGTACCGAAGAAATACAAAAACAAACTGCATGGTATATATTAATCTTATATTACTTCATTCTGTCCAGCTCAGAAAATTTCGACATCCCTTGATTTTTAGATATTACCAAAATATTTGCTTATAATGAAAATACCAAAAACTGACTAGTTTTTAACAAAACGATTCATTAATGATACTTTGCAACATTAACAAATATAATGAAAATAAAATAGATACATTAAGAAGTAAAATAAAAAAAAAAGATCTGGTTTATTTGACAATTACATTTAATTTCTAAATTAAATAAAAAGTATATATGTTTTATATTTATTCTAAACAGACTGAAAAAAAAATCAAAATAGAAATTTCAAAAACTCTGGCTCTTTTCTTTATTTATTTATTTTTATTATTATATTTTTTATCGTAACATAGGCATATGCGGCAATTGTAATGGAAAGAAAGACGACTATATGACAAAAAATGGAAAGGATGTATCCAAGGCAAAAAACAAATACGAACTGATCGGCAAAAGCTGGGAATTGATTGACGACACTGGCATTCAACAGTATGTACAGACGGATTTAAATTACATATATATATATTATTTTATATCACCCATGCCTTCATCATTAACTGAATTTTACCAAGCAAAATCAGACACAGAATATGTAGCTATAAACAGATGATATGTCATGAAAGCAAAACAAATAAGTGTAATATTTTTCTGTCATTACTAAAATGTGAATTCTATCAAGGATTTCTGAGTTTTTTTATGTTTTGAAATAAACAAAATAAACACATGCACATTCAACGTCATTTCTAAAAAGTATTGGATGATTTTGCCTCTCCTGTAAATTACCAAAAAAAAAAAAAACAAAAAGAATGAATGACATTGACATATAAAGGCAGCAGTTTTATATGAATTTGAAAGTACAGCGTTGTACATCCTCGTTACGCAGTGTTGAAATAATTGACTCGTTTACGAAAATTGTGCAATGTGAACCAACCAAAAAGGAAAAATTGAGAGCAGGACAAAATCAATATGCTTACATCTAAATTATAATACATATGCTTCAGCTAATGTGAGTCTTACATCACGGGTTATATGATTATTCGAACACATGTTCGCAAGAAGAGGTACATGTAACAATGATTTTTTTCAGCTCCAAGTCATATCATATATAAGGATAATTCTTAAGAAATAGTACTCTATAAGAAGATATGTTTTTGTAAAGCTTTAAATGGACAATATCCACAATAGAGTCCAAAAGAAGTATAGATCTTATTTTCTTATAAAGAATTCGATATTATTTTTATCATTGTAATGCATTGTGAGAATGACATTTGGATCAGATCATATAGTACACCAAATAAATATATCGTCTTATATTTATAAAACAAAAAAATAATGCATCGATACCGCTGCTGTTGAACAGTTAGTTCCCTAAGGTGAGCAATATCCCAGTTTCCCAGTGTTCTTTGGCAATTACTATTAGGTATTTGCTTTGCTCTCTCATGCTTTCATAGTTTTGGATTTCGACAACTTCGACCTTGAGTATTACTGAAGAAAAAATATCTGTAGAATTGCATATATGATGAACTAATTTAATATATCACATATTTCCTAATATTTTCTGCTAAATATATTTGAATTTGTCTTATTTTTTTAAAAGAAATTTCCAAAGAATTACAAGCTAAGCCAAACAGAAACTACTAGCAAATATTTTCATTATATAGATACTTGTCTTTTCCACAGATGTACACCACCTGTGAGTCTCCCTCCATGTACAAAAGCCATGAGGAAGAAAGCAGACAGTATGAATGCATGTGGAATGATTAACCCGAAAAACAAAATGAAGAGTCCCTTTAAGGCATGTATTGAAGAGGACCCTACCGCTGCACAGGAACTGTACAATAATTGTGTATTCGACTACTGTGCTTTCTCTACAAAACCAGCTAGAGATTTGTCTGATACTATATGTAAAGCACTTGAAGGATTCTCAGATGCATGTGAAAATAGCGGATGTGGAGCTTTATGGAGGACAAAGAACTTTTGCCGTATGTGAACGAGTATAATGTTTGTGTATAAATTTCTGTAAATGCGTTTTCTAGGAAAACGTTTAAGCTATTAACATGATCATTTATAAAAATCAAATACGATGGAAATTCGCATTCATTGAAAATATCATAATACTTAATTTATTCCTTTATATTTCCTAACAGCTCTGCCGTGTGGAAAACACATGGTATATAGTGCAACTGTCAGTGGATGCCCTGCCACATGTGTGGACCAACACGCTCCATCAAATTGCGACTTACCAGAGACTGAAGGATGTGAGTGTAAATCAGGTTACATCCTCAGTGATGACCAATGTGTGAAGACCAAAGAATGTGGATGCCGCGATTCGTCAGGAAGATATTTCCCAGTAAGTCTGGTTTATGAAACCAATTATCAGGGATTATCTTTTATTGTCGATCATGCACCATGAGAATTACTTTAAAATTCTCTGTGACATTTACTTTGGCAAATGATTATTATAATAAAGATGTAGTTGTAAATAACATAACCGGGTTGATGAATTAATGTCATGAACGATTTCATATATTGAGGAGCTAAATCAATATTATGAAAGAGCTTTTATTGTCTTCTGACTTTGTCAATATGACAAATTGTTGTGACATTTATCATTACAAATGATTATAAGTATGAAGATATGTTTTCCATAGTGTTACAATGAGTTTGTTTCCTAAGGTTTGGAGGGATATTGAAAATCACAATTTAAATCTTAAAGAAGAGAATGTACTCCATAAGTATGTATATATAACTGTTGATAATAAGGCATCTAAATTTTAATATTATTATGCTGATTATAACAAAATAAATCTAACATTTGCCGACCATAAATTCTGACTGTCTTGCAAATATTATTGCATGTAAGGCGTCAACTGTTTCGCAAATGTCATTCAACAATAATAGTACTAGTAAGAATGGTACATGCTGACGTTAATGAATCACTGAATAATGCAAAATACAATCCCTCACAAACGTTGTTGATTTATGACACGCACTGACTGTCTTGTTACAGCCATTTAATTATTATGAGATGAGTATAATTGACGTGTCACTGAATGATGTATGTAATTTATCACAAAATGTAAGTGATTATTTAATTTTCAGTTGGGATCAAAACACACAACTTCAACATGTTCAGTGCAAGTATGCACATTGAAAAATGGTGCACCAGTCTTACAAACCGATCTGACAAAACAGTGTGGGACTCATGCAACTTGCCGTCTCAGCATGGGGAGTTATCAGTGTGTTTGTCTAAAAGGATATATCAAACTCGGATCTACATGTGGTAAGGGTAAGGGCTTATATTACTGTATCATACAACTGAATTTATGTAGAAATACGAAGGTTAACGGTGTTGTTATAGTGTGGCTTCACTACAAATTATGAGGCACATTTATCATTTCCTTCAAATACGATATGAAAGTGTTAATGACCTTTATTTTCGTAAGGTTAAAATGACACTATTTCTGTTTTTTAGAGTAAAGTCCTGAGATTATCAGACATCTTTTCTCTTTCCGCATTCTAACAATTGCTGTCGTTTGAACCGTATTCACTTGGTTTCAGCATTTTCTTGTTATGACGACTTTATTTTCCCTAGCTTTGTTGAGTAATCTTCTGTAGTATGAAACACGCAGTTCATATTTATTCAAAATAATTAACCTGAGGTCCATTATAGAATTATTAGAATTATTGTTCGTGTGTGTTATGACCTCTCTCCATGGGAAACCTGTTGATCCTTGTTCTTTATATGGAGGATTATTTATAAATCCTTAAATGTGTGTCCTTTGATTGTGCTGCTTTTGCGGTGAGAGGGAAGGTGGGCGCCCGTAAACCGGTTAACATACCAATTGAGTGACGTTTGTTACTTTAGTTGACCGTCCTGAGTCGGTATTGTAACCGCAGCACAATCGAATATTTTTGTAATGTTGTTCCGTGTATATTATGCTATTGTCATTTTTTGTGTGCTGGTCTTTGGTGATTTGTGTCATACAGCTTTGTCAGATGTCTTCTGATTTCTCTTTCATTGTCAGTTGCATCGGTACACTTCTCTCTCTCTCTCTCTCTCTCTCTCTCTCTCTCTCTCTCTCTCTCTCTCTCTCTCTCTCTCTTCATGCGATTTCCCCACTATTTTATACATAAGTAATTCTTTACGGCCTTCTTTTCCATGTTCTACACCTATAGACATAAAACCAATGTTCTTCTCTAGAAGTGATGTTGTCTGATCCTTAATCCTTAAAAAAGGCTCACCCTGGGTCAGAGAGACTCTATATTTCTAATTTCCTAGAGCATAAACTGCTGGACCAGATCCAAGCTTCTGTATGAGAACTTCAAATAAAATAAACTACAAGAACATATGATAATGATATCATTATACTTACGCTTTTAATAGAATTTGATATTTTTGTTTTTTGTATTTTTGTCGTAAAACAGCACCGCTACCTCCACCACCACCACCACCCCCGCCGCCACCACCACCACGACCACCACCACCATCTTCACCTACTGACGGTAATCGTTTTAGATTTTGATGTATATATTATCAGTAATAAAAGAAAATATTAAGAAATATTGTGATATATGTATTTGTACATGGTATACTTATAAATATCTCAAAAGAATAATCACATACGATAGTGTATATGTAATTTCGTTCAATTTTATTTTCTGAGTTGTAGTTTTTTTTTTGTTTTTTTTTTTCTTTTGTTTTGTTTGTTTTGTTTGTTTGTTTGTTTGTTTGTTTGTTTGTTTGTTTGTTTGTTTTTTTTTTGTTCTATTTTTGTCTCAAATGCTAAATGTATGTAGTTTTAAATAAGAATATATCCATAATCTACGATAAATTGAATGGTACTTATCCGTAGATGGATCTCGGAGTTCATAATAATGTTCTCTGGTTCAGTGTATGTAAAGTACATTATTTTACATTATCAATGTACAGTTATACAGTTCATTTGACTAATATTTTTATACGCATTACGGTACATTTAAGAGACAACAATAGGTTTACGTTTGGTGTTTTCAGGTTGCCGTAACACATACGACGGTTTAAACTATAATGGCACTATCAGTTATACTGCATCAGGACTGACGTGTCAGGCTTGGAGTTCCCAATCTCCTCATCGTCATCGATTTTCTCACATGCCAAAAAATTACTGCCGCAATCCAGATGCCTCTGCTAGACCTTGGTGCTATACCACGGACCCAAAGAAACGCTATGAATACTGCGACATACCATTCTGCGGTACAGTACTCCTTTTTCTAATATATTTGTTCTCTCCATCCTTTTTACTTTTTATGTAGAGGCTATTTCACCTTGATTCTATCAGATCTCTTCAGTGCAAACTTTTCAGTATTCTTTAACAAACAAACCCAACATTTCTACATGGAGATTGGGGTTTTCCCAAGAACTATACGCATTACTGTTCCAGTTACATACACACAAATTTTGCCCTGCATATCTTTGCCTATTATGTTTTAATACTGTCATATCAATTTACCGTCTAAAGTCAGATTCCGTGATTTGAATTTGATTTTCTTTTTTTTCTTTTTTTTTTTTGCAAAAAGGGGGGTTGTTTCATTTTGCTTTTTTCATTTTTTTATTGACATTGTTTTTCGGGGGGGGGGGTTGTTTATTACTTTCAGGGGCTTTTTTGGTGGTGGTTTCTTTCTTTTTAACTGTTTTTTGGTTTTTTTTTTTTTTTTTTTTTTTGGTTTTTTTTTTTTTTGGTTTTTGGTTACTTTTTTTGTTTTGTTTTTTTTTTTTTGTTTTTTTAGTTTTGTTTTATTTTTTTTACAAATAAATTCTTTATAAAATTGCATTCTCGTTGTGAATTCTGTCATATGAGTCAGGTGCTTTAATCTTTTTCTTTCCCTCAAACAGAAAAATATTACAAATACCTTAATATCTCGATAATTTGAAAAAATATGTATCATTTTACACATTGCTTCTGATGGCATATTTAAAATAGTGAATAAATGCTCGTATTTCGGAATAATGCATGTTCTTATATCTTTTAGCACCTCCACATGGACCGAAAGAAGGTAAGCGTTTCTGAATGCTTATATGTAAACCTGTATTATAATTACCTAAATCAATATTTTGTTCAAGACAAAAATGTATTTTTAAGGTTGTATCCTGTTTACAGCTTGCCGGAAATCGTATCTCAAAAATCCCTTATTGTGTTCATCAGTTAAACCGGCATGCCATTGTAAAAAATAAGATGCCTATTCATAAATATCGATCAGTTCTTTGTTATTTCAACACAATTAGAAATAATTGATTGCTATTTCTCAGTATTTTTTAAAAAGGAGTTCAAAAATTAATTAAATATTTCCGAGAAAAAAATTTTATCAAGCTTTTACATTTCAAAAACTGACAGGGGCCGCAAAAAGCCAAATTGTCTATTTTGAGATTTCCGTTTGACCAAAGTATTCGCCAACTAAGGATTTGATTCAATGATATTCACTATTTTCGATCATTTTTTAATGTGATACATGTAACGTCCTGTATCCATTTTTTCACTCTCGATTTTGTTAAGTTAAGTAAATAACATTTTATAAATTTAATTGTCAACAATAATTTATATAATTTGTCATTTTCCAGAGTGTCTGGCAGATGCGAAGGGTATGGAATACGGTGGTCACAAGTCAGTTACAGTTTCTGGATTAACCTGTCAGAACTGGGACTCCAACCATCCACATAAACACAGATTTACATCCAGCATGAAGACGGAAGCCAATTACTGTCGTAACCCGGATGGTCATAGTGAGCCTTGGTGTTATACAACTGACCCGAATAAACGATGGGAAGCCTGCTCAATTCCAGAATGTGGTATGCAAAGTATAATTTCTAAACGATAAAGTCACAAAAATATACGGCGGACATAAGAAATTTAAATGTTATACCTCTGTGAAGAAACATTTGGCCCCTTTCTTGGGATGTAAGAATAAACCATATAATAGACGTATATGTGTATATGACAAAACACTCTTCATTCTATAATAATTATAAGGTAGTGCGAAACAAAACTTTAGTCTGAATTCCTCCCATGGAGAGAATGGGCGGGAATTTATAAGAACTAAAAACTTTTTACTACTTACAATTTCTTCTATCATTTAATTGCTTCCATCCAAACTTACATATCAGAAAGTTCAATGTAACTCTTGTGCGCGATATTTAGCCTTCTATTGCGGATTTCTTCCAAGTTCATTCAAATTAGATTTAACCTTAATCTAGAAATAGAATCGTAGAAAATTTGAAAGAATGTTTAAAATAGCTTGCTGCGAAATCTTCTGATATCGATACATTATGAAATGGTTGTAAATAAGTGAATATGAAAGTGATTTGTGTGTAATATTCTACGAACAATCCCCTCCATTTTTTATTTTTTTCATTCCCGTCGATTCCTTCCATAGGAATAATTCAGAGCAAGGTCTTATGCTGCGTCTGATATTTCGAACCAACGAGTACATAACAAAATCGTATACATTCAACTATAATGACTTAATGTTCTTCTTTTATTCAAACTCTAAATTTTTCTAAATTATTTTTTCAGCAAAGTGTAATGTGGAGATTGAAGCAGGAACAAAATGCGAACTCATTTACAAGATATCCGGATCCTGTCATTATAAGTCACATTCTCGAAGTAACTGCCAATATACAGTTACACTTAAAAAGGAATCTGGAAAGGCCGTTGCAACTGTCAATGTAAACGCCAAAACACATACTTTGAAAGAGGGTCAAGGAATTGCTAATTGTGCGAACTTTAAATTAAAGGACTCTACTTTGATTGTCCGTGATCGTGCCTGTTCACAGGTGTGCAATAAGTACAGCATTGTAGCAAAACAGGTGCTTACCAAATAAAATCATTGTCTGATGTATAATTTACCCTTAAAATAAAGACTTAAGCAATCAATGTTTTCCCTTGTCCACACAAACGATAAATGTGCAAATTCATAGATATTGTTATTACGTCTTATGCAGCAACATTTAAGGGAACGTTGAAATTTAACATATAATTCAAATGCAATATATACAAAATATATACAAAAATGCATTCGCTTAAATTACCTTATTTTCTGGTTACCGTGAATGTAAAGATGATGGATAAATCAAAACCGTAAGTCCGAAAATCATGAAACCGGAGGACATACAAAATCAGTGAAAATGAAAACTAAGTGGAAAATAACAAAATATATATACTTGAAAAGCATATGTGAACCCCTATGATGGAATGAGATATCCATCCATTTCAATTGTCGGCACTATGACACATTACGATATTTTAAAGTCTAATCTAAACAATGATCTGCCCTGTAAATGCTCCTAGTGGTCCTGTTTTCGCAGATGATCTAAACAGTGTTGATATGCCAGGTTAAGACAACTATACAGAAGGTGTCAATGTATAGATGATCATCCTCAAGGAACCAAGCTTTTAGGTTGATAATCAAATTGTGTAATGATAATTGAAGAGAAAGGACTAGTGGAAAGCTCAGTATTGTTCAAATATATGCAATATATACTACGTTGTCTAACTGGATATCAGTTGTTGGAGTTCTCGCAGAATTGCATACTTATTTGAAAAAAAAAACCAAAAAAGTCCCCGCTACACCACCAACAGAAATGGAAGAAAAATGCTTCGAGTATTCACGAGTACCCGCTCCTGCTCTTATCAATACATTAACAGGTCCTAATGTACATGTAAAAGCTGATTTGAATGGTAGTTTTCTTTCATGTACCGACAATAATCAATAGAAGCTCAGAAAATGTCGTCACATGCTCGTATGTATCCAAGATATAATTTTGCCTTTAATAAATCGTAAATGGCGCGTAATTACGTGTAAACAGTCTGAAATCACTCGTGTATCTCTTTCCCTAGATAACCTATTGAGTTGTTTCTGTACATTATCAAAGACGCGTATGTTTTTAAAGACAAGTATGGACCTACTCGATGGGATTTCCAAAAACCGAAAGGACCACATCTTAAATTTACATTTCATTTTAGATCCAGATTTTTGTTTTGAAAATTTGAATGTCATTGTCATTAAATTTGGGAAGTACAGTGACAAGTTCAATAATGTATACTAAGAAATAATTCAATCTCTGCTAAGTCCAATTTATTACCTTAACTTGGATAAAGCAACAGTTGCTACATGTATTGTGGAGACCTATATAACCTCTGAAAATGGTGGATGACACCTCGGTATTGTTACAATTGCAATGTCGCTTAAACGCCACGCTAGTTACAGTTATCCTTCGGTAATAGTTTAATAGTTAATACTACGCCTAAGATTCTTCACACGTATGTAGTGAACGTTATTAGACATTAAGTTGAGACAAATTATACCTCATTTCTAAGCGTCGGTAAACCCATGGAAGTACTTTAGATTAACGAAAATATGACAGAATTAACATGAATAATATTCAATACGATATGCAATTCCAAGGTTACGTGTATATGACATTTATCCTATTTATATGTGTGGTAGATATCTTTCGAAAACACCTAGTGAATTCATACAAAACAAACAGCAAAGGAGATGACATTGCTTGCTGTTTATGACATCTAACATGTCTGTGAACTATGTGTGATAACACTGAACACTGGGAAATATTTGTAAAATTATATGAAAGCAGATAACGAACATGTGAATATGATCATTTGTTTATATTAGAATAACGTAAAAGCTTTTATCAGCGATCTTTAATTTAAAAAAAGTTTATAACAAGTAGTTGAAACTAGTAACAATACACTTCTGACAATTTAAAAAAAAATGAATATTTAAAGTTTGTAAACTAAATTGCTTTTGAAATGATGCAGAAATTAGTGTTACTGTAAACTGTACTTTTTTCGTGATAGTACCTTACAGTCAAGTGAAACATGAGAATCAATTGATCAACTGACGACTGAAGCAGATTAGATTCAGTTTCTTAAAATAGTACATGTATTCTGTGAATATAAGTATGATTGTCTTAGTACGTTGATCCAACAAAAACATGTTTCTCGATAACGGATAACTGGATAAATAGTTGTTAAAGTGGTATACGTCAATATACATTAATAAAAAAGATTCATTCCATAACATGTAAAATATATCAATCATCCGGTTATATATGAAGTTCATACTGGAATCATAAAAACTAATGTAGTGTGAAACTTTTTTGTAAAGGGACAACAGTCGATTCCTAAAATGAAAGAGGTCCTTATTTCCCAGGCATACATTGTACAATCCCTTTTAAAATCACCGGTCCTCTTTCATACAACAAAACTGTAGGCCAAACAACGAAATCTATTAATGGTCCTGCTCTTGCGTAGTTCATGACCACATCTGGGTAAAAAGGACTACCTCTCTTTATTTTGAATGATAAGTGCATAGATGGATTCTGCAGTCTCATTAACCAGAAACAATGTATGCATTTCGATATGAAGTTCCTGACATATTCGTTTTTTGGAAGTTTAGACATCTTGTCCTGTTGAAAATAAATCTGAAAACGGAAATGCATATGTTCGCATGAAGAAAAAATACTCAGTAAAATCAATTCATTGTCGACTAAATATGAATTGGAACAAAAATATACATACAATATAATAATTAGTATAGAACTGAAAATAACAAAATCAAAAGCGAGACAGAACAAATCAAAAATATTAAAAAATATATAATAATGAAATAATATATAAAAAAAAATTAAGAGTAAGAAAAAAGAAAAATCCCCCTTTAAAAAGAACAAATCATTAACTAAACGTGGAATTACCTGTTCTATAATTTGCGCCGATTGATGTGACGTCATTAGACGGCATTTGCTTATTATATTCATTACATCGTCTGGAAGTCGCCTTGTGTCTGGTATATTTATCTAAATAACATAGAATAAATGTAATTATCAAGGTAACACACCTTTTGTCAGATATATTACATTCAATAGAGTATGCGTGTTCTCGTAAAATATGATAACTGATAAATAATCTTGAATTATACCACAACCCTACAAAGCTAAATGTTGTTTCAAATTTAACTAAAGAATTTTACCATATGATTTTATCAGTTGAAATATGAATGAGCATTATTTATTGTTTTCTTTTTTCGTGGTATATTTATTACGAGACAAGAAATATTAAAATGGAAATAAAAACCAAATACCTCAATTTTTAGATATCATTCATATATAGGTGTACATACAGTTACTTTCATCAAGTGTGCATTTTGATAAACAAAGAAAAAACAAAAGAAAACAAACAAACAAGATGAAAAAACAAAAAAAGAAGGAAATTGAATACAATACAAATAAAAAAAAAAAACCTCAAACACACAATACAAACAAAATAAATAAAAACCGGGGAGGTGCACATAATATTTTTAATAATTTAACATATAATTTTAAGAGGAGGATTTAAAATTTAAATTTGGTGTCAATGACTCCCTCTTGCACTGTCAGGAATGTAGCCTAACTTGTTAAAGCTGTTCAGTTGACGTTCAGAACTCCCATTGATATCATTTCTCCTTTCCAGAACTCAGAAGCAGCAGCCAAAATTTTAAAACTTTCAGCTCTTAATGCGTTCTCATATACCTGTCGAGTGGGTGTCGAACGGACACGTGGTATTTACACGTGATCACATCAGAATGACAGCTTCTCTGGAAGATTTGGTCCTGAGAGCGAGGCCTCTTGCCAAGAAAATGCTCTCAAATGAATATATTCCAGAACGTTTAAAATCATCACCGAGGAAATTCTATGGTCGATATAGGGATCAAATGCAATTTGAGATCCACCCTTGTATATTTGATTGGACATAATACGTATATGTACAGACATTTATTGACTTCACGCATTTGTTCACGTGCATTTCCGCCGCCAGAATTTCAGTTCAACAGTATTTCATATCATGAATAGGATAATTTGTTCCTGTCTCCTTCATGTACTCATACGTATATATTAATGTATTTACTTCGTTGACTTGAAAAGTTGTTTCAGGACTTTTGTGACGGGTGTTCACGCAACTGGACGCTTATTCCTACCGGATACCTCCATTTAATTGGGGTCCGTATATGTCTGAGTATGGCACTATACACAATATTGTCCTTTTATTCCATGGACTACGAGATATGGTTAACCCTTCGGTACTTCTCTGATGTTTACTTACATGTCCGCTTTAGCATTTATCATAATTCGTTTTATTTCCCTAAACATCGTAACAAATCGATCTAAGTTGTAGAAGGCTTTTGCTATGGAGAAATTTGCACAGAGTGTACATATGTTGTTGAAATATATTCCAAATATTAACGTACTGCTCGCGTGCCATTGTAGAATGGAATTCGGTTAATGTTAAAGAGAACTAAAGCAATGTAAAAGGAAAGTCCAAAAGGAATTGAATGATAACTCTGTCACTGGAAACCGTAACAAATCGCATGTTTTCGGCGAGTTATGAAGCCAGTGTGATCCAGTGGATGGGGTTATTGTTGGCGTGGCACGTAAAAGATCCCTCACTGCTTCGGGTGGGTCCGTTGTAAAGGTATAAATTTCTTTGCAATCCATAAGACAGATGGCGAGCAATCCTGGGGCGGCATGCGCTACAGCAGTCCACGTCTACGTAAAAGTTACGTTAGTGCAGCACTCATGGATAAAACATGTTGTGTTGGTAGCATATTTACCTTACACCTAAAACTGTTTCAGTTCATCAAAATGTGTAATTGTTACCGTATGGATATTGTGTGAGTGTGTGTGGTTTCCCCTTCTTGCTTCTTGTTTTGTTTTACATTCAAAATTATCATAAAAATAGACAGAATTATCAATATGTTCTTATTCATTCCAGCAACATTTTATGATCACTATCAAATCTAACTCACCTTCTTTGTAATAGTCTGGTCATCACATGGAATACACAGTGTATTTATTGTACTGACAAGCTGATCGGATGACATTTTTTCGCAAAATTCATATATGTTCTGGAATGATAACAAAGTTCCTCATTGAACGCTGCATTTTTTCAATTGTAGCAGTTTTATACATATTGCCAAAATTATGCATTCTTCTTTATAATTATTGTATACATATGATTATTGATTCCTGAATGAAATAAGAAAAGTACTTGCATGGTCATAGTGTTATCTCCATTAAAGCATTAAAGATATGTGCCCTATTCTTCTAGAAATGTTAATTATTCTGTCAAATCTGTATGACAAAGTCTTCAGGTTTTCGTCGCATACTTGAAATATAATTATATTGCTAAATGAGGGCGGATGGGGGTGGTCAAATGTGAACTTTCATTAAATCGGGTACACCTCCATGGTTTAGTGCTTGGAATCAAGAATTTTGAGACTGTATAAACCAAGATATAGGTATTAATCTATAATTGTCTGTTCCACTCATTACAATGCCATTGATTTTAAAAAGAAAGAATTGATCAGAACCCCCCCCCCCCTCCTTTTTTTATTTTTGGAAACAGATAATCGTGTCCTCAGCAGTCCGAAATCGGTACGGTGGTTATGGTTTTCAAGGTATGTCCTCTTTGTGTTTTGGCCTTGTTAACCGATGCGTTTACTCCTTCACGGTTGCTGATCTCACTCTACATATCGCTGTTCTATAATTGGCAATAGTGTTGCGCTGTTGTGAGAGACGGTATAAGCGTGACAGTTAAACTCGCATTTTATCTGTTAATATCTCATTCGAGTTTATGGTCGTTATCATAAACAAATGTATGATGAATGAAGAAAAGAAAGGAAAACTGGAAAATGAAAATGAACATTGATATTGTAGAATATTGCGTTGGGCATCCTGTGAATTTATTTTCTGCAGCACTACATATTTTGCAAGACATAACTACGAATATTTTCGGGATATATGCCAAAAATAATCATTATTGAATCATCATATCGATACGTTGTTAATTGTGCACATTGTACCTCTGCTAATCTAAGGAGTTCTTCTATTGCCTCACGCTCTTTGAATTTCTTTTTTCGGGTTAGGTATGAGAATGCTTCTCCCCACTCGTTGTTGTATATGTCACTATACATTGGTGCGATGTCATGAGGTCTGTAAACAAAGGCAATGGAAATCTATTTCATTGCTCATGAATTACATATATTCAGATACGGACATGTACCTGTAGGTAAAACATTATTGAACAAACATATCGCTTTAAATGATTCAATATCCAGAGGAAAAAGTATTATGAAGTTTTGTGTAATAGGAATGGAAATACAAATTGAGCGAGCAAAATTATATTTGCACAACGTTTTTGTTAAGTTTGTATTTTATCTTAAAAAAGTAATGGATAAGGCTCATTTAATACGAAATAACGACAACAATGTGCTCAGTGTGATATATTACATTATGTGGAATAATAAACACACTCGGAAGTTTATAAAAACTGATGTTAGAACAGATGACATTGATAGGTATGCATGTCTTGCGGACCGGCTACTATCCCCAGTGGCGGATTTAGAGCCCCACCCCCCTTTGGGCACATATTTACTAGTAAAAATCCAGATTTTGTATCAAAAATGGCTGAGCAGTTTGGGTAATACCCATTTGCCAACCCCCCCCCCCCGCCCCTTTCGGAAATCCTGGATCCACCACTGATCCCCATAAATTCTCAGTTAATGCCTTTAAAATGGTCATTATTAATAAGTTTCGATTGATTGATTTTTGTTTAACGTATATGGTGACGGCATCTGCCTGATGCGGGGCATACAAATTTTGACATTTGCGACGGACCCCTCCGAAGCAGTGAGGGATCGTTAACGTGCCATGCATACCATGACATCTGTTCAATAGTAACCGTCCTTGCTTGTATAAAGTCACCATACGCTTAGTGGTCACTCGAGTAGCGTAATAACATATAGAGATATATCTTATGCCGGTATTAAAACAATATTGCTTGATAAGAGGGCAAATGAAGTAATCACCTTTGTTCTTCATCCGACGCGTTAATTTAGTTTTCATGAATTTTCGCATTTAAATCCTATACGAAGCAGATGTATATAAATATGGAAATCATCAATATCAATGAATTCAACATCACGGATATATCAAAATATAGAGAGAAAAGCATTAGCTCATTCCTCCCCCCCCCCCACCCCCACCCCCCTTGGAAATATAAGGTTAAGAAAATTCAATCGAACACTGATTCAAGGCATTGATTTCACTGCAATGATTTCATTTATTATGTATCGTGTAAATTGAGTGATCGTCAAATGCCCGACATCATACATTTTGGCACACTTGTTCATTATGACGTCATAAATAAATGGCCCGTCAAACATGAATTTAACTATGACGTCAAAATCGAACTACGTAATGGGCGTGGTTAAAGTTGGATCTGGCGATTCCTCAATTCCGAAGGAGGCAAAATCTAATATCACTGTAACACACATACAGAATGTAAAACGAAAATACTATAAAGAGTTTAAGAAAGGAGCTTACAGTAGATTGAATGTACATTTATCTCTGTATAAAAATATTAGTTATGCATCATTTATTCACCCTATGCCATTTTGAAACTGTTTCTTTCTCAATCCATCATCATTTTCTGTAATTGTCCTAAGTTCAATGTTTTCTAATGATAACTTTTCAAGATCTTGTTGAAGCCTGCGTATGTGCTCGTCTTTCTTTTGTCTGCAAAATATGAGTTCGATAAAACAGATCATTGTGCATTAACAATTTAGTCTTTACTCAGTATCAAATTCTTAAACATATCCTCTGTTCCATATTTTCACAAACCATTTTTATTCATATCCAGACTTTTTTCCAATGTATTATACAGTGTAAGCTATTCGTAGAATATGTCATTGATATTGAAGATCTTTTATCAGTAATCATTACAACATTAGTTGTACTATCTCAATAATATCTTAAATTGACAATATTGACGAATGCTCCTTTTAATATTCTATCGTTTTATTATCAAATTGTTTCAGAATTATGTATCATTCAGAAGACGACATATTCAATCATTACAATAACAAGATATATGATAAAGGTAACTTATTGCTCTAATTTTAAAGTCCGAAATTAAAGTATAGGTAAACGACAATTTATCACATGTTAGTATACGGAAAATAAACCAAACACAAAAACCAAAATAAACCAAATTTACAAGATATATTAGATTTAATTAAAAAGTTTAACATTCATTTCTCTGGACGAAAAAAAAAAAATCTTACATTATGACATTTATAATTACATGTTCTATAATGCCTATTGTATAATTTGATTTATCACATATGAGTAGATAAATACCCGGGAAGGCTCAGTGGATGAGGTGTTCGGCTCATGAAATGGTGGGTTTTATTCTCTATTAGACTGAAAATACATGTACCAGTGTTATGTCTTTCGGATGAGACAGTTAGAATAGAGGTCCCGTGTCACGCTACGTATAAAAAAAATCTCCCACTGTTTCGTGTAGATCTTTTGGAAAAGTGTGAATATACATTTATTTTTTATTATTATTATTATTATTATTATTTTTTTTTTTTTTTTTTTTGGAGGAGGAAGGGAGCGAGCGGTGGGGTTGTTTTTATATAATTTGAAAGCCAGCGTTCTAAATTTGAACAATACACATTTACATTAACAGATATGATATCGATAATTCTATATATGTATATCAAGTTTACTTACATCAGAAAAGCGTCTGATTGCACTTGCCCATTTTCATTCTGCAAATATGTGATAAAATAATAAAGACTTCTCAGTGAATTTACTACAGGATATGTGCTTAAAATACATTTCGTTGGAGATATTTCAGGCAAATGTACTATTGTATAAATTGCCAAAATCATCAAGAGATAAAATGCAGAGAATTATGTTTATAGTGTTAATGGGCCTGAACAATAATATTTATATTTCTATCTTTTCGTATAAGCTATTTATTCCGACCTCAATAGGCTACTTTGAATACGATACAATTAACTCCCGATAATATGATTGTTAACCGATAACAAAAATTGTACATAGACGTAGCTGAAGTTTTCGTAAACACACGTTAATTATAATTCACATATCATACGAATCATCGGTACTTACTTTTTTCACGGTTGTTTCTTCGTCCATTCTATAATCTATGTTTCTTTCTACCCACTGTAAGATAAAAGAGAGTAAAAACACACAAACAGGAAAAAATATATAACAAAGAACTTTTTGGGGTTAAAATATTAAAATTCCAAATAGACAACATTCTATTTCATATACATAATACATATAGGATGAAAAAAGAATTTTCATTTTATACAGTATTTATGAAACGAGTTCTTTGTAAAACACACAACGGGTTTCATAAGAGCACTTAAGATTCTTTTTATCACAGGTTTGTACTCAGTTAAGAGGTGTTTATGTCATCAAACACCAGCTTAACACAATTCTTTTCCACGCTATAACATCACATATGCCATAAATTAATTTATGACACAGCGATATTTCACTGCATAAAGAGCAAAACATATGATAAAATCAAATTCAAAACTAAAATACATTTTGAGTAAAATACTAAATACGAATTAGCAGTCAATACGGAAAATCTATTATACAAGACAGAATGTTGGCTATCACAGACCCCTAGGAGAATCAGAGCTTTGATCAGGTACAATGGAGGAGTAAGCATCCCCTGCTGACCGGTCACATCCGCCGTGATGTCATAGGATTATTCAAACTAATATATCTCGCAGTAATGTTAAGTGGTAACGATATGATTATTGTTACTTTAAAAATAGTATTGATAAGTAAATGGTGTGATATGTAAGCTCACAAGTCTTTCGGCTTCAGCCAGTGCATTGTTGAAATGAACACTATTCACGATTAGTCCACCTCCTCTGAATTCTTTTATGCATGTTGTGATAGGCCATGCCCAGTACTTTTCAGAAGTTTTCTCTTCCTGCACATTATCTCCTGAACTGTTACTTTCTACAGTTCTAGGAGAACTTAAAGTATCAGAACCTTGATCCATTGAAAATTCTGAAAGTAAAATATAAGTATAAAACGGAGTCCAAATTCCTCCACACAGTAATAATGTATATATAAGAAAGAAGAAAGTATAAGTCGTAAACAATAAGCAGCGCACAGCAGAAACGGTGAATTAAAAGGCATCACAAAACATTTGATCGGAAAGGAGTTGAGGTATGGGCTTAAAGTGCTATTAGAATGCTGGGGTATTTTGCATTTTCTTAAAATCCTAACTGAATTATTATAAAATTCATAAAAATCACTGCTCTTTCTACCTCAGTATGTCTCTGAGAGGTATCTAAAAATATCCATTTGCCCGATTTTACGGGAACACCCGAGTAAAAGAAAGGCTTCCCGTGCAACTTGCTGTACAACTTTTTCCTGTGACGTCACAATGCAAACATTAACGTCATAATTAAAACCCAAGGAAAAGTAGCATTTGTACAACTTCTGACGTCACATATTGCGGAGATTAACGACTGAAAAAATCCATCTAACTGTTTATGGATTATTGTATATATCTTGTGATCGGAGTCATGCAGCAGTGTAATTTTTTGTCAGCGACTCGTGTATGTAGATACGCACATTGTATAGAAAAGTTGTGAACATTCTTATAGCACTTTAAGACTATCGTCACTCTGTTGTGTCGTTGATCGGTTAGCGGGCCGATCTTGCTACTCATTACTAAGAATCCGAAAAAAGTAATATCGAAATAAAGTAATCACCAACACTATTGAAAAGAAATCTGGGGACGAAATCGGGTGTCATTAACCGTTGAATATTAATAATTATGTATAAGAGTTTTATTCAGACTGCAGTTTCACCATTCCAAAAATCAGGATTAATAGTTTGTTCTCATTCAGCTTTACGGAGAGTAAGGAAATGTATACATCAGGACGTAAAAATGATTTTATTCAGTAAAAACCCCTGTCCTTATTGGTGTGAAGATTGATTGATGAATAGATTAAAAGTACTTACTCTCTAGAGTTTGGAGAAAAAATAGTTTCAAATACGACCAAGCACTGACATCGTCATATATGCAGCAGTAGAGATGTAAACCAATATCTTTACAACGGCATGGCAGAATAACATACATGTAAAATGGACATAATAACACTCTTTTTTCTGTGTAATACATTTGAAAATCCCTTTCAATTTTCAGTTGAGTAACATTGCACGACTTCCATTAGTTATGCGACGATAAAGATTGTTTGCAGATTTCAATTCACACCAAGGCTATGCCGTCATTGTAAACAATGCCTGAGTAGTTACAATAGTATTAAATGTAATGTTTAAAGTCCCTTCGCCAGAATTTATAACCTTCAGTTAAACACAATGTGCAGCACTGCATTGCACAAACAGATTATATCATCGAAAGAACTTACGAAATACGACGTTTACAAGATATCAGATACCTCTAGTATTATTTTCCTTGTTGTCATATATCAGTGGCGGATTTAGAGGGGGGGCCCGGGCCCCCCTTTGGTCACATATTTACTAGAAAAATCCAGATTTTGTACCAAAAATGGCCGAGAAGTTTGGCTAATACCCATTTGCCCCCCCCCCCCCCTTTCGGGAATTCTGGATCCGCCACTGTATATTATTGCCGTAGTTGATGCGAAGCTAATTTAAAAGCCAAGTCCTGTAAAGTATGATACGTGAAATATTCATTTACATATATTTTTATAGATAACACTTGTTCAAAGTACCTTGCAAGGGTTAAGTATTTAAACGTCCTAGGACTAATTTCAAATGCATTTTCTCGTGCCGTTCAATATCTTGATTATGATGTACACGTCCGAAAGAGTGTTACTCCATATCCAGTCCTCAAAATTAATTTCAAATTCGATTGTGGCTTGCGAATACCAAATGAAACGAGAATAGGTCACCAGGTATAACATTAAAATATTTTCGAGACAAACATTACATATTATAACACTATATGTTATAAGTACTTTTGGCTACAATGGCCAAGATTATCCCTTAACATGTTGCCAGTTGAATTCCTAACTTTTTGATAAGTGTTTTGGTTGTACTCTTTAGTAGTAAACGGAAAAGTAGGCCAGTAAAGAGATTAATTATATCAATCTAGTGATATTGTCACATCAGTTTAACGCCAGAATTCAGTATTGCAATGGCATTACAATCAAATAGTTTTGTGAACTCTTCTCCTTTTCTTAATCTTATGTGATCTGCATGTCCTTGGCGATTTTTATCATACAGCTGAGTCAGATATCTTCGTTACTTCCTTTTATATACATTATAAATGTATATATTTGCAGTTGGAAAATAAGTTTAAATAATTGGAGAATCCAAAATATCATTTTACAGTATCGGACTTATAAGAGATAATAGACGGTAATACCGGATATACCTTGTGCAATATATGTCATAGTATGTTACTAAATTACATAAGGTGTCAATTACTCGTTGTGTGAAGCACTTGACTATGGAGAAGAGGTAAGGAATTTTACTTTCCAAGATATCAAGAATTTGCCCAATTCTCTATATAGGTTTATGTAAGAAATATATCTTTCAAGAGATTATTTTGTAATTATTTAGCTATTATTGATGGAAAGCTTCACAAATGATAATAACTACTTACCTACATTTGAGTACAAATAAACAGGTGCGTACCTCCTTCATTGCAATCCATGGTTATAGAAGTAAATACTACACTTCAAGGTTGAGCGATTTAGTAACGCTTCGTGGTTTTATCATTACAGAGACTGCTTCTTTTAAATAGGTAACTCGAAACTAAAGCATACCGTGGAATGTGGAGGTAATGTCTGATTATAAATGGATACTTTAGGTGATATAGGGTAGACGAATTCATTGAATATGCACTGATAACGTGTAAGTGGGTGTCAAAAGATTTATCAGGGCTATATATTAATCGTGATTTACTTCGGTTTTTATACACTCGTTGAGATTCGTCGATGTTTTTATCCCATGTGCATAATTTCATTACACAAATAAATGTTACCATATCAAAATGCTTACCTTATTGTTCCGTGCGTATTTTGAAGAACTTTCCATACGTTGTAAAATTACAACTTTTTATATTTTCATATTCCAGCTTCTGGTACTTTTGTACTAGCCCGAACTATCTATATTTTCAAAATTTTAAACTGAGGAATATTTGACTCATGCATGGCTAAGGTAAATTTGATAATGAGGTTGCCTTACAAATATTTATACTTTCGATTTCCACAGCTTAGGCTTTGAAGAGACATAATTTTCGAAATTTGCATATGATACACAAAATTCATGTAGGTGTATATGGTCTAATAATTGCACATTAACATCCAACATGTTGATTCGTGACCCATACAAACATTTTCAGGTACCAAAGTGTGATATTATTTTCCATAGTTTCCAAGTTAATCATATTTTTAGATAACGCAAATTTCATAACTGTGCCATGTATTATCAAGAGATAACAGGATTTCGTTACAGATTTGCTCGCATAATAAATATTAGAAAATATATACGTACATGTATACGCGCCATTGACGCAATGGATAACGTGTGTTTTAGAGATCAAGGAAAAGTAAAGAAAAGAGTAAATATTTGAAAAGCACGCTGAATCAAAATTAAGAGATAAAGAACGAATCTAAGAACAAAACTATGCATGACGGAAATATTTCATATTTTATATATATTTATTTCGTGTTTGGAAGGAATAAATTTGAAATTCTTATTTTTATTTTTTATTTTTTTTTATTTTTTTTTTTTTTCTTTTTTTTTTTTTTTTTTGCGACGAGAAAACGAAGAATATACAGGAGCTGAGTTGATTTTATAAGTTGTTATACTAAACAACCATTGCGGAATGACTAAACCCGTTGCGCAGAAACCAATTGAATATGTTTCAAGTTACGATCACAATAGTAAGTATGAATAATGGAGGCTCAATATAAAGCCATTAAGATAAAGTCATAGCTATTGTCTCATTTTAAACGTTTATACAATATTCAAATTTATCCTTCAATCAATGATCGCACTGTCTATTTTACAATGCGACCCCTTGTATAAAGTGAATTGTCTCGCTTTCCCTTATCATTCGATGCTTCACATTTAAATACCCACACAATGACACATGTCATAAATCGATTTCGAAATGAACTAAGTAAACACACACACTATCCATATGTTGTTATATCAAGGACAGAAAACCACGCGTGGATATTATCTTCACCAGGTCATGTGTGTATCTTATTTCTGTCAGAACATAGGTAAGGCAACATTGTTGTTAAATTTCAATAATACGGGATGTATTCCTTTAACTTAACAAGTAACCATGTTTGTAAACATACCTATGATGCAGTTCTAAAGCATTTATGAGAAAATAACGAATATATGTAAAGCACGTGTCACATTGTGTTTGCATGCATTTCCTACTCTCTATCTCTGAACGTTTCAGAAATCGGTCATGTCGGCCTTGCCTGACCGTGATTTTGTTATGTCTCTGCTACATACATATAGATACGTCTGCAATAAAATGAACTTGTGTATCTACACTCATTCGACTTGTCCTTTTAAATACAAATTGCGTTACGCCTGACAACTGTTAATGTCGGGTAGTCATACCATCAGCATGAAATAATTTGAAAAAAAACCCAAATAAACAATCAATAAGCGCTAAAAACAAACAAAAAAGAATTCATAGTTTCAGAGATCATCATAAATAGTTCGGATCTAGAAGATCCACACTTATGGATTAACTGACAGAGGTTTTATTTGCACGACGACAAGTGTTGTATACAAGCTTATAAATTGTGATAACTGCAATAAGTAGAAATGGAAATGGACGGTCGGCAAATGCATTATAGTGACGTCAAGATAGAACAATTTTCAATTAAGTATGTAACTTATTCCGGTTTTTCATCAGCGACTGACAATAACTACGATTTATAAAAATTACGCTTCGACTGCGCAATATTGTAGCTATGACTTTTTAATAAGTTTTCTATTAAACGCCACATTCTGCAAATATTCAATACAGCTGTAGCAGCTTCAAAGCACTACCTACCATTTATCGCGACACATTCAGTGAAAATTTAAATTTTGTGCAACTACCTTCTCAGATTCCAAATTCGCACCGAACTCTTAACGTTACGATACTGTCGTAAAGTTTGATATGCAGAAGAATCGTCACTTCAATTGACCGTCTTGATTCGATACCGCAACTGATGTGGTTCGTCGTCATTTACTGCAGTCCTATTTTACAGGCAGGATAAAAACTTTTACCACAAATATTGCGTCAAGAACAATACAACATTACTATGACGTCATAACCAATCACTCCAATGACCCTTAACATTCCCATGATACATGTTTCAACGGCGAAGCCTAGTGCATGTCTTTATATGTGCTTATTCTAGTTTTAGTGTTACGCACTGCTGTGCCAAATTTCTTTTACATTCTCTTCTACGTTTCTTCTTTATCATATATTTAATTAAGGAAGTTTAAATATGAATCTCTATGTACCAGAAATTTACCTCTGACGAACCCCTTAATAATTAGTTTGGACTTTCCATCGTAGTAGGTGTTATATATATGATATTTTAAATGAGGTGATACGACTTCCCTGCTCAGGTAAGCACTTCTCTTGCATGTATCTTGTGTCGTGATATCAAACTATATTTTACGATATAATGACCTTTAACATTTCCTATTAAATCTCCTTTTTAAATATCTTCTATATTTGAATATGGTCAGTGCTTCGTGGTTTGATTCGTCTGAAGTATTTTGTAATAATTAACTCTACACGTGTCATTACGACCAACAAAATTCAAGATCGTCTACAACATACCCGATTTCCTCTGCTGAGTCACTTGAATTTTAATTGCTTAACACATGGTTACAAATTCTTCCAATTACATGAGTAAGTGATGCGTCAACAACTTTTATCCATATTTTGATGTGGTAGTATGCCACTCTTCAAGAACAAGGTATGAAGTGAAAAGAACACCATTTTATGTCCGATATTCAAAGTTCAGTTACACACTGCAAATTTAGTAGTGAAGGTTTTAATATAATTTACTGTGAAAACAATTTATAATGAAAACGTAATTTTGATGTGTAATTTTTGTTTTAATGTTAGAAAATTTTCAATTTAATATGCACTGAAGTACACTAAAATTGCCTGTCTGATTTTTATATGGACTACATTATTTTCTATTTATGAAATAGTTTATGCTATGTTTTGAATACACATTTTAATGTTATTGTGTTTGTGGATGTGAACTGTACAACAAAAAATGCTTCCTCCCTCTGAGCATCCGATGTCATCTCTTATTGTCAAGGATTCTTAAAATTCTACCGTGGATAAGCGTTGTGTATACCATTAACTCTCCATACATGTCGATTCCATTCGGAAATAAATGGCGTATGTAGCAAACAAAAAGGAAACGCTTAATTACGCGGAATCTGGTCTCGCATCTACATTTTGTAGTTTCTATTTTGAACCAATATAGTACCTCCATTTTTTCCATCATTCCGATTTTTACAAATAGATATTTTTCTTAATAAATTGTGTACAACCATCTAAAATACTTGCAATTGTGTGCAGTCCTAGCTAACACTTAGTGCACTTCAAAGTAAAACACGAAATAGTATAAAAATAATACTAGGACTGCTCTCAGTGTTCACTTGGAGACTACTGAATAAGCTTGTCCTTTATTTCATTATTAAACGTACTTCCTAATTCCGTTCTGAACTTGATTCCCAGTACACTCTGTCTACTAATTTACTTTCTTGATGTCGCATGTAATTTTATACCATTATGTGTTTTAAAATACCTTACGTGTTGATATTTTTATGACCTCTCAATATGCCTGTTGACCCTTGTTCTTTACATGGAGAATTATTTATAATTTTTTTTCATGTGCGTCCTTTGATTGTTCTGCTGTTACGGTGAGTGGGAAGGTTGGCCGGTAAACCGATTAACCACACCCTTTGTTTTGCTTTTGTCAAATTAAATGACCGCCCTAAGTCGGTATCGTAATTGCACTACAATCAAATATTTTTGTAACGTGTTATATGTTCTAGTATATTATTTATATTCATGTATTGTATAGCTCCATGGTGACTTCTGCCACATAACTGAGCCAGTAACTCCCTTTTTTTCTTTTATGTTATTTTCTTTAACGATAATATTTAAAGGGAAAACACTCAGGAATAATCGAATCTGACAATATATATACATATATGTATATGTATATTAATACTTTTTTTTAAATTATGGATTAATGATTGAACGTAATTGACGTATTTCAAATATATCTTATACGGCACTTACATATTCAAATTAATCAATAAAAATGGTTTCACTTAAAATTTAGTGCTTTAGGAAACAAATCTGCTTGTGAACCAGGGCAGAGTAAAATAAATATCTACTTCTAGATTTAGACTGGTATTCTGGACAAAAAGTAAACATTTAGTGCACTTATTTCCACGGATGTTTATATATCAGAATAACTATTAATGTACAAATTTCAGTTTAAAAACTTATGGATTTCAATATGACTTGTTCCAGATGTTTTGTTGCAGTGACACTTTCTACACAGTGTTCGTTCACATTCATTTTCCTTTAATGTAAACACGTAATTTTATTTTAAATTAATCGATAAATTGGGCTTTCTTATCTACAGCAATGACTTTAGTGGACAGATGAAGTCAAAGGAATCTTGCAGCTAAAAGTAGAATAATTAAATATAGGGACATGGCAGCAAAGACGAGCTCAGATAATACACCTAACATCAAGTGTCAGCCAAAATTTGAAAGTCATATATTTTCGTCGGATGCCCTAAATTCATTGGATATTGAAGACACTCAGCCAATAAAGTCAAAATGTGAACACAAGTCTACCCTTGGTACCTTACTTGTAGCTGCCATTGATTTTGGAACCACATTTTCTGGCGTAGCTTGGCAATACAGAGATGGATTTAAGCGATATCCTCTTCAAATTCAAACAAAATGTTGGGGCGTAAGCAATCGTGGTGGATTTCCCTCTATTAAAATTCCCACATCTCTTCTTCTTAAACCATCAAAGGAGTTTGTTGCGTTTGGCAATGAAGCAGAGGACGAATATGCTGAACTTGCAGACGATAATGCTCATTTTGGATTTTATTACTTCAAGAATTTCAAAATGCTTCTCTACAATGCGAAGGTATTGATAGACTCGGGATATGCTAGTCATTGCAATATGTATATCATTCATTTCGATAAAATTTAAGACAAAAAGTATTATGGATCATATCCTGCTGAAAGAGAATAAGATGGTTGAACAGAAAGACAAACCTTCCTTTCTCTTGAGGTACATACATGTATATAAAGTAAGTGTATTTTCGGCACCGTGATTGAGTGATCGACAAAGGACCGACATCTTACATTTTGGCACACTTGTTCATTATGACTTCATAAATAAATGGCCCGTCAAATGTGAATTTAATTGTGACGTCACAATGGAACTACGTAAAGGGCGTGATTAAAGTTGGATCTGGAATTAAAATGACGTACTATGTAATATATCTTGTATACTAATTCAAGTTTGCTACTATGTTTGTTCGTAACGAATTAATATATAAGTATATCTATCATTACATATCACGTATTCCGCAATGCTCAACAGTACACATATTACAGATGAATCAAAGTTATCATTGAAAATCATACATATATTGCTGTCCCTTTTTTATAACACCAGAACTAACAGAATTAAGGAGAGATTATGATTTTACTAATTATAAATTGCTTAACGTTTGGTAAGGTCATGATTATACAACACTAAATTTCAAATAAATTTAGAAGTATCTGGAACCGCCATAGCATATTACACTAGAACAGTTGTGCACTCACTTTTTAAATACTTTTCTGTAGAAACTTTGTCGCACAACAATGATGTCAGATGAACAGGGTCATGAAATCCATGCTAAAGACGTCTTTATGTACTGCATTCGGTACCTGAAGGAAGTAGTTATAGAGGAATTAGAGAAAAGTGGTGGACTTGTCGATGAACATGAAATACATTGGGTATTAACAGTCCCTGCCATTTGGAATGAAGCTGCAAAGCAGTTCATGAGAGAGGCTGCAAAAGAGGTATGTTTTAGTTTTATTCATTTTTAATATACAATCTAAGAGAAAATGCTAAGATTTGCACTTGGTTTGATTGTTTGCTTGTTTTGCTCTATGTTCTAACGTATTCTCCAATATATACTACCATTTATATATCAAATTAATTTTATTGTACATCATCTTGGTGACTTCTGCCCTACAGCTAAGTCAGAGGTCTTACCCTTTCCCCTTTAAGCATGTTGTTTCTTTATTTCGTGTCCCTTTTCTCTTTTGGTTTATTTAATCATTAATTTATTTATTTTAAATTTTCATTTTTTAATTTAATTTTGAATTGATTTTTATATATATTCCGTTTCACTCTACTGAAAATTCAAAACAGTTCTTAAATCTTTCTCGCTAAACATCATACCAAATTCAAGGTCTTATACGGTGACTGCATCCACCTGTTCAAAAATTTTCAGCCTATTCCATACACCCACAGGAAACTGAGTAATGTTTCACCAGTTTCTGTTTACCGTGAAAATTAAATCTCCATTTCACAGGATTATTGTGAAGACATTGGACTTGTTCGAAACCAAGACCTTTCTCACTCGCGCCATACATGCTGATCCGCTCGTTTTCAATACACCGGCATAATTAAAGTTATTAATATACTCGTTTACATTAAAACTTTACGAACATATATACCTGTATTTTATTTATTTATTTTATTTATTTATTTTTTTTTTTTTTTTTTTTTTTTTTTTGCACCATACGTGCATTTCAAAAATACATGTCCTTCAGTGATGACGAAAACTGAACGTACAGAAATTGAAAATAATTGAATAGAAGATTGAAGATTTTGTAACGTTTCATCACTGTCATTTTGGAAGCATTACTATACATAAAAAGATTATGCATTTGACGACAGATTAAATATTTATAGCATGTTCCGCAATCTTAACATTAGTAACATTTTAATATGGTTTCTTTCTTTTCAATGCAGGCGGGTATACCATTCAATCGGATAACACTTGCTCTTGAGCCAGAAGCAGCAGCTATATACACCAAAGAGTCTCTGGCCAATAGAAGTCGTGGACCGGATGGAATCCATATACAGCCTTACCCACCCGGCACAAAATACATGGTTCTAGATTTAGGAGGTATTAAATTAAAATAATTTATTTCTGCAAAGTAAATATTTTATGTGACCTATTAGAAATGAAGTCAAAAAAATTTTCTTTTTTTTCTACTCATATAGACGTGCTTCACAGCATATATAAGGTTTAGTCTGTAACATAAACTATTGGGTTTATCTGTCATTCGATATAACATATACCAAAATCTACTTATTTCAATTTTAAGCCGGCGTGGCCTAGTGGTATCGCGTCGGACTCCTGATCGGGAGGCCGGGGTTCGAGTCCCGCTCTGGCCATGCCGGTGTTCTGTCTTTCGGATGAGACAGTAAAAACCGAGGCCCCGTGTCGTGGTATGCATGGCAAGTTAAAGATCCCTCACTTCTTCGGGTGGGTCTGTTGCATAGGTCAAAATTTGTATGCCCCGCATCAGGCAGATGCCGTCACCATATACGTGAAATATTCGTGGTGTGACGTAAAACAAAAATCGATCAATCAATCAATCAATTTATTTCAATTTTTGCGTGCGTGCATGTCTCTCCTTTAAATACAGCATCAGAATCAATACAAACCTAGTTAAATTCTGTACAAAAATGTCTTAAATATCAAACATGTCACACATTTACACTTAGTATTTTGCATGCATTGATATTTTAATTTCATATTTTCGATCATTGAATCCATAAGTATTTGTATTGGGGCTTTCTACAGCTATTTTCAGACTTTAAGACTCTTTAAGAGTGCAATCTCATGACAGTTCGTTGGGGACTGAATGACGAGGCTTGTCTTAAACTGGTGAGATGATCTAACAGGATGTATTGAAATCGCCTTACCTGACCGTTCTTCTGTCTGTTTGCCTGTCTTTCCGTACCATATCTCTAAACTGCTTTAATAAGTAAACTAAAATTATCATACAACAGTGTTCTAGCATGGAATATTTATAAATAACTATTATATGCAATGTTCTAGCATGGAATACTATTTTAATAATTACCACATGCAGTGTTCCAGCATGGAGTGCTATTTTAATATTCATCATATGCAGTGTTCTAGCATGGAATATTATTTTGCAGAGTTATTGTCTATGAATTTGTACTGAATTATATATGTTACATTTGTCATCGCAACTTCTTCTAAACATTAATTTAAAACAATATTTTCACAAGGAAAGGGGAGAATTACGGCTCTTGGCACTTAGCAAGAAAATTTATATTACATACTTTAGATTTGCCTTAACACTTCTAACCCGCAATAATGATTTCAACTATAAGGAAAAATTATATGTAGATTCTCATGGAAGAGAAAAATTGTGATACGTAGGATTTTTTTTTTTTTCGCGTAAATTTTTATTACACACGATAGGGTGGTAATCACAACTCCTTCTTAACAAATGTAAGAACTTCAAGCATAATTAGTAAATAGAAAGGTCATCAGCTGTCAGTTTGTATGAAGGGAGATAATTGTTACACATCAAATTTTTCAAAAGTAACAGAATTTCCAACACGTTTTAAATTGCCACGCATGCAATTAAGCATTTTAACCGTGTCATAACGGCTCTTCCTTAATCAAGATAAAAACTTTGAATAAAAACTTACGCGTATCATGACGGGGGTATTGTTACAACTCAAATTGTTCAAGATTTACAACCCTTCACACCGACATTTTTACTACACGAATTAATCTTCATCGCAATCTTTACTAAATATAAATTCAAGAGCACAATGCGCTGTTCAAATTCCATTAAAAAACTTCACATGTCGTGATAATAGTTTCAACCAGAACAACTGAGTATCCCATATGTAATGAGACGAGATGCCTGAAGAAGTGAGCGTCTACTGCTGTCATATTACGCCCGTGGCACATGTTCCACTATACCTCTGGAGAACGGTTGTAAAGTGATATAGGTAATTCGCCATGGCGTTAAAAAACGTCAATGTATATAAATGCTTTTTCTATAAATAGTAAAATACAAGTATGTACTTATTTCATGATCATACAATATATCCTCCAAAAACTCGAAATAAAAGATACAATAAAATCCAGTTCTTGCGCTTCGTACCTAGATACTCTACTGGACGATAAAAAAGATAAATGTGACGATTTCAGTTTTCCTACTGTTAACTGTCGTTATACAATTGTATTATCACCTGCATATTCTGTCTATATATTTCAACTTTTTCGGTATACTAAAGCTTCTTCAGCGTACGGTTCCTTTTTTTTTATCGAGGCAAGCTACTTACGAAAAAGTTAACATCACAGAGATATGAAAAAACCGCGCTTGAAGTTTACATTCCGTAAAACTGTACGGTCGCTATAAAGACCTTTACGCATATCAAATATCATTGTATTGTTGTAATATAATATCACATATTTTTACTAACCATCACTATGAATTTTACCATCTCAAGTACTCTTATGGCATCACTTCGGATGTGACTGGTAAGCAGGGGAGCTTACTCCTCCATTATTCTTGATCCCGTTCTTCCAATGGTCCTTGTTAGCCTCTCTCTATTTTCTTTAGTGTGATGGGTGTTCCATATTCACCACGTCAGTATCTTAGCACTGAAAAAAATTAACCCTTTCCGCGTAACGTTAAAGAAAAATGAATGTGCTTAAATGTAAAGGGGATCAAGGCGTACTGTGGGGCGGTGATATAAGTCATGCTCTACAAACAACTATAGTTTCTTTTTCCTTTATACAAAAACATAAAACAAATAGTACTTTCATCTTTTGCTAAATACAGAAACTTTTGAAGCAATAGTAGATTTAAGAATGAACCATTCGTAGGATCCCATTTACGAGTTAAAATACCAATCTGCTTTTCTTACTTAAGATACATGTATTTGTATATATTAATTTTCATTTAATCTACCTTGCGCTACCATGTATTTATCGGAAACGTAATATGACTATTCAAGGCCTTAACTGAGTGTAATGAGTTTTCCCCATATACCATAGATTACTTTACAAACATCCTATATGAGTTTAATGTATACTTAGGGACTTTAAAAACGCCTATATGTTTTTTTCTTTTCATGTAAAAACATAAATGTTTTGAAAATAAATCGATTTGAGTATCTGCTTGATATTGTGTGATTGCGGTAAATTTCATGCTATCGGCGAGACAAATCACTCAACCATAACGTAATACTGCTCACCCACGCGCTTTTCAAAAAGTACTCGACCACGTGCTCTACACTGAGTCATTTTCTTCAGAAATAACGTAAACTGGTACCTAGTGCCTTTATCTATCTTGATTTCAAACTTTGCTTCACTAAAACTAACGCGTGAAATGCCGAGACTGTCTGAGCAACATATGTATGTTGTTCTTGGCCTTGTAGACGCCTGCGTAAATCAAGGTATCATCGCAGGACGCTTCAAAGTCCATTTGTCTACAATCACAAGACCTGTACGGAAGTATCGGACCACAGGAAGTGTTAAGGATCGTCCTCGAAGTGGTCAGCCACGCGTAACGACAAGACGTCAAGACGTTTTCATAAGGCAACGTCATCTACGTGACAGGTTTGCGACAGCCGTAAACACGTCAAGAGATGTGATAGGTTGTCCTGGTAAGCAAATCCACCCTAGGACAGTACAATTGAAAGAGCAAGGTTTGCTATGCCGCTGCCCATTGAAAGGCTTGATCCTAACTCCTCGCCACCGAAGAAATCGTCTGACCTGGTCTCGGAACATGCTTGCTAATCGACGTGTTTGGCATGACGTAGTGTTCAGCGAGGAATTAAGATTCAATTTGTCCATGACTCACGGAAGGCAGCGCATTTATAGGAGACGCAATGGACGTTTTGCCTCAAACTGCATAATTATACATGACAAATTTGCGGTGGTGGCGTCATGGTTTTGGGAGCCATCAATCAACATTTCATGTCATCACTGATTATTTTGAGGAACACTCTTACCGCGAGGCGCTACATCGATGACGTTTTACAGCCACCTGAGCTCCTTCCATTAATTCAACGTCATCAAACTGTTGACGTTTCAACAAGACAACGGACGTCCGCACACGGCTAGAGTCACCTTTAAGTTTTGAAACATCCAGGGAATTAGTGTAATTGATTTCCCAGTACGTTCACCCGACCTCAATCCTATAGAGTACATGTGGGATGAGTTATGGAGACGCTTACGTAAACGTCACCGTCAACCAAAAACTACTGATGAGTTGGCACGTGCTCTTCAAAAAGAGTGGAATAATGAGAAAAATTCTAACTTTATGTCAATCAATGCGGTCTAGATTGCGTGCATGCGTTAAAGCAAATGGAAGGGGGGGGGGGGGCATACTCGTTACTAAACAAAACACATGAAATTTTGTACACATTCTACACATGACGTGGTATACATAACTAATGATATGAAATCATTTTAAAATGAAATGTGTGATAGTATCAACCATATTGTCAAATATGATTCAAATTTTCGAAATAAATGACGTTTGATGCAATTACTTACCCTAGTTGTTGATTAAACTATAATGATATTAGATAGGCGTTTTAAAGTCCCTGAGTAAATATTCATACCTTCATTCAAAATACCTGATGAATAAAGTGATGGTTTTATAAACCCCTTCCCCATTTGGCAGACTTCTTTGAAATGACAGTAAGAAAATGGTTGTCACATTATTAACGTTGATCTATAATTCGTGTCATATTGATATTCAATAAAAGTGTAACACTCAGTACAATAGAATTGTGTGTATGTACTATGTATAAATGAAGCAAGAAAAGTTATTGATTCAGCCGCGTGACAGAAGTCATCACGGGAATATACTGTGTTTAATGTAATGATATATAAAACAAAGAATCATACGGACATCATAATTCGATTATAGTACAGTTACGATACCGTCTTAGATCGGTCATTTATTATGACAATAGTCAATCGAGTGGTGTGGTTTACCGGTTTCCGGGCCCACCTTCCCACTGAATAATAATGTCCAAATTCCTATTAGAAATATATGCTTATATCATATTTATGTGTTGCAGGAGGAACAGTTGATGTGACTGTACGGGAAGTGTTAGAAGACAGGTCTTTAAAGGAACTACACAAAGCCAGTGGCAATGACTGGGGTGGACGACAGGTCAACATTCAGTTCTTCCGTTTCTTGGATGAAATATTTGGAAAAGATGTAATGAACGAACTGCGACAACGGAAATCAGAGTTTCTAGATTTAGAAAGATCGGTTGAATTGAAGAAAAGAACACAAGGGAAAAATGGTAGAATCACTGTAGATTATCCAGCTATTCTGAAAGATATTTACAAAGAAAAACGTGGTAAAGACCTCAACAACAAAATTGTCTTTGAAACACAATACGCCGGTAAAGTAGATATTAAGATGGGGAAAATACTTATTGAAAAATCTATTGTTCAGGAATTTTTCCAACCATCTATTGACAAAATAATTCAGCATTCAAAAGACATTCTACAATTACCATCTTGCCAAAATATTTCCGAAATTATTCTAGTAGGAGGATTTGCTGAAAGTAAATTTGTTTGTGATGCTATTCAGGAATCTTTTAAGCACTTGAATGTCATTGTACCTAACGAGGCTAGTTTGGCAGTTCTAAAAGGGGCGGTGTTGTTTGGTCAAAATCCGTCTGCAGTTAAAAGTAGAATTTGCAATGCAACATATGGTACCTCTGTTCATCGATATTTTATGGAAGGTTATGATGATCCAGAAAAGAAAAAAATAATTAAAGGAACACCCTATTGTAAAGATGTCTTCAACATTTTAGCACAAGTTGGTCAGACATTCTGTGTCGGAGAGACAGTAAAAACAGAGGTACAACCCATATATCCCGATATGACAAAAATGTCGGTTCATTTGTACTCGTCAACCTCTGCTTCACCGGCATATGTCACAGATGAGGACTGCTCTTATCTGGGTAAGATGGTGGTCAACATGCCCGATATCAGTGGTGGTCTAAACAGGAAAGTTACGGTTTCCTTGACATTTGGCGATGTGCAAATTATGTGTGAAGGAGTTGATAATACCACTAGGGAATCTGTTGTTATTGATTTAGATCTTCTCAGTTCTAGATAAAGCGAATAATTTCTATTCATGCATGTATATTCTAGAGTTTAATATCTGTTTTGCTAATGCATTGTATTTTTACGTTTTTACCAACGAAGACAGGGTTATAAGTTGCTACAAAAGGCGGGTGATTTCTTTATAGATGATCAACTGTGTATAGAAAAACTAGGTGATAGTTCAAGACAGGTACTTGTTCAATACAAGTGGTCTATCAACAGGTTTGACTGTATTTACGTTGACATATTTCACATAATCTACATGCCATTCACCACATAGGTGAACATTTTGTTTAATTTGATCTTTTCATTTCTAAAATTAATCAAGTAAATTTTCATGCTTTCTTTTGTTTTCTAACTGTAAACGAGATGTTACATAAATGGAAAATGAGATATATCACGGTAAGCTGATTGACAAATTCACCGAGGTAATATATTGCTAAAAATAATAATTAAAAAAAATAATAGGACGTTACAGAACTATTTAGTTAGAAGTAATGTAATCAAATTAAGAAACTTTTTAAAATCTGTAAATACCACTTTCAAAACAAGAGGCAACAGATAATAAAAATGAGATAATTAACGAGAATTGAGATAAACGGCCTACTAAATTACCATACGCGATTTCATATGAAAATAATGAGTAAAATATACAGTACATCTCATAAAAAGTTTTCTTTCAGACGTCACCTTTATATGAATATACATACATGTATATATTTTAATATTCTTTTTTACAATAAATGTTGTAATTGAAAAAAACAATCGAAATGATTTGCGGTTATGTGCATTACAGTAACGTACAAACCCATGTTGCTATGCAGTAAAAATGTATTTCTTATCAACCCACTGCTATTCAATCATATCTTAAGTAACTACAATCTTACCATAGACAGGGTGACTTTTTATGAAGAGTCATTTATCACACTCTGCAAAACGATCTTCCCAACGTCTTCAACATTCTGAGCAATCTGTCACTCGGTGTGTCCCTTAGTAGACTATAGACAGTTTACATTTCTGTCCTTTGTCCTGACGTGATGAAAGAGCTACACATTTGTCAATCTTTACGACTAATCCGTTTTTCCTGGTGCCTTAAATGGAATGAGATGTCGTTTTTGACGACTCCTCTTTCGTAAAATAAATGGCAGTTTATACACAACGGACATCCTGTTGTTTTAATGAAAACTTGATTCTTTCGTAAGGTTTTCATCTAGCGATATAATTCTGCTTGAGCTGATGAAGGTTGCTATTAGCGTGTTTGTTCTTTTTAATTGGAGTGTTCAGTTGTTATCGCATATGGCTTTTCAACAGACATATTAAATATTTATTACAGAATAATATATTCATCAGTAATATGTAAGGTATTCAATACATGATAAGTCACAAATAACAAAGTAAGACATAAACATAAGTAATTTGCAATGTCTTAGATGGTATTGATGTTAGTGATTATTAAATTTGGGATTGTACAAAATGAATACCTTTTAAGGAGTTATTTCTCTTTGTTGAAAATATAAAAAAAAACTTAAGGTTTAGAAATCTGCTCGGTGACCTTTTCTTTTGACTATGAAAATACATCAATTTTGTCTCAGTGAATAAAAAATATGAGCAAAACATAGGTAATCCCCATAAGGTTCAATACAAAATTTGCATTATCCCTATTTTCTAAAATCCTTTTGATAAAAATTCTTCTGTTGTAAGATGCTACCAAATGATATATTGTTTTCTATGATAAGAGCTATAGTTATTATGATCCAATCAGTGTTTATTATGGATGGAATACCTTCAGACTCGTATGAAGCAGTGTTGGAAAGCATTAAAGACATCGCTACGTTTCACATACAATACGAAAAGAGTGTTTTGTAATGTATAATGTCAACCAACATTGATTTGATGGCAATTGAAAATAATAGAGGTAGCTGTAGAACCCATTCGGACACCTAGATATAGCTGCAGATGTCTCACATCAGTTTGAAGTATTACTTTTCATATGTAAATTGACCGACGCAGACAGACATATATACTTGTAAGAAACAAACCAAAATCAATATTGAAAAAAAAACATTCTTTATCTAGAAAGCAGTTAAAAGGAGTGTGGACTGTAAACAAGATATTTAGTATACTCGTTATAAATCTTGGATCAATTTTAGTAACAAAGATGGAAGCATTAGGACTCCTTACATCCGATCCTTAAAAGCATTTGTCTAGTTTCTATTTGTTTTTGGAATTTATGGTAAATTTTTCGACACACGTGATCTCTCCTTTAATTTTCAAATATTTAACATGGAACATATAGTGAGTTTCATCTCAACACTTATTACTTTTATTTTTTTAAAAAAAATATTATTATTACCACTGTAACAATATGGTTGCTGATAGATTTCAATTACTACCAGGTTTGAATGATTTACAGAAATACATATAAACCATTTAAAACACAAGGTGTATCGTTCTCATGCATAGATCTGTGCTATAGTGTTAATGGGAGAGTCTTGCCCTTGGCAAAAACATCTCACTTTCGACATATCACAATGATGTTTATAAAGGTATTTGCTACTTGATTAGCTATATCCAATAATTTACCATTAACCATACATATGGGAAAGGTATAGTGGATAATGAGGAAATTGGACAATTGTTATGCCTTATATATTCCACTTTCAGTGGATTACATAATTAACCAGGAGAGGTATCTCACCTTAAAATGTCCTATTTGAATTTTTCTAATGCTTCATTTTGGTATTTAGCTTGACCCTGAAGTAAGTTCGACTCACCCAGTTCTGCCAATAACAACACTGAAAAGTCATTATTGTCGAAAGGTGCATCTGACGCTCATACTTAATTGTGAGACATATGTCCCACATGTGCCACAAACTCAGTATTATTTTGAGATGTCATTTTGTACTTCTAGAAGGAAAAAACCCGTCTGACGCTGCTGTATGACAAATGTTGCCACAAACATGCACAACAAAAATGAATAAACATATTAAAATATTAATAGAATCTAACACCAATTTGAGATCAAGATAGAAGAAGATAAGCTGAGGTGGGATGATTCAATAAAATTCAACTGAGGCGTTCACCACAGTTGAGATTTGTTGAATTATCCCATCCGAGACTGTAACTCAAACTGGTGCTTGATTATTTTTCTCCCACCTTAACGCTTTCATTTAGGGTATTTGTTTACTTCGTTTGACAACTCTGACTTACTGTATGGCCGCATCAGTGATTGAGTAAATAGGTAGTCCACCACCGAAATGAGATAAAACATGAATCATTAACATCAATGTTTTTTCTTTTTCGTCAGAACCAATGCTTACTATCTCTCTGACGCGAAGCGACATTGTGATCCGCCAGGTTGTTTGTTTGTAAGGAAAGCAGACGTGTGGAGGGATATAAAGTGTTCCGGAAAGAATTTTCCATTACTGATAAAAAAAAGTACGGAGTCAGTAGATCTCAGGTGCGAGAAAAGTAATACATAATAAATATAGAACATATATACCTTTCAATTTTGTGCACCATATGCGCATATCGACAAATTATGTCTCTTCAGTGATGCTCGTAGCCGAATGATTGAAATTCTCAAAATATATAAATATTTGAAGAACAGTGTTGAAGCTAAAATGACTATCAGTCCACAAGCAGTGACACCGGTCTAGTGATTATAATAAATATAGAACATATATACCTTTCAATATTGTGCACCATATGTGCATTTCGACAAGTTATGTCTCTTCAGTGATGCTCGTAGCCGAATGATTGAAATTCTCAAAATATATAAATATTTGAAGAACAGTGTTGAAGCTAAAATGACCGAAAAGTGAACCAAAGAATATATCTAAGGACAGAGCTATGCATGCGGGAGATGCTCCTTAGTTTTAAAGCGATTTACTCAATTTGATGACTGAAAATTTGAAGTATATATTTCATGTCAGTACAAAAGCACTGAAAACTAGACTTATGATGCCCTCGGGAACTATCAGTCCGCATTTCGAATTCTGAAAATATATAAATATTTGAAGAGCAGTTTTGCAGCTAAAATGACCGACAAGTGAACCAAAGTATCTATCTAGGGACAGGGCTATGCATGAGGGAGATGTCGCTTAGTTTTAAAGTGATTTACTTAATGTGATGACTGAAAATTTGAAGTATATATTTCATTCAGTACAAAAGCACTGAAAACTAGACTTATGATGCCCTCGGGAACTATCAGTCCACCAGCAGTGACACCGGCCTAGTGGTTATAATAAATATAGAACATATATACTTTTCAATTTTGTGCAACATATGCACATTTCGACAAATTATGCCTCTTCAGTGATGCTCGTAGCCGAATGATTGGAAATATATATAGATATTTGAAGAGCAGTGTTGAAGCTAAAATGACCGAAAAGTGAACCAAAGACAGAGCTATACTTGAGGGAGATACTCCTTACATGTAAATTGGATAGTGATGCAGTAGCTCAGAATTTTCATTCTGTGATTTATATAGGGGTTTGTTAAAAATCAATGTTAAGCCAATACGGTGTTCCACGAAAAAAGTATCCATGTAATTTTACTATTCCTTAAAAAGGTATTTTTGTCGTGTCCTCTCGTTATTGTTTATTGATTGACTGGTTATTGTTTTACTTCACTTCACGATTATTTTACACATATGGTGACTGCATCTGCCTAATGCATCGCATAGAAATTACCTTTGCAACGGACCATTCGAAGAAGTTAAAGAACTTTTACGTGCCACGCCTACCGTGACATGGGACCTCGGTTATTTGACTGTCTCATCCGAAAGACAGAACACCGGTGTGCCCAAGGCAGTAATCGAGCCCGAGACCTTTCTGTCATAAGCCCAAAACCTCACCCATTGGAAAACACCGACTTTATTATAGTTTTAATAAATTCAAGAACACAACGAAACGCCACGTGTTTTATCAAATTTTATCTTGTGTTTGGTTAGAGTATTAATATTATTAAACATGTTTTACTGCCTTTGCTATCATTGTGTATCTCATATCAATAAACACATAAACAATATTCTTTATATTATTCTTCTGAATTTTCAAACTCGTTATTTTTGATATATATTTAGAAGTGAGAGATGACAGATACAAGGTAATTTTATTGTATCAGACTCACATTTCGAAAAATAATATCTCTTCGTAATGATAATCCAGAAATTGTGGAAATCTTCCCTTTGTATTGTGAACCGACCGCGCAAGGTCAACATAGATCTATGTTTCATATACATAGAAAAACCAAACAATGACGAACATATTCTACATAGAAATATACTTACGAAGTTCTAATCTCGGACTGAATGTATATAAGACATAAGCATGAAATAAAGATAGAAGTCATGGGAAACACCACTTATCATTAATTTCAATAGAGATAATGTATTTCCGTGTGACACTTAATCAATATGAGTCATTACGCAATAGATTGTTAAGTACACGTTTTCATTAAAGTTGTATGAACATGCAACTATTCGGTCGGGTTATCATATTGAATAAAATAAATCATATAACTATTGCTCAAGTTGAAAATCTTATTGTATGGACATAAGCATGACATTTACATTTGCATCTACAGCGATAGATCTTTGCTGCCCTTTTCTTGACTAGAACTCAAAACAAGGTACAATGTTTTTAAATGTACGTCTTTTGATTGTTCTGCTGTTACGGTGAGTGGGACGGTGGGCCCGTAAACCGGTTAACCACACCATTTGTTTGGCTTTTGTCAAATTAAATGACCGTCCTAAGTCGGTATCGTAATTGCACTACAATCAAATATTTTTGTAATGTGTTAAATGTTCCATTATATTATTTATATTCATGTATTGTATAGCTCCATGGTGACTTCTGCCACATAACTGAGCCGGTAACTCCTCTTTTTTCTTACAGACATGGGACATCACTGCTGTGAATGGGTCCGTTGTATAGGTCAGGTCAGAATGTATGTGCGATGCATCGGGAATATGCAGTCGCAACGCCCAACAGCAGAGGGATTTACTCACATAAGCGGCAATGTAGCCTATAATAATGCGCCTCCCCCTTCCCCCAAAACTTTCCCAACAACAGAGGGATTAACACTCATAGCAACACATTGCTTACGATACAGCAATTCATGTACATTGGTAATGGTCAATTTATACTCAACCAGCTCCTACCTTCTAACTTAATACAAGAAAGATCTCTTTAATTTAACTTATACACACAATGAAGGTCTTGTTCATACATGATGTAAAGTATATTAACATTGTACGTATGGGTTGAATGTAAATATATGGTATGTAAAACTCTCAAAACCTAATCATTTAGCATCTAGAAAAGAAACTAGAATATATTCAGTATGTAACAATTTTAAAACCAGGTATACAGAACCGTTGAATTTCAAAATCATTGGTCAACGTTTACCTGTTTTAGTTTGAAATTCTGCCAGTGTTGAAATAGATAAATTAGGAGAACTTTGATTTATATAGAATTACAGAATCATAACGTAGATGACAGAATCACATGGTAAATTCGATATCCACAGTAATTTATCTAACAAATACATTTACACCTTTACAGAAAGTATGGCAAAACATTTCTGAATTCGTAACAATATCCGGATTCTTTTGTGATAAATAATGCGTCCACAGACGATTTAAATTATCTTTGCCAGTCATGAACGTTCATCAAATACAATGAATATTATCCTTCTTTATAAATTTTTAAATGTATGTCCTTTGATTGTGCTGCTTTTGCGGTGAGTGGGAAGGTGGGCGGCAGACCGGTTAACCACACCAATTGAGTGACGTTTGTTACTTCAATTGACCGTCCGAGGTTGGTATCGTAACCGCAGCACGATCGAATGTTTTTGTAATGTCGTTTTTCCGGGTAGATTCTTCAATTATGTTTTGTGTGCATGTCATTGGAGATTTGTATCCTACAGCTTTGTCAGATGCCTTCTGTTTTTTCTTTAATGTTGTATGACTATATAAGATAATTTGCTTCTCACAATATTACATTTACTTTTTGTTTGGGTCTCTTACGGTTTAATGCAGCACAGGGCTTATTTTACCTATATAGCCTACACTGTACATGACTTACTACGTGTAAAAGTAAAAACGAAGAAATACGAAAGGGTTAACCATAACTTAGAGTCCATGGAATAAAGGGGCTAAATCATGTATACAGCAATACCTGAAGAAAGGAAGTCGATACCACTGCTAGAAGACTGATGATTCCCAAGGGCAACAACTGCAACAAATTTTTATAAATTGGTCTAAAATCAAGGAATATCTCCCTCATACAATGCTCTGTCCTTCAATTGGCTCTTTCGCTCATACTATGACGTCAATTTGGATATATACACGCTTTGGATCTTACATTTCCGGCCAAGAGCATCTATGAAAAAGCATACGCGTATTGTGCACATATATACAAGGTATATACATACATATACTTAGCAAAAATTAAAAAAGTGTCCATTTTTCAATGTTGAATAAATCGAATATTTGATAACGAGGATTTTTACCGTTATGCATGAGTAATAGCGACTTATAACTGTCTACCGGACAAGCCCAATTACCCATATGCAGTCAACCGTAACTGGATTAATTTAGTAGTCGGTTGTCTATACATGTGACTTGCACAGGTGCGCCACATGTATAATTTATTTAATTTTTACATCGCAAGAAATTTTAGATTCTTTGCAGTTACCAAAATCACAAATGTTTTGAATTTAAAAAATGCAAAGGCTGAGCCAGGACCAGCGTAACCCATGCAATTTGCATGTTGAACGCAGACCAAACAGTGACCGCTGTTAGCAGGGCATTTGGTTACATGAGAAGGACCATAACTTTATTAGTTCGTCGCTTAAGACTTACTGGCAGCGTTGAAGATCGTCATCGAAGTGGTAGGCCACGTGCAACTACGTTACATAACGTTGACGCATCTCTGTCAACGTCATTTGCCAGCAACTGTTACGACCAGACGTTATGGTGTCAACGCACAGATTATCCATACCAGTATAAGGGCTAGAAATAGGCCTATACGAGTTTACAGGCCATATTTCGGACAGATTCTGACGCCTGCTAATCGCAATGCTCGCGTTAATTGTTGTAGATGCTATTTGCGGTTTAAGAGGAAAGACTAGAATAACATTTTCTTTCACTGTCGTATCAAAGTTCAACCATAGTCAAAGTGATGGTCGAGCCAGGGTATACCGTCGACAGGAGAACGATATATTGAGGCATGTGTCCTTCGAAGAAACATGTTTGACGGTGGTAGCGTTACATGGGATGGAATCATGGGCGACAGAAAACCGCGCCTTGTGGTATTAAATGGCATTTAAATGCACAGGCCTATATTAATCAGATTCTAGCTCCTGAAGTACTTCCCTTCATCCAGAGACATGCTTTAGGGGTCACCTTGTAACACGTCAATATTCGTCCGCATACCGCGCGACATACTCGACGCTACTTTCAACGAAATGACGTTTACGTCCTCCCATGGCCAGCAAATAGCCATGATCTCAATCCGATCTCGTACACATGGGATTAATCGGGTAAAATAGCGCACATGCGACATGCATTGACCGTTCAGGAGCAACAAAATGCTCTCATAGCAATATGGAATGATCCAGCCGCTAACGGCATTAGGCGTTACTTCAACATCATGTGAAGTAGAATTCGTGCTCTTTCTCCGCCTGTTATCAGTGAAATGCTGATTAAGTTTTGACAAAACTGTTAAATCATTTAATTTCACATGTAACACGCATTTTGATTAGTTAAAAAATTTGTGGTATATCTTATCCACGAATTTTTTTTCTCTGACGAGTGTTTTCTTATGCTCTTCAAGTAGACATATTTTGTTATTTTCCATTTGTTTTTCATTTTCACTGATTTTGTATGTCCTCTGGTTTCATAAACGAAATTTACAAATTACTACTAAACTTTTAATTCAGGGTTACAGATATCACAAGCTAAGAAAAACATTCGGCAAATTCTTCAGATCTTATTCAGAACTTCTATCTAAATTTGGAAATATTTCTTTTCAACAGTATGTATCCAATGGAATTTCCCATCCTAATTTTTACGGTGATCTCGTATATAAACTAAGGAAAGTAAAAGGCTCCGATAACGTTATTTTATCATGTAATAAAATAGTCAAACGTCTCCTAAATAGACAATATGATATTGAGATCATCAAAAAGACTATAGGTCTTGTATTTGGCCCCTCTACAGCCTTATGCAGACTTTTACTTGAACGTTGCACGCTGACTAACAGGGCGGTGGGGACTATATGACGGGCCTTGTCCAAATCTCTTTCAGAGGAGACATGGTCCTGAACCTCGTCCCCTCTGACTGTTAGTCGGGACTCCTACAGATCTAGGGTCTTAGCTCGCTTTCAGACTGGCAGAGCACGGTTTATCATGTTGATGTCGCATATATTTTTATACCATTATGTTTTTTACAATACCTTACGTGTTTATATTTTTATGACCTCTCAATATGCGATACCTGTTGACCCTTGTTCTTTACATGGAGGATTATTTATAAATTTTTAAATGTACGTCTTTTGATTGTTCTGCTGTTACGGTGAGTGGGAAGGTGGGCCCGTAAACCGGTTAACCACACCATTTGTTTGGCTTTTGTCAAATTAAATGACCGTCCTAAGTCGGTATCATAATTGCACTACAATCAAATATTTTTGTAATGTGTTAAATGTTCTAGTATATTATTTATATTCATGTATTGTATAGCTCCATGGTGACTTCTGCCACATAACTGAGCCGGTAACTCCTCTTTTTTCTTTTATGATTTTTGGACTTGTGCTTTGGATTTATCCATCATCTTTACACTTCTTAACTGTGACGTCAATATTCACACCCCAAGGCAGAAATATAAAGATAATGAGAAATAGTGCATACCTAACGTACTCATTCCTAAGAATATAAAACATGTTTGAAAAGAATAAAATGATAAGGAAGGAATCTAATTTGTTTTTAGTTTGATGGAGGTACACCACGAAAAAAATAGACAGAAACCTTTTTCATCATGCGCTACGCGCAGTGACGCAGTTTTTCGTCCTTCTTTCGTGATTTACATGCATCCAACGGAAAACAAATTAAATTCATTCCTTACAGTTATCATAAGATGTCTAAATTACTTATAAAACAATCTTTAGAAAACAAATCAAATTGTATACAGTGTATACTTTCTTTTCCTTCAGTATATTTTCTGACTGATATTTATCACATACTAACGTATACTGTTTTCCCTTTTTTTATCCGTCAATGTGAAAAACGCCGTAAATATTAATAATGTTCTTATTTTTTCTAAGCCGGCGTGGCCTAGTGCTATCGCGTCGGACTCCTGATCGGGAGGCCGGGCTTCGAGTCCCGCTCTGGTCATGCCGGTGTCATGTCTTTCGGATGAGACAGTAAAAACCGAGGCCATGTGCCGTGGTATGCATGGCACGTTAAAGATCCCTCACTGCTTCCGGTGGGTCCGTTGCAAAGGTCAAAATTTGTATGCCCCGCATCAGACAGATGCCGTCACCATATACGTGAAATATTCGTGGTGTGACGTAAAACAAAACTCAATCAATCGTATCTTTTCTACGTATTCTGAATACATACAAGTAAGAATTGTTTCATAATTGCAAAGTTTTACTGCTGCCACGATAATCAAACATTGAATTAAATGAAGTGTTATTAAACGACACCAAGTATGAATTTGCTTTATTTGAAAAAAAAAGATAAGGCCAAATACCGCTTTTGATTCAATATGTATATATATATACAAATATTTCCTGATTGTTTCTGTATGCGTAGTGTTTTGTATGTTCTCCTAAACACGCATGTGATAGCAGCAAAACAGTGACAAAATAACACCATTAAGGGAATCTGAACTGCTTAGTAAAGTATCGCAAAATGTTTTCATTGACACCGCGACACTTACCGATAGTGCTGAAAAGGTCACCGATATTTGTCATTAGCTGTGTGAAGGCGAAGCGTGCCATTACTATATCTAATGATAAATTATCACTTCTGCTTACGTTTCAGTGCCTTTAAAATTCCTGTCGTAAATGAAATGGTTGTAATACTACCCTAAAAGCGATTAGTATTTCTACTTTATTTAACCGTTCACGTGATAAATCGTGATAAATGTGTATCCGTGCTTCCGATTGGTCCTCAATTATTACTCAATTTACGTAGCAAATTGTTTTAAATAAGCCAAGCATTCACTTTCTGTATTAGAAAATAATGATTTACTGTGAAGATTTTACATGAGTGATTCGGTATAAATCTACCTTCGTCTTCGAAATCGAAAACATTTCCGGAGAACATTTACACTATTTTTACGGGCTATACTTTTATTTACTATCTACGTCAGTAATACACTAGTGCATGAGAGTGTGTATGTGTGTGAGAGGGAGAGAGTGTGTGAGTTTATATGTAATTTTAAGTAAAAAAGGTATTCCATGTTATTTGGCGTTCTTTGCTAATCCAACAAATAAGAGTAAATATAGTAAATTATAACAATATATAATTGCTTTGACGATTTCTTTTTTCTCTCTTTAATTTTTTTCCACTGTCATATTCGAATTTCAGAGTGTTCTTGAAGCGGATACTACTCGGCACCGATACATGGGAGGAGAAAGCGTGTCACATGGCAAGCCCAGGTTTCTTGGAGGAGTAAGCGTCTCATGTGGCAACCTCATATTTCGGGAGGAGCAAGCGTCTCTTGCTTGGTAAGCTATACACACGATGAACATCTCAATCATACATAATATAAAAATATATTAATATTGCACACATGGATTTAACGTAGACGAATGGTGTGTGAAGCACAACTGAAATCAGTGCAAAATTTTCTGTAAAGGAAATGTTGTCCTTCTGTTATTCACATGCATACTGGCCATGAGTCGTGGATGTGTCTTATTGATTTTGGTATTAAAATGTCAAGGTCATAACGTCTCGATAAGTGAATGTGGTTTCCGGACTATATCTGTATTTATGTTCCACCAATTTATGAAATTTCACACACATACTCCCCACGAGTCGTGGATGTGCCCTATTGATGTCGACATCAAAAGGTTAAAGGTCAAGGACATGTGTCTTTTATAAGTGAATATGGTTTCCGGACTATGATTGTCTTTACATTCCATCTGTTGTTATGACACTTCACACATATACTACGCGTGAGCCGATGGATCAAAAGGTAAATGTCATATTGCAAAACCATGTATATAAAATTTCGGACATGAATACGTTTTGCAATACGGCATATTGCATCTTTGAGGCGACTCTCTTGTTCTTTTATATTCCGGAAGACATAATCGCGAAATTATATCATTTGAATTTCATGCATCTTTAAAATAGCTTGATGCCATTGAACAATCACAACGTATTCAACTAATGTTAAAGAAAGGAAAGAAGAAATCTCGTGACGGACGTGCAGGTCATACACGAATGAGCACACGAGGAAAGATTGCGAAACAAGTCTATTGAAATACAGTTGTGGTAACGATTTAGGACGGTGTGTTTAACAGAATCTGGGACCAACCTTCCCACTTACCACAAGATTGATACGATAGAAAACATACATTGAAAACTCATATCACAATATCTTTAATACTACAGTAGCAAAGAGAAAATTGACAACATCTGACCAAACTATATGACACATGCACATAAAACATGGTAATGGTAAAATATACGCAGAAAATGAATGATATATTTGATTGTGCTGCAGTTACAATACCGACTTAGAAAGGTCTATTAAAGTAACAAACGCCACTCAGTTGGTGTAGATAACTGGTTTATGGGCGCCCAACTTCCTGCTCATCGTAAAAACAGCACAATTAAAGGACACACATTTAAAAATGTATAAAGAATCCTCCATATAGAGGATAAAGATGAACAGGTTTCTCAAGGCGAAATGCCATAAAAAATTTCACACAAATTGTTTTATGGGATAATATACTAGTATCAAAAAATTGTTGTGCGTAATCAACTAACGTCAGTCGTGCTCTGCCCATCTGTAAGCGAGCTTAAATCCTTGAGCTGAAGGAGTCCCCACTAACACTCAATTCATGTAGTTGACCGGTTGTATGATAATACAATGAATGAAATATCGAGTGATGGTCAATAAGGAACAATTTTTGCTATATTATACCATTACACACCATATAGATATAGACTATCACGAACCCCATTAAAACAAGAGGTGGGTCAGGTGTGAAGGAAAAGTAAGCACCAACTGCTGACCATTCACATACGGCGTGAAGCTATAAGATTATTTGAACTAATTTAACTCGTAATCAGATAAGGTGGTATCTGTATTACCTTCCTCAAGATCGATAAATAGACACGATAAGTAAACTTGAGCGATATAGTTTAATGATGTGTTGTAATATGGTATGTGAGTAAGCATTATTCCTTGTCCGGCATAACAAACATTACAAACATCTTCATAAACACAGTAGAAATGCAATGCATTACGTCTTAGGTATACCAAAATATTAATATTAATAACAATAATACAACAAACAATAGTTTGAAATTAAATTGTTGCAAAAGTACAATCATCCATCCTTTAAATGCGGAAATAAAACAATGCCGGTATTCCTAGTTAATTTCTAAGATAAATATAATTAAATATGGTAACAAACCTTTAATAATTATTGAAAACATGTTCCATAATGCATATAGGCCATTTAACTGATGACGCATTTCGCTTGTATAATTTGCATTTTATCTCCCTTAATAATGATGTAGCTTATTTATCATTATTCCTTATCGTTATTATAGCAATGAGTTTTATCGAGCATGCCAAGTTTCAGATGATATATTCTCCGTAGTTTATTTTCCTGATGAATTTTTAAACGAAAATGATATAAGATGAAAGGCTCCTAGGAAGAAAACATGTGACAGGTGCAGGGTAATATCCTTTTAACAATATGAATCATGAAAACAATTCCAACATCGGTATAGTCTTATTATTTAGCTTACTCTTTGGGCATTCCTTTGAATTCCCAAATCTCTCATAAAATCTTACCTGGATAAAAAGTAAAAGGAGATTCATCAATCATAGCCTCTGATTATTGATTTTATGTGAAATAAATTCAACCAGGAGCGAATACAATGAAAAGGTGTTCACCGGAATGTGCATATCTAATGAACCTACCTCAATATAGTCACAACAAATTCCAAAGAATCGAGGTCTTTAACCGTTACAACTGTAGAAATCAGTATTCCCATATGATTCTTTGCATGCATAAAACATTTGTTGAATGTGGGGATTACTTAACATTTAAACAAGCAAATAACCTAATCAGTACAAGCAAATAATACAATTAGTACAACTTAGTACCCCTTTGAAACGAATTATAGTTGTACTTTTCAATATCTTGGGGTCCAGGTAGCGCACTCGCTTCACGCCAATGCGACACGGGTCTGATTCCCGGTATAATAAGTGAGGCTGCCACTAACGTGGTTTCGTTGGTTTTCTCCGGATACACAAAGTACACCCGTACTCCAAGATCCGGTCAACTTTTCAGTAGGTTTGGTTCTAAAGTGAAGTTATTGTCAGATCTATCATGATTTCCTTATATTTCGACAGAGAATGCCACATACCGAGTTTTGTTGCTTTTTTTGAGAATCTATTTTTAAGTTGTATGTAATAGACTTTAACATTCGTGTCTATCGATTTTACATAATACATAAAAGCAAACCACGACCACGTCTGTATATCGTCAAATCCCCACCCCGATAGACACTGTCCTTCTCCTAATAGTGTTATATGTAAACAAATGCTTATTTTTCAGAGTTATCAATATTATTGATAAAAAACAGTTCCACAGTTTGCACTGTCTGCGCACTGTCCTATCGTTATTCCTGAGACACTATCTAAGATCTACATACTTGGCCTACAAAAATAAATTCAGGCCAAAAGGCAAACTAACAGTGTCGGATATGTTCTTCTGTGGCTTAAACGACTGCAATATGAAGAATGCAGGTAGGTAAAAAAAAAGTACTTATAAGGTGACGAGGAAGACACGGGTACTGAATGTGTCGAATTTGCATTCTGTCGTGGTAGATAACTTCCAAAGAAAATTTTGTTTTATGCAAGTTCTTTGTATCTACACTGATTTTCCTTTTCCCTTTTTGTAGAATTGCTAAATTCTCTTGATTACTTCACTTGTGTTTTGATATTCTCTCTAGTTTGCCCTGATCACTTTTGTACGCATGAGATTGCCCAGTGTATTTCCTTTCTAAGTGTATTTAAACCTTTCAACGCTAGAAAAAAGTCCCTTATTTTCCAAATCTTCGTTTTTATTGGATATATTCGGATCATACAGCATCAATTTCCTCTCCCTTTCGTTTTTCGTAAAAGATCCTGATTCCTATTCTTTATATTATTTCCATGTATTTCCGTTTATAAATGATATTGTAAGCATGTGCGTGCCTGTGCAGATTTAATTTCCTTGTGTAAAGGCTTCTATGTCCCTTAATCCTTACATTGTACATATTGTTGACTTAGCAACTACTAAAATATACTTTTATGATAGCAAACATTCGGATCATACAGCTTTAATGATATGTATGTGCCTTTATCAGAGATTACGATTTTGTCAAGTCAAATATAGCATATGGAACTGAATGCTTGTTGAACAAAGTGTTTAATAATGAATATAGAACATTTATACTTTTTAATTTCGTGCACCATATGCGCATTTCGACAACTTATGTCTCCTCAGTGATACTCGTTGCCAAATGATTGGATTTCTCAAACTATATAAATATTTGAAGAGCAGTGTATGTTTGCTCTCTCTCTCTCTCTCTGCAAAACATATCTGAAAAACGTAGTTTGTGATAAAAAAACCCCACTGTTTCTCTTTCAAATTCACTGAGCACATTAATTGGAGAGTCCATCCATATGCATAAATTCGATAACTCCTTTGTCATTTACCTAAATATACCAGCCAAATAAGTACGGATGATTACTAATTTGGGACCTAAGCTTGTTTTCAGACTGTCAGAGCATGGGTGGCTTTCAGTGATATCGCTTTATATTTTGATACATATAACCACTTGATCCTTATTCTCTAAATGTAGAGTATTTTATGTGTTTATATGATATTCTCTTTAATTGCACTGCTTTGGTCTTTAAATTTTTGGAAATTGATTGCCTTCTTGAGTTAAACACACCTATATAGTGCGTAATGTCGGCGGCATACGTTGGTAAATTAAATAGTTTGTGGTGACCTTTATCTGTTTTTGTGTGTAATGTGCGAGTTTTCTCATACTGCTGAGCCATATTTTTAATCTCTGTTATTTTTTGATAAGCACACATGTATACATGTACCTATCATTCTCCCCACATAAATACTCATTTACAATTAAATAAATGTATTTTTCTATTTCAACTGATGTTGAACCGACATATCACATGATTTTTAGAAATGTGAATTGGCTTTAATATGCTGTTAATTTGATGAATAGAGCGAATTTGTTCCAATCATAATAACTATAAAAAACTTTACACTACTGTGATGTTTTGAGGGCAGGACTGTGTATAGAGCAATACATACCAAGCTAACCTAATTAAATAAGACAAAACCTATCAAGGACTGGGCTATTTATGACAGATATTCTACCTAGTTTACAAATGTTTATCACAGCAAGTTTGAAATGTATACTCAATGCCAATGCCGATACTGGGCTAGTGGTATCCTCGGCGACAAACGGTCCACTATCAGCAGTATTAAACCTACAAATGTCACAAGGACTTTCGTATAAGAAAACTTTCTATGAATTATACATGTAGTTATTTAAATGCTAATATGCTGATGTGCATAATACAACAGAAAATAGAGATTTCCACCAATAGATTTAAAAGGTGAAATTTGTCAATAAACATTAGTGTAAAAATTTGAGTGATCTTGTATCACCTGTTGGATCTATATAATCTAAAAATGAAAATCTACAACTGGTAATTGGTTTCCCCAGTGTCTAGGTGTGGTAATTGTTTTTCTTTTTTCTGCAATAGAAATTTTGGACATTGCATTAGCACCACTATTTTGTTATATTATTCGAAATAAGATACCTAAAAAAAATGGAAAGCCTAAGTAAATAAAAAACGAATAAATGAAAATTGTTATAACGCGAGTTCAGCCAAGAAATTTATTCATATTGCAGGACAACTGCTGATTACATGTCATATAATTGATTTTACATTGTGTGATTCTTGTTGAAGTGCTGTTACAACACATCTATGACAAGTTACGTGAAATAATTGCTATGCGCACTTTAAGCATTCCATTCCAAGATGTATATCGTTCAAACAACCAAGTGATAATAAACGACATCCCATTACGCGGTGACCGGCAATCAGCAGCTTGTTCAACGGATTTCTATCATATTATACATGTGCGCACATTATGGAAACGCATTAAGCCTTTTAAATGGATTTTAACCTCGTTTTGACATTTCAATTGACAAACATTCGAATGTTTTGTTTGCACAATATGACACTTTTATAAGGTTTCATATTTCCTCAATGTTGATTTCAAAAATAGATTGTGGGGAGCTGCATTATGACGTAGTAAACATGGGTCATAGTATATAATCTTTTGACTTTATAAGTATTCCAAGGCAGGTGTATTTTAGCGGATGAGGTGGTCAAGTCGTGACAGACATATCCCGGGTTCGACTGCCCCCGTAGTCACACTGGTCTTTTATCGTCCGGTTGAGACAGTGAAAACGAAATCTCATGTCACGGTAGGCGAGAAAAGTAAAAAAAATCCTCCACTGTTTTGATCGGGTTCGTTGCAAAGTATCAATTTCTATGGAACGTATCAAGCAGATATTTTCAACATACACGTGAAATAATCGTGGAGAAAGGAAAAACAATAATCATTCAATCAGTATTCTATAACATAATTAAATGGTGTGTGATCTCGTGAATTTAACAATTTGAAAATACTATTCTATTAACACTATTTTGCAATTTCTTACGTTTCAGTATGTCATATTGTAATTGATAAAAGCAATGATCATTCTATAGTAAGTTAAGTTTTCAAATTCCTTACATGAACACGTTTGTTATAATAGATAAACAAAACATCATATTATAATGAATTCATAAGTGAAATATTAAAACTAAATGTAGATTAAATACTCTGAATGCAGACTGTTTTGATATTATCAATCTACTTCGTATGTAGCCACAAGAAGTAAACAAAAAGTAAATTGTAGTGTGGTGAACACCTACGTTAAAGATATAGTTGAAACTACAGTGACTAATAAACAAGGTGCACCATCCAGTGAAATGAATATCCTACATCCTACATCTGTAACAATGGTGTAGGCCATAAATTTCTATAAAGGCCATTGTCGTTGGTACATCGATCTCTAGATCCTACAGAGACCATTAAATCATGCTTATCTGACCATTGTCCCCGAACTAAGTATACAAGTCCTGTCGCTTTGGACGTATTCATTGATACCTGTGTAATTTGTTGTTAGATCGTTAGATACTGTCTATTGTATTGTACCGATCTTTACTGAAGCGAATAAAACGAGATTCAATTCCGATACTAGACTAGTAATCCCCCCTGTCGTTAGAAGTGATTTTAAAAGGTGGATTCTTGTTTTATCATCATAAATATATATTCTTGACATCAGTATTGCTTCTTTTATTTCTTATAACTTTAACACTATAATGGCGTTGAGTGTCCTGATACTTTATAACATAGTATTACATAACCTGATGGTAATAGGTTTTGTTACATTAGTTTGTATGTTCCTTATTACTTTTGAATTACAATATCTAATTGGATTCAATCAATGGACCGCCTAATGTTGGCATTGCATCAAACGAATAACCAAATATGTTTGTGAATTTCTCTTTGTTTCACTTTCACTTAAGCCGAGTTTCACACTGCCATGTAGGTAAATTGCACTCATTGCATTAACAATCTAAATAACTCGGACAACAAATACGGCACTATCTTTATACACCTATATAACGATGACATTGTATTTCTAACTTACATCTAAAATCCTGCATTATACTCTTTTTGTCTAAATGGTTTTTTCGTGCTAGCCTTACATAGAAAAGTGTCTTAGTGTTTTCATTGCATCAATTTTCATCTTGAATATCTGTTTCAAAATGTAACAGAATGGGAAGTCAAATGATATTAAAGGTAAAGAAGAATACAAAATTATGGAGAGAATTATCAGTAAAGGAATAAACGTGCAATGTTTGCTTTCAACGTTGTTTTATATTTGCTATACCAATGAACATAAACTTTTTTACGACGCCAAAGCAGAACCTCGCCTTACTTGTTGGAACAATCAAACATCAACTTCTTTTTTTATTTTCAAGTACCAAGTGGTGTACTCTATATATAGTATATATGTTAAATATAATTGTCAAACTCTTTGTTTCTGATGATATCCTTTTATTTCTCTTTATTTTAAAATTCGATATTGGTATAGTAACATTTCAACATTATTACTATTAGGATTTTAAGTATCAATTACAATGACTTTATTCTGAGGGCTAGGCTACTTTCAGTTAAGCTGCTCAACCAGGGTTATATATGTGCTAGACTAGCAACGTCACTGAGGAATTTCTATGGTCGTTACGAGACTCTTATTACTCCATATGATATCTCGTTATCCAGACTTATAAATGATATTCTGGACTGAGACCGATTCCGATCACTTTACACAGATTTGACATCTTCTATACTAGAAGGTTACCTACTTCGACTTCTCCATATATAAATACATATGGAATTCACACGATTTCACTCTTTCTACGGGGTATATGTGACGGGTGTTGCTAGCAAGCAGGAGATGCTCACTCTCCCTGGGCACCTGATCTCACTCCATCACAGGGGTTCACATATGCTCTTCAAGTAGACATATTTTGTTATTTTCCATTTGTTTTTCATTTTCACTGATTTTGTATGCCCTATGGTTTCATGATTTTTGGACTTGTGGTTTGGATTTATCAATCATCTTTACACATCAATCTAAAGACGTGACTTTTTGAAATGGGAACCTGTTGACCAAATTAATATAAAAAGGATATCCATGTGAAAGTATTTTCGTTTAAATATGCCTCATTGCAATCCATAAGTCACATATTTCTAAAACCTTATATACGAAGAAAATATTATGTTGTCATATAGAAATGACAAAAAAATTAACACAAATATTAATATAATTCATACAGAAAATCAATCCGAGTTAAAACCTTGCTAAATATAATATCTTGATATTGAGGGAACCATTCCACAAAACAACAGAACTGATTGATTGATAAGATGATTGATTGATTAATTCCTCGCCTATCAGAGGCAATTAAACAAACTTTATAGTGCATTTGTACGTTAACACATATTTATACTTAATAAACCGATATAGCTTTACTGAGATAAACACATAACCAGAAGCATTCGATGTCCACAAATGTTTGGTCTTTTAGCCTTTATCAAATGGAAACAAAAACATCAAAATCTCTCAGTAAAATTCATGACTTTTTTAAGGCAAATCACTGGTTCAGATACTTACTATCATTAATTAATTAATTAATCGTATATATGTTTTTATATTTCTTTAACTGAAATAGTTTATAGTCGTTTTACATAGTGTTTATATAAATATAGATCATATATAATTTTTAGTTTTGTACACCATATGCGCATTTCGACAAGTTATGTCTCTTCAGTGATGCTCATGGCCGAATGATTGGAATCCTCAACATATATAAAAATTGGAAGAGCAGTGTTGAAGCCAAACTGACCGAAAAGTAAACCAAAGAATCTATTTAGGGACAGAGCTATGCATTTCCTTCTTGAAATGAAATATACGGCAGATTTATTTAACTTTAAATCATATATAACAGTCTCTCTCTATCTCACATTTCTCATAGCTGTAAGTTCACTATCCATCAACATCCCACGGTTAAGTGTTGCCCAAAATAACAGAGCGGTGCTACACCAGATATTTACGAATTTAACCTCACACAAAACAAAAAGATGATAAATAAAGGTGTGCACGTGTTTTGTTTTTATCTAAGTCATCCTGGAGAATCACCCCTGGATCTCTAGCTGATTAAAACTCCGTATGCTAGTAATTAGCAGATGGTCATCTATACATTCGGAAGAGAACTCTTCGTGACTCCTCCCGCAGTGAGCATCAATTGTTAATAAGGTTTTGTCACAATGATGTGTAATTATATAAAGTAGAATCTGTATGAAGCGAAGGGAGCGAAAATAGATAAGGCCAGTATAGGCTCGGATCATGAAATAAAATTCCATTTGTATTATCGTGTATGGCAGTTAGTGGAATTAATTTCACGTTCTCGATTGTATTTGTATACACCCTAATGTACCGAATACAACACAATAAATGAAAAAAAAAATCTTTCAGAATGCAAATGATTAATAGAAAGTGAAAATTGATTGGATAATGGGTGATGATATCGATCCAATCGCTAGCTTTATAGCAAGTATAATATAGGTATGAAAACATTTAAACAGCATCTTCGAAGTAGTGTCTCAGTCCAGCGAGGAACCAGATTCATTCCTACAGTAAATCCAATACAACTCACTTTATGGGTTTTCATTGGGTTATTCTGTGCATTTTTGATGCGGAGTTTGCGTATTTGCCACTGTGTTGAGCATAGATAATTGATGAAACATTTGTAGTATATATAAGTGTGAAGGTATTGCTTGAAACATTACAGAAATATGGAACAGATTTACAGGAGAGTAACAACTTTTGTACTTGTCATAATAACATCTGTAGATTTCGGTGAGTATTATTTTAAATCAAGGCATATTCATAAAACATAGTATTTTATTTTAATATTAGTGCTACTTCATAAATGATTCTAATTAAAGAAGGTACAGTTTGGCGCAGCCCTTAAAAATAAGTTTAAGCGTTAAGTTTGTAAATTTTGCCTTGTGAACATGTTTTCGAAAACAATTGCAAGTTATTCCATTGTATATACTGAAAAAGGGGTTATTCGGTGAAAAGGGGGTTATTCAGTGACACTTTACTACATATATACCCTGCAATTTTATGTCATATATTCTGTTAAAGAGGTTTGTACCTTCGGCTTTCATGTCTCTATATAGCTACAAATTCGTTGAAAGCGACGGAAAACACGAACAACCATGTTAAATTATCTATTATTTATTATATCCTTTGATATCGGCAATGTTTTTGTAATGTTACATGCGATTCCTACAGAGATATTCTGGTTTTGGAATTAAATTCATCGTAAAACTTCATCTTTACCTCGAGCAAAGTATATACTAAACACGAGAACCTGAAACTAGACAAACTTCAAACTAAAATAAATGGCGTTACGTAGATGTCCGGTTGAACATATTGATGTATGTGCGCTAAGGCAGTATTTGCAAATATTTTTCACGTTTATATAAATCTTACGTTACCAATCGGTGATAGCTCAATATACGACATGCTAAAGGACATATTAGTATATATAAGACATGTACTGAGGCATCGTTTTTAATAAAATGTCATACTAATAGGGCAAACAAGAAGTGTAATTAAGATAAAAAGTAAGTATGGAAAAAAAGGTTTATCGGTCAAGGCACGATATCTGCTTCGACGTATAATCATCCTTAAACTGTTTAAGTTTGCTTGAAATTAATAATAGTACATGTATTATAGTGAGCATTGTATATTCCAAATTATCTAATAGTTAGCCCATCAAAGGACTTGAGTAATAAGTTGTATTAAAACGCTGGATAAATAATGATATAATAAAGGTGTTTATTTCAAAGGTATTATCTCTAAGGAAATTGAAGATATTTATAAAATTTAAATCCATAACTTTAAATCTAACCGAATACAATACTTATTTGCCTTCAATCGCTTATACGTTTGCTTCTTATTGATCAACATGCAAGGGTAAAGTTTTGTCTTTTAGTCAATATTATACCCATATTCCTTTGTGGTTCCAACGTAAGATTTAGTACACCTTAGATCTGATAATGTGTTGATGTCACAATTTCTATACGACATCAGTACACATACAGCTCTTGTATGCAGTATTAACACTCAACAGAGTATTGCATCGTTTCCAAGATTTGGCATTCTTTGCGTATCAGTCGACGGGAAAAGCACAGAGACGCAAGTTTGAGTACCACAGTAACAATCCATGACTTCGCTGCTTGTGAACTGGTAGGTCGTTCTCGATGATATTTATAAACAAGCACTGTTTTCAGTGTTTTGTACTGACCTGATATATATATTTCAATTCACCGTAATAAAAGTTTGTAACGTATTATAAATTAAGGACGTCAGATCTGTCCTTTCTTAGATTAGCTCATTAGCTCTTACCTTTGGGCTAATTTGGTAATTGGGTTGCTAAAATATTTATAAATAGTATTTCCACCATTATTGGCCTTGATCATTGCTAAGAAGGCCTTTGTTGTCGAAATGTGTATATGGATACTCTAAATTTGTACACGTATATATGTCCTGATAGCTTGTCCATTACAGTGCAATATTCGGCCACACTTTGCGGAGGTGGGGGAAGGGGTTGTATGTATTACCTATAACGATAACTACCATCAAGTTTCTGTCAGTCCTGTCAAGGAATTGTAATGATTACGCAAACACCTACTTTTTGGTGCTGGGGAATGTTAACATTTTTCACATTTTCGAAAACTTTTCTAAAATAAAGATCTTTTGATGCTATATATTACTTGTTTCGGTCTCGGTTAGATGGATCCCAAAAATGTTGACTGAAGATCAAAAGAGAAACAGGTATAAAGATTCTTTGCATCTTTTGTCTCGTTATGAGGATGATCCTGGTGATTTTATGGGTCGAATTGTTATTCGGGATTAATAATCCTGAATCTAAGAAACAAAACATGCAATGGGTTCACCCTGGCTCACCCTTTCATAGAAATTCAAAAAAGCTTACTAAACTGTGGAAGTCATGACATCTATCTTTTGGGTCAATCAGGGAACAACCATAATTAATTTTCTTGAGGAAAGGCCGAAGATAAATGGCGCATACTATGTAAATGAGTTGAAGTGGCTGCGTCAGGGGATTGTGAGGTAGAGGAGAGAAACGCCTTACCAGAGGCATTCTGTTCTTGCGGGATAATGCACTCGCTAATTTTTCCCAAGTTGCAATGTCGGCTTCGACAGAATGTAGCTTCGAAGTTTTTCCGCATCCCCCGTAATCTCCAGATTTCGTCCCATCTGACTTTTATCTGTTTCAAAAATAATCTTACTTATGTGGTAAGTATTTTTAAAGTAATTAGGGTATTAGGGATGCTGTATTTGAGTACTTAAGAGTACTGAAATTGGAGAAAGTACATTGCGAAAACGGACGGTAATATGAATAAATTATGAATTTTTTTTTTCAATTCTGGATATTCTCAAGAACGTGGACTGAGCACTTTTTATTCACCCTTCATACGGTAAGCGGTACGTGATATAGTGGTAATGGTAATGTAAAACATTGATGGATTCCTTAAACCATGTGAAAATGAAAAGGTGTTATCAGGAATTTTGAGGTGTGAGATTTTCCTGTATGGCACGTTGCATCATCATGGACACCTAAAATCGTTTTAATACTGTACACAATGAATAGCATAATACTTAAGTAAAATCATCAAAGTTATTTAAACTATACAGTTTACCTAATGCGTATATACTTTTGTCTATAAATTGTATGAAGACATGGAAGACATCCTAGCTAATCCGATTGAATCTAGTTCTCGAACAAGGACTTTTCCTTACGTTACAAAAAGCTGTTGTCTTAATAACGGATAACAAGAAATAGTTCAATGAACAATTAAACCATAGGAAACCGTAGTAATAAACAGCTTTTTGTTGGACTCCTAATGAGTAAAGAGAATCACATCTGATGCTGCCAATAAAAAGTATACACCTACAATATAAGTTTCCGAATGTTATTAATGTGTCCGTTTATGATGGGTTTAACGAAATAGTACATCAATTGAAATTTTGGCATTTGAGGGTCTGTTTATTTTGTTGTTTTTTAACGCCGATATGGAGTTCAGTAGGGGAATCAGTGATCGATTACCGTATAGCGCTGAGTTGGGACTCATTCGAAATGAATAACAAAGTAGAATAGAGTCGGAATGCATCAAAGTACCTAACAAAGCTCGATGATTCTTCCACTGCTTAAAAGATGGCAGCCAATATATCATTGATACAATGTTGGTTTTAGGTTAAACAAACACAGTATAATGAAATGAATCGTACGTATGGCGACTATCTAATGGCATTGTCATTAAATGAAGTTTCTAGTAACAACCATTAATTAAATTACCACAATACCAATCAGACTTCAAATATAGATGTACAACAAATAGGACATAGTAGAAATCATGGATCCCTGGAAAATCCAGAGAGTGGCTCGGGTTTCATGGCGCGGTAAGTATTTCCTGCCAATTGGATCGCTTGTCGTGGTGCGTGTATCTTTAATTATATTCACAATAAACTATCAACTATATCTTCTGATACTGTCTGATATTTATTTATAACAAATGTCAACTGAAAAAGGAAACCTGAAAGAAACGCAATATGTTACAAAACAATAAAAATTGAATACGTTAAGCTTTTAAGATTAATAACTGTTTTGCCAATTTTACATGATGTAAGGGGCAATACCGGACAAATGCAAAATTACCGCTTAGATTTGCGTCAAATTATTATGACGTCACATTCCAAGCGTTAACGTCATAGTGAAAATTCCGGCAAAAAGTGGTTTGTCCCGTGTAAGACCCCTTACATCATTTAAAATCGGAAAAAGGCACTGAATGGATTAAGAAATTGACATCGTCATTGTGTATAATTGTTCTATACATGTGGATTTAACCCACTGCACTGTGGCTTGATAGATTTGTACGAATGCGTATATAAACTTGACATGCACATTGGGAAATGCCCTTTTTCATAATTCTCTTATCTATCTTACAATCTGTTAAGTACTGATTAATGTGGTGATCAATTATGCAGTATGAATTATCATCTGTGACGTGCTTGATTTCTTGAAAAATAAAATACTTTTTCATGGTATAAAAATTTTCTAATTTTGTGAGATACGATATTATTAGATGGCAATTCAATACTTTCCATGCCCGTGTCACAATTGCAAAAGTTTAGCGTAACTTTAAAATATACTCCTTCATAAAATGGTTATCACTTTCCTCTGTGGAAAAAGTTGTAATATGCCTCTGTATTATGGTCTACTGTACCACCCGACGCACTATTCTGTTTTAATTCTTGGTACAATATCAATCAGCTGAAAAATGTCAACATTGACTTAACTTCCAATTCGATTTGATCTTTGATTCGCGCCCTCAGGAATTAATTATAAATTTGCAACAAAGGCCAATTCAGCAAACATTAATATTGATTACTACTTAAATGAGAGAATATTGTGATCTCATTTCAAAATGTATTAATGCCATGCATGAGTGTGAGGCACCTGACTCATTACAATGTCTGCTTGCCTTCTTGCTCGTGTGAATGCCAGTTTGTTTGTATGCATGTATGTATCGGAACATATGTACGTTCACAAACTGTTCGTTGTCCGTATAAAATCAATTTAGCATTTGCAGATCGTTTTCCCAAAATTCTTTTCACATTGGTTAGATTTTTGTTTTGAAAACAGTCAGGTGGAGCTTAATCTGGAGAATATGGGATTACTTGGCAGTCGTCGTAGCAACGTGGAAAGTGTGATCGAATGCATTATCTGCAAGAGTGGGGCACCTCTGGTTAGCTTTCTTCTCCTCTTTTGCACATCTCCTGACACAGCCTCTCAGTTGCAAAACATGCACAATTTTTCGTGCGACCTTACCCAGGATAATCAATGATGATTATTCCTTTTTTTCCAAAAAACAAAAAGTGGCCAAGACTTTTTCAGCTCATAAAAGTGTTTTGAATTTGTAGAAGAAGGTGAATGCATTGCGTGCTTTGTCTCTTAGATTCAGGATCAAAATGGTGAACCCAAGTTTAATCATGAATGACAGTTCGAACGATAAAATCACCGGGATCATTCTTATAGCGTGACACAAATGCAAATAAAGTTTATACCTGCTTTTCTATCGATCCTCTCAACATTCTATAGACCCATCTAGTCGAAACCATAGAAATGCCTATTAAGATGTCGGTTGAAATTTATTTAACAGCTCCATAACTTTTGCCAACTTCTCTGGCTATATCTCTGAAGTTTCACCTTTTACACATATGACATAAGTGTGCACATTATCAACGTTTTCGTTTGCAGAAGTCCCCATGGGACGTTCAGACCGTTTGTCATCAATGATGTCCTTCCATTTTATCTTCTTTCATCTTCTTTATTCAGCATAAGGTGACGCTATCCCCATGGTTTTTTCTTTAAAAAAGTCCTCATAACCTTTTTTGAGAGTCGTTCCCATCTTACATAGATACTTAATCACTGCTCTAACTTGAGTGTTCTCCTTTTAGGTGGTTTGACTAAAAAGCATTGAAATACTATAATCATTAAATATATAATATGGTATGATTGGGATTGTATACTTATTTTTTGTGTTAAAGTATATCGGATCAAGAACTTGTTGACCATATCTCGTATAGATAGATATAGCTTAACATAACATTCATCACATAACCGACTGTAACTACTGCTGACCAAATAGACTATTTATATTGATTAGGAATGGTATCTGCACTCTGCTAATGAAGTTCTGTGGTTGCATGCGTACCTTTAAAGACAATAATCGAATTATCTGTATACATCTTCCAAAAATACCCGCAGTCTACAAGCTTTTCTCAATTTTGAAGTAATAAAATTGTATTTCTTGCAACTTATGGGTATCAAAGTCTTGCCCATGGGATCACACACTCTCCTTTATACTCATTATCGTGTGTTAGAAACGGAAACACATAAATCTTTCTGCAGGTTCAAATCAAGCATACAAATTCCAATTTCCAAAATTGATAATGATAGTTTACCGGATAAAAGAGAATTATATGTAAACAATGTTCTCGTACTTATTTCATGGCGCGATATGTTTTGAGATATATTCACTAGGTACGGTATTTTAATATAACATTGTGTCCAAGAAGAATGGAAGCAGAAGGAGTTTATTGCAAGGCACATGTAAATATTAAGGTTGCATTTCATTTCACCAGAAAAGTGGTTTTTGTGCGATATTATTGTTACCAGTTCATATTTAGTGATTTATGTTATGGTCTTTGTGAGCACTTATCAGCACGCGAATATCAATGTAAAATATACAAAAAGCTATCAGAACCAGTATTAATTTGTGCACCAGGTGGCAATTGTTCAAAGATGGAGTACATGTAGGTCTTTGTCGACGGAGAAACCAGTATAGCTGGGATTATAATACATTTCAGAGATTTGACCAGTTGCTTAATACTTTTATTGGAGGAATAATTTTATCGCAAAAATATTTTTTATTCATGGAATTAATATCTTATTCCAAGGATAACTGCTATTAAATGAAAATATCTATTCCAGGATAAAAAGGTGCGGATGTTATTCCTAGATTGAATTTGCTGATCTTAGTAATAACATACACCTGTATGTAGAATTAAAGTTATTCTGCTTTTTACCTTATGCATCATTTTACTAAGCAATCCGGGGAATAATAAAATTTACATTATTAATTTTGTCATAGGAATAAATTTGTACCCTCTTTAAAAAACTAGATCCAGGTGTGCTTTTAGGTAGATACTCTTTTTCAATGATGCTCTATGACAGATATGACACAAAGTCTACAATGTATGTAGATCAAACTAATAAGGAAGTGATGTAAATGGGGGAATCAAAACTGTTTTAAGACATAATTGTGTATGATATTATTACTACTTAGATTTTTAATATGTGAATTTAAACAAAATAGACAAACTTTAAGGAGAAGAACTAATGTCAAGTAGTTTCAGTAATTCTGAGTATGTTCGTTTCTTTCATACCATAGAAATGTATTAAAGATACATATGGTCTCCTTTAGCTTCTACTATTGTGATTAAAGTAACATCGTAAATTTGTTTAGTACAGTATCTTTTGACTGCCCATCAGTATTAAATGCAGCTATCGCGTACAAATACGCTACATAACCCACATTTTCCTTATCAGTTTTATTCATTTCGGTCGACATCGGAAATATTCATTTGCATAATGTATGCAGTGCACGTGATACAAATTCTACTTCTCGCATGCTTTACATTATACACATTCTTTCTTTCTTTTCTTTTCCGAGTCACTTAGTACAGAAGGCCGATTTCTTTTCTTTTTCTCTTTCTTATCTTCACCATTGTTGTTTTACTCCGTATGCAAATGAATAATTTTAAGGTCACGTGCGTATTTTCCGGTCTCGTACGAACGTAAGTAGGTTAAATTTGAGGGTCGTATTTCTAACTTGTTGCCGCAGTAACTGTATAACCAATGCTTATTAGGTTTGGGGGTCGCTGCAATTTATTATCTTTTTATAAGTAAAATAAGTAAGGAATATATTTTACTGTACCTCTGATTTTATTAAAATAGACATTATGTATCTTTAACCCTCGGACTAACAACGATTGCTCTACTTTAGGTTGATTTAATTTACTGTCAGATGCCCCCCTTTCCTATAATTTACTCATGAGATGACCTATGATTAGATTCGATGTTATCGCCTGTCTAATTTTAGAACTGTAAGTTAATTACATTTGTCATTAGTCAGTAGAAGATAAAATTGTAAACTACGTCACAAGATTTGTTTGATACAGTTCTATTTTTGGAACAAAATGGAGAATCACATGCCACGCCATTAATAATAAATATACCTCTACTTCTGTTTAACTACATTTTTCTGCTAAAGTGCATTGATTTGTTGTACATAGAATATACGAGTGTTATATTTCCCCCTTATATAAGATGACAATTGGCATGAAAAGATGTACCAGACAATTCTAGACTGCGACTTTCGCGATTAGGGAGTAGGGTTTACATTCTAAGCTTATTTCCCCTGTCACATATATATCACGCATGTGATGTAATGACAATGTTTTGGTATGCGATCATGAAATGCTATAGACCAAGAGATTGACAATAATGTCCTTTAATGACATTAATCATATCCGTATCATGTTTGAATTTCTTTTTGTAAGTATTTTTATTAAGAATGTTATGTATGTCGATCAAACTGGTCTATGTATACATGCATACTTTTAAATATTAAATTTGAATTTGTGCAACTGTGCACGATTTTTATTCTTATTTTATTCAATGATTTCTTATTTTACTTTAAAATTCTTGCAATGTTTCCTTAATATGATTAATACCGAGATTAAAATAGAACACGGGATTCCAGTTTTGTAGTCTGTTGCTATATAATACAAAATCCATAATGGACTTCCATTTACCACTGATAACTGTCTCGTTAAAAAAAAACCCAAAATCACAGAAGATGACGGTCTCGTGTCAAAAACAACCCCAAATCACAGACGATAGGCACATTTTCAGAATTCTATAACAGATAACAAAACATTAAGTTGTGTATAATCGGACTAAATGAGCATTGTCTAGAAACCTTTGGACACAAGCATAATCTTTTTATTTGATTTCTCGTTGTTATAGATAGATATTATTTTCCCTATCTTTAATGGGACAAACTATTCTGTTTAGTAGAACTTTAAACTACGGATAGAGTATGGTATGTGCATTATTTCCAGAAGGAATGGCGCATAATTCTTCCAATATTGACTTTCCCTGGCCTCCTGAACATAAGAACTAGTTTAGGTTGGTTTGAGTCAACATATATATCGGAACATAGCGTCTTCCTACTATCTACTGCTATATATAAGTTATGTCTTCTCTTTAGAGGTTGCTTCATGACATACAACGTATAGGTTATCACGAATGTTTGACTTGCATTTTTATCTCTGTTACCTGTTCTGGTCAGAATAAACTTTCATTATATGCATGAAATGTCCTATATTTCCGAATGATAATTCTGAAATTTTTTTTCTGATATTATCTTTTTTTTTCGGTTGCCATTTCTGTAATCACAGAAACCTTCATGCAAATATTTGATAAGCATTTGTTTCATTTGTTTTTTTTTTTTTTTCAAATTTCAGGCCGATCCATATTTTTCTACAATGTAAAGATGAGTTAAATGGTGTTATTAAAAGTCTTATCGTAATACATATATAATATAAAACGTGTACATTGTGATTTATTCAAACAGGAAAGTTGAGGTAAATAAGAACGTTACTTCATTGTTTGTTGGCATACGTTTTCCTTCCTGTTCCGATTACTGCTCTGTCCTAAGTGCCATTATATGCCTATTTGGGACAGATCAATATCCAGTAATATATCCCATGGTCTTAAATCGTTATTTATTATGAAAAATCACCGTTACGTCTTCTTTGAAGGATGTAAATAACTCAAAGAATAAGACTTCGGGAGTAAAACACTAATGGTTCCCAGGAGAGTATCGATATTGGATAAGACACGAAAACCGCACATTATGGGGCCTAGACTTTGGCATTGTCTTGAATACGTCTTTGAAATTTTCCCTTACTTAAAGAAGACGAATATAAAGAAAGAAGATAATTCAAGTCCATGTATATCTGTCTATTCCATGGAATATCAAAAGTTGTTTAAACTGATCCAAGTGTCATTATGAATTATTTACGAAACTCCATTATGATAGGGCATTCCATACAAGAATCAAGTTTACATCTTGATTGAAGTCTTTGAAAATACCACCTTTGATCTCTCTTGAAAACCACTCACACGAAATATTCTATGGATTTGATTTTGTCTTTTGTACTGTATGTTTCAAGACGTTCAGGATAGAAAATTAATTATGCAACATCTCAATTAAATTGTTCATCTTAACATTGTCGTCATTAGATTTCTTTCATGTTCATATCTTTTACTTTGACGATCTATAAAAGAATATATAAATATATGATTTATACAAGTTTGTACAACATAACGTAAAGTGGGTTAGCACAATTTATAAACACTATATGTGTGCAGAGTGTAACATGCTCATTATCAGTAAGGGTTATGATTTTGTGATCAATAGATTAGTTTAAATTTTGTTGATATGTTTATAACTTAAATGAAATCACACATCTGATATGTATACTAACAACAATGTGCAGCACAATACACAAATGCACCTATATCATTACATCTTTACAGCTAATATATAAAATAGATAATACGACAAGAATATATAAATATAACATTAGACAAACATTTTGTACACATGTTTTGACATAACAATTTTCAGAACTTCGATTCGGTGTAAATCAGCCTCACTGTGCTTGGATCTTGACTATGCATTACTTGGTTGAAGAATGTTCGTTACCCCGTCGTAAATTTAGAGCTCTGGTGTCCTTGTTCACATTGACAAGTACAAAACCCCTTACTTTTTATGATGCATATGTTGCATGAATAAGTATTTTGAGAAATTCATCAGGCAGATGTCCTCAATTTTAAGTGAAACGTTATTGACGTTACTTAACACAACAAGACTACTAATAAGATAACGTTGAACTATATTTTGTATTTTTATAATCTAAAAGAATTTCGTTCATATCACGTGCCTATGGACAAATAGTTCCACTTAAAATAGAAAATCTATTCGGAAAATGGCATTTTCTTTAGTTGCTATGCCCATAATGACTTGGGTTTCCCTGCAAAGGTAAAATACAAACAACATTGTATATACCAAAGACAATTCTAATCTTGTATCTATATTTCACTTCATTCAGCCTTTACTCTCTCAAGGGAAAAGGCAATTGGCTTTCCGTTATATAAAAGACATACTTTCAATAAATACTCCTACGTTTACGGATTACTTCAACATAATCTATCCCATTAAACTACAAGTAAAGGACACCACAAAAAGCAGTAATGCTACTCGGTATCTTGATATATAATAAATGGTCACCTGAACACCTCACATTATAACAAACGTGACAATTTGAAATTTACCGTTACAAACATTCTCTTTATGTGTACCAGTATTTCATCATCACAAACACGAAAGAGTGGATGAGTGATCTGGCAGATAAATCACCTTAATAAACTGAACCGCCAGCCGCATTCGAACCCTGGTCCTGAGCATTGAATATCAGTGTGATACGATTAGACCAACCTACATGACGACGAAAAATATAACTGTTTAAAAGTGATGAGTTGCTTTCTACTTTGTACTCTGTACTCGGATTTAGAAATACAGTAAGAATGTGATACTTTAAGGAGGACAATCCAACTACTAGATCTTAGGGTGTGTAAAATATTGATTCAAACTTTTCTTATAATCCATTTTTAAGTATTCTAAATCTAGATTTTTATGTAATATATTTCACTGTGCATTATATATCGTGATCTTTTATGCTGTAATTCATACAAGAAAGGAGAGAAGACGTCTGACTCAGTTGTGTGGGCAACGGACATGCATAGAAAACAAGAAACAGAAAAACACATCAGAAAAGTATTCAACTGTAACGCATTTGTAGTACTGATTCAGGGCAGCGAATTCAAATAAAAATCTCAATCTGTTTGTGGTTTAATGGTTTCCAGATCTACCTTCCTACTCAAAGATAGTCATCCATTTAGAGAACAATGATCTTAATGTTTAAGTTGAAAAATCATAAAAATAATATGAAGTGACATAAACTTGATCTGCCAGTCGGAAGGCGAGCTAAGGTCCCTCATTTGTTCAAGTCGTAATAGCTAGAGATAACGCGGTTCAGGATCTTATCTCCTCTAAATGGGTATATTCAATGGTCATGGAGTCTCAGTCGTCCTTAAAGTTAAATTGCAACGCTCAGGGAGTACTCTTTGTTCTTGTAGAACTGAAAACTAAATATTCATACGTTTACATTTGGATTTATATTGTTATGATAAACAATGATTTTGTGAATACCATTAACCAAGAAATGTCCGGATTATTGCTGAAGGCATTACGTGTATATAGTTTAACTTTAGCTATCACGTGTAGCTTGCAATATATGAATTATCTAAATGATGCAACAATCTTTCAGTAATGTACTATGAAGAGTGTAAAATGATAGATATATATCGATTAATAATATCTTCAGGTCTGAGTCCATTATCGTTCAAAAACTTATAATTAACTGCCGTAATTTAATGATATTTTAGGATGCATATATGTAAGAGCGGTCTAGACATTGCATAAACTTAATTTATATTGTAAAAAAATTTATAAATCGTATAGATATGGTGTTATGTTCACATCGAAAGGATAGAACTGGGAAATTGAAATTATACTGCAACTTTTCGATTTACATTTTGTATAATTATTTAGCAATGAATTTGCTAGAAGATAATTAATAATGCTTTCCTTATTTGCAGTAAATTCATTAATACAAATATAGTATAATGAGAGAGAACGAAAACGAAAAAGAGTTTTTTGAAGTAATGTTTTGCTGACTATAGCTCTAGAGAAATATGCCAGTAGACTCTACGTTTTTAAAATAGGTGAGCAGATGTAAGTTGATTATGACGTAGAATTCATCCCATGTATATTTAATATGATTGATTCCGTATATCTAAAAACAAACATACGATAAAAAATATTTGAAAGGTCATAAAATTTCTTAACAAATTTGTAAAACACAAACAGCACATATAAATAACAAAGTTAAATCGCCTGCTGTGTATATTGATAACTGCAGTCACACAATGAGTCAGAGATACATGAAGATGGGGGAATATGACATAATTGTTTTTAATTAAACAATAAAGAGATAAAAGTTTAATCCAATTGAAAGCCTCCAATGCCCTAAACCATTAGCCGGCATTTGCTATGCACTGACAAGATCGAATTATGCTGCGTGACATTTAAATTTCTGTGCTTTATCATCAATTGTTAGCTTAACAAACTTCACACAAACCATAACAGTTAATTTTAAATGGTATAATAACCATGTTATGGAGAGTATACTTTATGTTGTTTTCTTCCTAGAAAGTGAAGCCATTATTTCGGCTGAAATACAAACTGATAATATATAACAAATATTAATACCATAAATTTATTATTTAGATACCCACACTTTTGAGCTTTTGGAAATTGTAAGAACCTACTGTTAAGATTATTTGATTATTTCTTAATCGTAGAAGTAAAGCCCTTACATTATTGCTAACAAACGCGGTCTGATACTTTATGGGGTTACAGAATGTGTGAAATGTGAGAATTCAACACAATAAAACAATAAAATATCTTGTGAGTTTGTGTTTCAGGGCATCATCTTAATTGACTTAATGTAGTTCAAACCTGCATGTATACATTTCATGAGACTTAGAAGCGTGCACATGATAATACTTTATTTGTATACCTTCGCCAGACATAAAATTGATATCGTTGAATAGATGATTCAGACTTAATTAATGATTGGTATGGGGAATAAGTTCAATAATATCTAGGATAGAAATGGACGACTTGGGAAGTTGTATTGTAGTGATGATAAGGTTTTCTTTGTCAGCAGGGATTCCTTGAATGTAGTTTGGGAATTGCATGATCAATTACTGTAACACACAACAATGTGTTTGCTCACTTTCAGGAATCTAGAAAATAATTCCAAACCTACGCAGCTCTGATTGGGAATATCTCTTATCATCCTTGTGTTTTCATAATCTCGATGGGCTTATATCATGTCATCAGAATCGTTGTATTTTATTGAAATGTTAGCTGCCATATACTTGTTTTAGGTATACAAAGTGGATACAGCTAAGAAAACAGACGTTGGCTTATCTTGAGCACCTGGTTAAACTCTGATTTTAAGCATGTTTCAACATAGCACGTTGGTGGGAGTCTTAAGGCGGCATAATACCAGTTAAATTTTTTTCCTTCTTACATAATTCAATTTCAATCACAATTCATATCAGTTAAATACAGTTTTAGAGTTTAAATACAAGATCACTCACAAAATATGATAAATAAAAGATGTATGTAAAACACGTATGCCCCTCCTCTGGTAGTATATAGTACAATTGTATAAAGTATTACATGTACTCTGTGACCCTTGACCTTTTGAACTGAGAATAAATATGGGTCATCTGCTACTCATACTTAACCCACATATCAAATATCACTATCAAGCAAAAGGTTCTCAAGATATTTGGCGGACACCGATTCTACATAGTATTGCATTGGCCTCGGTGGCCTTGAACTTTTGACATGAATGTCAAGAGGGGTCATCTACTTCTCATAACCAACATAGGTATGAAATATCATCACTAACAAGCATAGGGCTCTTAAGATGTGGTCTACCGACCGACCAATGGACTGACCGATAGACCGACTGACATGTGCAAAGATGAGGCATAATAAGTCATGAAAAGTGAATCCGACAAATGGCGCCATCGTTTCGATCCAAAAAAGAACAAACCAATAAAGTCAGATGTTATTTACAATAATCAATTAGATATACCGTCTACGTCAATAATCGTTTTTGACAACCATTGTAAACAATTGTGGTGACTCCAGATGTTAAAATGAAGCGCATCGGTGATTTTTAAAGAGCTGGTGTACTTTGTGCTAATAGTTGCATAAAAATATCGAATTTCCCTTTTCCTTTTTTACAGTTCACAATGTTAAATTGAACCTTTTTCTCCCGAAGATTATAACTTCAAAAATAATTTATTATCTTATTCAATATAGTCTGCCTAATTCATTGAGCATACAATCAAGTATGCATAATTTATGGCAAAAAATAATAATTATAATAATAATCATGATAAAAATAATAAACATGTAATACATCTCTTATTTATATCTTCTGTCGTATCATTTAAAAGGATAATTTTAAAATATATCTTTAATTATATTTATGTTTAATGATGGTAATGATAGTTAGTATTATGAACAGAACAATTTAAATTTGATAAATAATGTTGAGAGTAATACGATAAATTGTTATTTCCATTCAAAGGTGATAACATTTTTGGGTACTAGAATATAAAATAAAATGTTCGTCGTAAGTAATTTGAATCCCAAAACTTTACATTATTTACAAGTTTTTATCAGATCTAAAAGAACATGAATACAAAGCTATGTATTTTATGCTATTTAATTCAAAGCATGTTCCGAAAGCTTGGAAATCAATACAGTTTAACAAAGTGCAAAAACCATTTATTTCTCGAGCATTCTCTTCCTTGCGTTCTTTCAAGCGTCATTCTACAATGAATATATGGGCAATGAGGGAATTGCATAAAAATAGAATAATTGAAAATACCTCTTTAATGTGTGTTGGTAATAAGAGAATGTAGATCTAATGATTATTGCAATTGGTCTTTGTCACATCTGTGGCACAGTGGTCTTTGTTATTAGCTCGAATTACAGATCGTAATGTCGCGTAATACGATTGATATAACCCGAGACAATACTATCAAAAAGACAGGGGTGCCGATGTAAAACAAGAGGCCCAAGTGGGCCTATATCGCTCACCTGAGTACCTAGATTATCAGTCATGCATGAAGGAAGAATTCATTTATTTTTGCATTAATGTGACTAAGTCAACACAGATGTTGAAAATATGTCAAATTTTATTTCAGGCTAGAATAAAAAACAACACTTTTTTCACATCCATTCAGGTGATTTTGATTTTAAGCATTTCCTTTATCTCTGCAAGAAGTCATTCAGGGCAACAAGTTAGTCATTTTCTTTAGGTGGGGCCTTTTGTTGACTGATTTCAAGTCTGGGTCATGAACAACAATTGTTTCAAATATTGTCCAGATCTAACTTAAAATTGCCTAATTTCATATGTTGAGTGTTGAGAAACATCTAAAAACTTATTTAGATGTGTAAAGAAATGAAAAAAAAAATTTGACCACAGCTGGATTTGAACCGCTACTCTCCATATTTCAATTACCAAGTGGTATATGTACTATTGTGAGAACTGCTTTTTAGACATGGTGGCATTATCTGTTAACCAATTTGGATGAAATTTACCAAATTGATAGAGGACTTTTAGTACTTCATGTATTCCATGTTTCATTAAAATCTTTCATGTGGTATAACAGCAGAAGTGAAAAATGTGATTGAATTGTTCCTACCGGTATACACCCTCATTTGGAAGTCTTAAAAAATTCATAGAAAATCCAAAAATTGAGATATTGACAAAATTCTTTCAAAGTAACAATCCTTACCATAATTATGATCACAATAGTCCATAAGAAATCATCATTATCAATTAACTAGGAAATATGACACTTTTTTCTGCATTGAATCACCAAGTCCAAAGAAATGTTGAAAAAAATTCTAAAATTTGATTTTGGAAGGGAACCAAAATGACAATACATCTTCACTCATCCCTCTAGATCATTTCTATGCATTCTGTTTGTCTCTGTATACAGCCCGTATGAAAAAGAATATTGTTAAACGAGGGAACTCTTTTGTGACCTACTCTTGACTATGGTGGCGCCACCTGTAAAGAGGTCTGGACGAAAACAACAGAATTTAAAGAGGATCATAAGTGACTTATTTCTACCAAGATTTATTAAAATCCTTCAAACAGTTTTGTAGAAAAAGTTGAAAATGTGAAAAATGGCCAACCCCCCCCCCCTTTTTTTTTGGAAGTCTTAAACGTAAAATTCCTAATTTCATATGTTGAGTGTTGAGAAACATCTAAAAACTTATTTAGATGTGTAAAAAAAAAATTTTTTGACCAAAGCTGGATTTGAACCGCTACTCTCCATATTTTCAATTACCAAGTGGTATATGTACCATTGTGAGACCTACTTTTAGACATGGTGGCATTATCTGTTAACCAATTTGGATGATCCGCACAAAAAACAAAACCTTTGAAAAGGACTATGAGTACTTGCATCCTACCCAGTTTTATCACAATCCTTCAAGTTGTTCTGTAGATCAAGTTGAAGATATGAAAAATTGTCCCCCCCCCCCCTTTTTCTTGGAAGTCTTAAAAAAATTCATAAAAAATTCAAAAATCGAGATATTGAAAAAATTCCTTCGCACCAGCATTCCTTACCATAGAAATGATTGAATGAAACCAAATGAATGCATCAATGTTTACTAAAAGAAAATAATAACTCTTTAATGCATTAAAATAACAAAGTCCAAAATAAAAATGAAAAAACGTCAAAAATTTGATTTCGGAATGGAACCAAAAATATCAACACTTCTTCCCATATGCCTCTAAATCATTTCTATGCAGTCGGTTTGTCGCTGTATGCACCCGATCTGAATAAGAAGTTTGTCAAAGGAGGGTATCCTCTGTGACCTACTTTTGTCTGTGGTGGTGCCACCTGTTCATGGATCCTGACAAAGATGACCACATTTGTCGGGGACCTTGAGTATTTGATGCATGCCAAGTTTCATTGAATTCCAGCAAGTGGTTCCGAAGAAAAAGTTCAAACTGTGAAATGTTTACACCAATTATCCCAACCCCCCCCCCCCTTTTTTTTCTTGAAAGTCTTAAAAAATTCATAAAAAATCCAAAACATCAAATATTGAAAAATTTTCTTCGCAGTAGTATTTCTTACCATCAAAATGATCAAATTAAACCAAATTAATGCATCAATGTTTACTAAAAGAAAAAAATACCTCTTTTCTGCATTAAAATTACCAAGTACAAAAAAACGTCAAAAATTTGATTTCGGAACGGAACCAAAAATAACAACACTTCTTCACACATCCCTCTAGATCATTCCTATGCATTCGGTTTGTCTCTGTATGCCCCCGGTCTGAAGAAGAAGTTTGTCAAAGGAGGGTACCCTCTTTGACCTACTTTTGCCTGTGGTGGCGCCACCTGTTGATGAATCCGGACGAAAAACAACAACACCTGTAGGGGATCATGAGTACTACAGGCTTATCAAGTTTCATCAAATTCTGTTCAGTGGTTCTGGAGAAGAAGTCGAAAATGTGAAAAGTTAACGACAGACGACGGACGACGGACGATGGACGGTGATTGATCACAATAGCTCACTTGAGCCTTTGGCTCAGGTGAGCTAAAAACCATCCAATATGAGGTTTGTAGAGACATGAACGTATTTCATGTATTCTCCCATGCAAAATAGTTGTCATGGTCTTTAAACATAGGCTGCAGTGTTACGCAATATTTACGTTTTTACACTAAATTCATGTCAATAGTACAAGTAGCACCATATCTTAATTGTTAACAATTCACTCATGCACAAAATGAGCACAATTTTATTGCAAGACTTGTAAGAGATAAAACATATCTCTGATGTATACAGAGTTATTATTTCAAAGTAGAAGCATATCTCAGTATTCACGATGATAATATGCCCGTCCGTTTCATACGACACTTCCCAACATAATGATTCTTCAGTAATAATTTTTTACCAAGAACAAATTTTTATCAAGAGTTGTCAGCAAGAAAAGGTCGCTCACAGCAGGTTTGTTTCAGTCCATGTTTCTTACTTCTTATTTCAGACCGTACACCAAATCCAATTTGGCCCTAATTCATAGTTGTCATTTTACATTATATTTAGATTTCTTATTATTAGCAATTCAGAATTTTGGTTTATCGTTAGTTATAAAGCGATAGAAAAGATCAAATCTAATGTTTATGTCTCGAAACAATGTACAGCAGCGTCTGTGACTGATGCTGCAGATTTAGTAGTATACAATAACATTTTTTCATCGGTTATGTTCATTCCATACGATGTAAGAATTTTAGAAGTATTAGAATAATGGATGTGGTTGATTTTAGGGAAATATTAACATTTTACAATGTATATTCAACACTAAGGACTTCGCATAAGCGTCACATTACCCCGTCTTGGGGTTTTTATTTTTTAGTAAAAAAAAAATTATGGAATTGAATATTTTCTAATACTGTATACTGAATTGATATTTTACTGTTACACCTAGTTAATGAAATCAATCATATCAGAGACGCTCTAACCACCACAGTCCGAAACGTCAAAGCCAAACAAATACAAAGACATCACTTTCTTCCGTAGAGAGAATACACGAGTCCGACACCTGTTTTAATCATTATATTTCATCATTAATTATTCAATAATGTAAAATATAATTTCTATTTTAGGTCATTCGAATTATGCGCACTGGTGGACATATGACTTGTTATCAGGTATTTAATTCTAGATTGTTTTACCAAATTTCTATTGAATGCAAAACATAAACGATATCCATTAAAACTTTTCATTTATGTTGCATGCATAATTAGAGCATTCTTGGTAAACAAGGATTAAATGAGAGAGCAAAACAGGAGACGCTTACTCCTCACAGGCACATTGTTTGTTACTTCCTTTGATAAGCGGATGTCCCCTATGATCGATGTCCACCGAAACAGCATCATTTACTTTCATATTTCCTACCTACAAGTATACAAGTTTTGGAATGTAAATAAATGATTTTAGATAAGTACATAATGAATTATCTCTATATATTTGTTCTAATATCTCTCTCAACGCGCAATTCACAATCAAAATTAAAGCTTCTATCCATTCGAGAATCAGCACATTACACTGTTTAAGCTGCCAGAATATAATATAAAGTTATTTAAATGAGTATGATACTCATAAAATTCTTTTCACGGATTTAAATAATTTATTACAACTGCTCATTTAAAGAGAAATTAATCAAGAAAATGACCATTATACTGAATCATTTCCAATATTAATTTAGATAGTAAGCTGTAAATTTCAATAATCTTGAATCGAACACTCCCCCATTGTTCATTTTTAAGGCGCTTTATGACATTCTCATTAAATTCATAATACATTTGTATGCACAAACGATTCAATCATTATACCATACCAATTCAATACAGTTAACCACGTCTGTCTGTAATGGAATACGGAACTCATTCAGTTTTCTTGATGACGACTGTGTTGAAAAGATATTATCAAATTAATGAATTAGTATTCGGTAATTGTGGGGATTGCAGTATTGCTGAACCACTGTAAACTGTGTTTATGTTTCTTTTCTCATAATAGTCTGATCAATATTGCTCAGTGTGGTCTGAATCACGGTAATAAGTGACAGCGTTATGGCAAAATAGTTTGCATGTAAATTTTGATTGCATTTTGCGGGTGGTAAACCTGCCATTCTTGTGTCTGAAATGGCTTATAATTACCACAGTGGTAGACGGGAAACCGGAAATTGATAAATCGGCTGCTCGGATGAATATCTGATCTACAACGATATGGGTGTAGTGTAAATTGATATTTCTTTTCTCATGTGTATTACACGTATTTCAGAGAGCATATATACAAGATGCAACGCCATGACATGGTTACAACATAGAATGTTTACAGGCTAGATCATATTTTCACCCACAGCGTAAACCGATTACTGTGATTACGTATCGTATAATAAAAAAAAACAATAGAAATGAGCAACTGTATCAACATAATTAAGTCATGAGTTTCTGAGCATGCTGTAATTACCATATAAACTAGAAGTGTTGTGCCCATTTATATTATATCTTTTTATCAAGTTCTTCTTGCAGTCTTCGGCCACTTTCACTTACTCCCGTTGAGGTATATATGACGATTCAGTTGAAACGTTTTTGTAAATATCATTATTAGTGAAGACTTCTTTATTATAAAAAGGTCCTAGCTGTTCTTGGTTTGAAATATAAATTTACACACACACACACACACACACACACACACACACACACACACACACACACACACACACACACACACATATATATATATATATATATATATATATATATATATATATATATATATATATATATATATATATATATATATATATATATATATATATATATATATATATATATATATATATATATACATATATATATTCCAACTACCACTAACACATGCGACACTGAAGTGGTCTATGAATCCAAAAGATTATATATGAATAAGTATCACATTTGGAATTATTGCGTTTAACATCAAAATGAAAAACATTTTGGTTTATAAAATTATCAATAATTAACCATGGGTTTTCCGTTTATTTTTTCATCAAAAAATTGATTGAATTGAATTCTTATTACAGTACAGTTTGCCTTTTTTGTTTTATTTTAGGACCTTTCTATTGGAGTTTAAATCCTGATTGGAAAATATGTTCTAATGGCAAGTTTCAATCACCTATCAACATAGATCCGAACGACCTCTTGTTTGATCCTGGTTTGAAGCCTATCAATATACTAGGAAGTCGGGTAAATTATTCTTACACCTAAATAGTAATAACAATCATATTGGTTTAATTATTATTATCGCTATTATTATAATGTATTATAAGTTCTCATGCGTATATGGCGAATGGAGCTTGCCAACAGGAAACACTCCTTTCAGACACCTGCTTTTTTATACAAAAATGACAAATCAGATGCAGTCCTCTTTACATTTGACCAAATCATCGGATCATGCTTAACTGGTATATTGACTGCACTTGGAAATAATTTTTCAGGATAATGATCGTGCACAAAAACTTGTTTCGGATCTCGAGCATGAACATTTTACACGTGCTTTAAAAGAAATTCATTAACATACCATCTTGTGATAAATCTAAATCCGATTTTATTTGTGCTGATAAATGTCTCAACATTCCAAGTAAATAAATGTGAACTATATTGACTTAATCAATTCACGAGTCATTAAAGTAATTTAGGCATACTAATTCCCACCTCAGATACGGACTATGGTATCCGGAAATGTTTATATGAATGTAGTCCTGAAATATACCTCTTCCCACTGGCTTTTGAAAACTTGCCGCTTTGGTCAGATATATTTAGTTGGATTTTGAAATATGATATTGCCGAAATTCACTGCATTAAAGTAAATATGCATATATATTCATTACCAGGAAGACATTTTTTGACTTATTTTAAATTTGTATGAAAGTTTTCAAATTTTCAATTGCAATTTTATTTTGACACCCAGTCCTTTGAAATCAAGGTTGTTACAAAGCAAATAACAAATATGTGCAAATCAATAATCGCTCACTTTATCTAGAAGGAAAAAGATTTTCAAAAAGTTTGAAATCAGATATGAAAATATAAAATACATATTTCAAAAAATACGAAAGTATCTGTTGTTACATGACTATGGCACGAGCAACAATGTACCACGGTGGACATTCACGGACTAAAAACCTTATTCACAAGGAATCGTAAGACTGCACATACGAGTACTCTTAAGTCATATTCACAAACGCGGTCGTAAGTTTTCTCGTAAATATTTCGATCGTAAAGTTTCCACTTTTGCACACGGCCCTAATTTTTTTTTATCTAAATCGTCAATTTCATTAGTAAATCCGCATCTGCACATGTGTATAATCTGCTGGATCGACACGGTAATCTATCTGACATCTTTTCAATAAAGGAAAGGAAGAGACATCATCGGGTTTTTTTTAAAAAAAGAAGACGAGGAGTGGTGTTTTTCAAGAAGCGTGCAGCAATGCCTAGTTATTTGTTTTAATACTTTTCAAACAATCCGAAACTAAACGGACTAGAGGAATAAAAATGGAAATAAATCTTATTATAATGATTTTTGTCTCCGTATCTGAACGAAAAGGGCCTCTGGGTTAAGGAAGTTGGTAATATATATATCAGAAACAGGGTGTTGGATATTGCGTTAACTGCTTCTTTCAATAATAGATAAACATTGTATCAGTAATAAATAAGCATAGTATCAGGCAACTATCCGCTTTGTCAGCTTTTAATCAATACACCGTATCTGCTGCAAGAACGTAACGTCACGTCATATAAATCGATGACGCAATTTCTCGCTATATTTTTAAACTGGTTGACCGCAGTCAGAAGATGTAAAATTGGAAAATGAACGTCTTGTATATTTTTGAAATAAACTGACCTCATTTTCTCTTTGTTTCTCCATTTTAGATGGCAATTCAATATATAAAATTTTACGCTACTCGAGCAGACGGTAATATGTTACACCTGGTTGGACATAGTAATTATATCAGAGTAATAAATAGTAATTATATCTCATGACTGATTTTCATACCCAAATTATCATATTTTTCCCGCTATAGAATTGTATATAAAATTTTGCATTGCATTTAGAAGGTACTGTATTGTAACACAAATGATTAATGTTTACTTAGAGGCTAATATTATCAAGAAAGAGAAAATATGCCTCTGCCATTTTAACATAAACGACTTTTGGGCGGTATTACGTCATTTTTACACTGAAGATTATAATTACGACAAAAACTTAAATTTAAGAGAGGGTCGACTAATTTTAGTCTTGTCTTGAGTTTAAGAATCTTTGTGAATATGGTCAAACCCGTACGTTTACAGTTCCGACAAATTGTCGTCGTAAGTTTTTTGTGAATAAGGCTGCAGGTGCCCAAACCTCAAAGAAACATATGATACATGTCAAGAAAACATAAGCATATTTACAGTATGATATGGTGGCATTTCAGACAATTCTAGCTCTTGAATACAGGGCAAAATGTCTAATATATTGATATTTTCTCTAACATGCATGTTTTCTGTCTGTTAAATTAGAAATAAAAATATACTTTTCCTGTTTGATAGGTAACAGCCGGAGTACAAAACGAAGGAAATGATGTAACATTAAATATTACGAACTCCATGAAATATTCAGTAAATATTTCATCTGGACCTCTTTCATATATATACACAGTAAAATACATCAAGTTACATTTTGGTGGTTCCAATAATTATGGAACAGAACATACATTCAACAAGAGGAAATTCGATGCTGAGGTAAGTTTATTTTAGGTTTGCGGACAAAATGCGTCAGTATACAACATATATTTTCGGTGTAAATGATGTTTTCAGTAATAATCAATATCGAAGAAGTACCAAACCATTAATCATTCTCAAAGTCCAAGGACAGATACAAAATCGTGTAAGTTTCAAAAAGAAACTGTTGTGAACCCCAAAATACTGAAAAATTCCGAGGTGAGACCAGGTGCCCGGGGAGAGTAAGCGTCTCGTGTTTGCATGCATCACCCGTCACAGCAGTTCTTAAGAAACATGTCAAAATCAAGAGTTTTGGTGTCCTAATTGTACATACGAAAGTACAAAACTGGTATACAAGGTCATGTTTGGTGTTCACTGAACAGGTCATTTAGTCGCATTCCAGAATATTATCAATCATTCTAGAAAGAGGCACATCATATTTTCGTACAAGATCCCCATACCGACCGTAGAACTTCCTCAGTGACGATTTCAGACGTTCTTTAACATATCCCTGCAGGAGCAACTTAGTGGCCAGTCGTTTGGCCCTTGGAATAAAACATTCGTATATAGAACAGGCTCTTGCGTACCTTATAAGTTGAGATATAAAAACTCCATAGGCAGGTGAGGACGGGATATTGCTGCAAAGAAACGGAAAGTTAGTTATTTGGAAGTTTAAATCGTCACGTTTGTCATACAGAGAGATGTCCAAATGACCATTACTGTCGAAAGTTAAAAATATATCCAGATACGAAGCGGAATTATTGCTCTCGGTTGTCTCTTTTATCTCAAGTTCATGGGGATAGATTTCATGTATGTAATCCTTAAAGTTAGGATTATTGATTGACAATACGTCAATAGGAGAGGGGCGCAGTTAGTTCCCATGGGAATCCCAATGATTTGCTGAAAAATGTTCCCTCCAAACACCACGAAAATATTGTCTATTAAAAATTCCAGCATTTTGATGATTTGATCTTCGGTATACTTGTGTTTTGCATCAGAGTGTTCTTTTGCAAAATATGTATCTTCCCGCCCAATGACAAGATATTTATATCTACGATTTCCAGTTTTATGGAAAAAAGAATTTCGAATAATAATCTAAATAAATCTAGTCCTAAATCATCATTTTGCCAAAATTCATAATCATTAGATATTATGAATTTTGCACATATCAGAAATAATTGTTTGATGTGCTAATTTCCTTATTTGGTTGAGGTTTTGTGATTGGTTAGAGAACGAGCCCGTAATTCGGTTATTTGAGTAACGACTGTCAGAATCCACTGACCGTGCTCAAGTGATGAGACAATGAATACAATCCAATATTTATTTGCTGTATTTTATGTGCTTATCATTGTATGTTCGGCATGTACATGGCGAATTTTATTCTTATAGCTGAGTCTGATGTCTGCTTTCCTTTGTTGTGAGACAGTGTACACTATGATAGTATGATTTCATGACATTTAAATTTACAATTGACATTTTCCTGATTGTGCTTGTAGTTTGATCAATAATATTCAATGTGATTATGCGTGTTGTACTATCTTTAATAAAATCATGACATTAATGCAGGTGTCACTGGTGCACAGGGAATGTTCACTTGTGAACGTTTCTGACTGTTCCTCCGCTTACAGATTAGTATTTGATTTTATCATTCAAATTCTAATTTTTCAATTTCAAATTCTTGTTTTTCAATTTCAACATTTCAAATATTGTGCTAAAAATGAACACTTTCCTGTAACAGTTTTATGCTCGATACATACTTGTATGATTTGATGAAAGGCAAATCGAAAAAAACAAAAATTATGTCTCATATAGATTTGTCGAGCAAATGATTAGCTTTCAATTGCTATTATGTTCTACATCGTATCATTATTAGTCACTATCATTATTATTGTTGTTGTTTAGTTGCACACATATTTTCGCCATAGAAGGTCACCTTAAATTCATTCTTTGACACTACACATATTAATTATACGTGTAGTTTTAAACAAACAGATATTAGTTGATTTCTTTGATGTCGCTCCAAAATTATATACCTCGTCTATGATAATAAAGATCTTTAGAACTCAGAAAACATCTCTAACTATGGTACACCAATATAATTTGTTTACAACAATACAATCCTTGCGATTTCAGATTCAAATTATGGCCTATAACTCTGATATCTACAGTAATTTTACGGTTGCTGAAAAGTCACCCAGAGGATTAGCTATTGTTTCCGTCTTCGCAAAGGTAAGTGCGGCGTGTCATTACAAAAGGAGAAGCTCATTAATCTACATATCGATAAATATGTATTATATATTAACTTGAACACTCTAAAATAGTTTATTTCATTAACAAACATGTATCATAAAATACTCTGAAGTACACATCGATATAGGAATCCGGCAAAGTCTAATTATATTAACTGAGCTATATATTAACTATATATCTGAGCAGCGGTTCTGTAGAAGTCGAAAATGCGTCAACCAATCAAAGCCAATGGCGGCCATCTTGGATTACGGATCGGCACGAAAAACACAAACTTGATGGAGGACCTCGAGTAATTACGTCCTATGAGGTTTGGTGAAATTCTGTGCAGCGGTTCTAGAGAAAAAGTCCAAAATGTGTCAACCAATCAGAGCCAATGGCAGCCATCTTGGATGACGGATGGGCACGAAAAGCACAACTTGGTAGAGGACTTTTAGTACTTACTTCCTATGAAGTTTGGTGAAATTCTGTGCAGCGGTTCTGGAAAAGAAGTCCAAAATGTGTCAACCAATCAGAGCCAATGGCGGCCATCTTGGATTACGGATGGGCACGAAAAGCACAACTTGGTAGAGGACTTTTAGTATTTACTTCCTATGAAGTTTGGTGAAATTCTGTGCCGCGGTTCTGGAAAAAATTTGGAAATGTAGAAAAGCTAACGACAGAAGACGGACGGCGATTGATCACAATAGCTAACTTGAGCCTTTGGCTCAGGTGAGCTAAAAATTATACACAGCAAATTGCACGTTTTATTTCGAGCCATAAGGTGCCATTTCTATTTTTGAGTTCATTTACGAAAATGACAGCACTATATTACAATTATCTTTCCACTGTTATACTAAATTATTGACAATGAACACCCACATAATATGATTATTCTGAACTTCTTATTGCAAGGTGAAACAAAGTACAATTCATGAAGAGTTCGATAAAATAACCTCAAACACAGATTTTATCCAGTACAGAGGTGAGTGACTTCCTCATCGATTTACTGAATAGTGCTTAACGTACATTGCGCCAATGTAAAAGATATGTCATAAAGCAAGGAGGAAAAAGTCAGTCACACTCAATGACTATGTGACGTTAGACTATTTAAATATTTTTTAAGACAAATACCCTTAAACATAGACTTTATCCTATATAGATGTGAGAGACCTCATCTTCGATTTACTGATTTCATTATGCCAGTACAAAAGTACAAAAACATGTCATAATGTTATGGTAAAAAGATACAGTAAATCACACCGCTTACTTAGTATCAGCTCACCGTACTGAATGCTGTGTAATGAAAACGATGTATTTATTCTTAACTGGTTTCCTATTTGCTTTGCACGAGATGAAGTATTTCCTGTAAACCCTCTTCCTGTTAATGTGAATGGCAGAACAAAATCCCCTGTGCATAGTTGCAATGCTTGCAGTCGAAATCAACTTCAATTTGTGCACACCTGTAATCAAATGGGTTCAGTGCTGGTTAATTGGTGATACAGGGGCCATTAGTTGCATTCGACAAGAGACATTTTTTCGGTATAAAACACTAATCAGCTCTTCTGATTACCGATTTCATGATAAGGATACGATAAATCGAATTTCTGTCAATAGCGAAATAACGATATGTTATTACATTATCTAGAAATTATGATAGTTTATATAATACAAATTGTAAATATATAGAGTGAATAGCATATCTTTTTCATGCATTAAGTAGTGCGTTGTTGTATAGTTTAATTATACATTTTTATTTTATTTCAGATGATAGTTTCAACATCAGCAAATTATTTATACAAAGGTTAATCCCTTCCTTAGACGATTACATAACTTATGATGGATCTCTTACGCAGCCACCTTGTTTCGAAACGGTTACATGGATTCTGTTAAATAAACCAATGTATATAGGACAAAATCAGGTAATGAAACACATTTATTTAAGTTCAGTCGGAGGGGATACATGTTGTCGAGTGGGTCTTGCTTGATGTCTATTCTAACAATTAAACGAGTAGACTTTATTTATGGTTTTGGGACGAACTTGTACGGGAATTAGCAACTTCTGTTTTGGATAAGGTAATAGAGCAGAATGAAATAAAGCCTTGTATCACTCAGTCACTTCTTTAAGTAGGCCTTTTGCGTAGGATAACATTTTGTGGTCATGGGGCAGGCTTGGTGTAGTGGTTAAGCGCTTGGCTTGCGGCGCCGACGATCCGGGTTCGATTCCCGGGTTGCGCCACTATGTTTAAGAGGTTGGTAACCTCCTGCTTCCATGTCGCGATATAACTGAAATATTGTTGAAAGCGACGTAAAACACCAATCAACCAACCAACAAACATTTTGTGGTCATAATGGTTCTGACACCAAATGGGCAAAATATTCTTGAAAATGCATGTAACAACAAAGTTTATTCTAACGATGATAGATGAAATAAACTCAGTAGAAAGAAAAAATTATAAAATCTAGGGGCATATAAAATCAATAAAAGTGAAAAATTATGATAGAAAACATATTATGTTAACCTCTTAAGTGAATGAGATACGTATCCTGGGAGATAAGCATCTATTACTTGCTATCAAAACCAGCCAATAGAAATCATTTGTATCAGAACATATGTTACAGACACGTGAGAAAGAAGTATCAAGAATTAAAGCACCGTTTGTTTTTCTTTTTCTTCTTTTTTTTATTTTTTCATTTATTTATTTTTTACTTTTGGGGTTTTTTTTTTTCATTTGAGAACAATGCATAATACGAACGTACCTCCGTTAATATGAATCGAACAACAGCGTACAAAGGTTGTCATTCTGCACTCCCTCAATTACTCTATCAACAGAGAAAAGTAACATACTTTTTTATCCATATAGATGAGGCTGATATTTATTGTGAAAGAAATCGCAATACAAAATACCTACCGACATAGGTATGTACATACTAGGATTTCTAGACTTAATGATCAGTACAATGCATATATGTAAAATCGATATATGTATAAATGGCACTTTAAAATATGCGCAAAAGCTAGGCTTGAATTACAATGATTTACACCTAAAATCTATATTTGTGTGTTGAAAAGGAACTGTTATTGTTACATTCTATTATTATATCCTCATCTTCTGTCAAAGCAATCAGTTTGTATTGAATTTCGTCAATTTACTCGGTAATACTTAATGTAACAAATTGCTGTGAATAATCTTAACGATTTGTGCGTGTCAAAATTATATTCTATATATGTGTACCATCATTGACTTGACCATGAAGACCTCAAAGCTGAGCCAATTATAATGAGAAATTCAATTTCTTTTTCGCTTTGGATTTAGTATTAACGATTTGTGGGGGAAATGAAATGATGTCTCAAATCAAATAACTCTTCCGTTGATGGATGTATTTGTCGAAGAACGGAAACTGTATGAATTATTGTGTGTAACAGTTGTCTTTCTTTTTTCTACGGCAAATTCTTAAATCAAACGTTCTTGAAGAATTCCCGATACCATATATAACCAACAAAGGAGTGAACGAAACCGGTGTAATGTCAACATTGATAAAACCTCAGTCTTTACCAGCTTCATTATTGCCATCAACTGAAATAGTCCCACGCAATTGATGTAGAACGGAATATTCAAAGTAGCTGAAGCATCAAATTTTATGAATTCTTTCATTTACATACTATTCATTTTAATCATTTGTTACTACATTGTTGTGATAATTCTTCCTTCCTTCTGTAGTTAAGAGATCATGTTATTGTTATAATTCATAGCGAGCACAGTATACCACACAAGAAACTCTATCACTGTGGTGCGCTTTTGTCAGTGCACAAGGACATAGAAGGGATCCCGACCATTTTATTTATTTATTTATAATCATTAAATCTTTTTTTCACATTTGAATCATTGTGGGCAACAACGAACAAACGACGAATCTTTTGTAAGATGTCTGATCTTAGTACAGACGTCCTATTTATTATAGAACAGTTAATATCAAATGATGATAAAACGATCCTTAATGTTATACTTTCTTCCTGATAGTCGGAGTCCCTACAGACCATAGACATATATCTCACTGTTAATACAGTAAGTAAACAAGGAAGAAGTGCCAAACGCTTAACCACATCTCAAAGTCCGTGGAATAAAAGGACAGTATGGTGTACAGTGTCATTGTCATTTTCAGACAAATGAGAGCACGGAGGAGTAAATGACCCTGTTTACGATGAGCACTTGATAATTTCGCTATATTTTATGGTATCTGCAGTTTCATCTTAAACACCAGACAATTAAACTAAATCCAATACATGTGAATCTATGGCATTACACCGGGTTTACCCGATCAGCAGAGGAGGATAAATCCCTCAAGGCATCTGATCCCACATCTAGTCCTTCTAGGGGTATTTGACTGCCTATAATTCCTAATTTATGGTTTATTATCCAAATTTTATATTAACTTATTTTACTATGTATGCTCTTTCCGGACACATCTGAGCTCAAGAGGCCCATAATAGACACTGTGGTACTGTGTTGAGAGTGACATAGCAACAGTTACTAAAGTCATGTATAATTGTACTTCTACCCTTTTCATACAGTTTGTATGCACATGTGTTTCTGGCATACATTCCTCTCATTAACATTGATAAACCAAAGGTGAATAAACCAAACACTTGGTAAAATTTTCATTTCGAATTGACTTGTTAATTGTTGTATTGATCTTAGATTCATTTTAATAGCCATTGCAACGGGAATGCAGACTCCATTGATAGATATCTTACCTAATAACCCTACTATTCTAAAACTATTATTTAGCAATCAAATCATCAAGTTCCCACTGTAGGAGAGAAGAGTCGATATGATTTACGTATACTGCTCATGCCCATTACAATGCGAGAATGACCCACTGTATAAATTTCACACCAATATGATTAGTGCATGAGTAACTAACACAACCACCACTGCTTCCTAATTAAGATTGACATGTTTTCTTCTCATTAAGTATAAACTAGCGAACACATAAGCTTTTATCTTTCCAAAATACGAAATGAAGATTAATTAATTCAGAATACAAGTATTGATTTTAAAACAAAGCTTTGCTCACGGCAATCCATAAAATGTCATGCGTTAGATGACTATTTAATCTAGTTATCGGCTGGAGAATCAACAACAAATAATTTGCCATGCCTTTCATCACATTGGATTTACTGATGCAACACGTTCATCGAGGTACATTGTAGCAGCAATTGCTTTGCGGTAATTCCCAAATGTAGTCAATAAAGACAGCTAATTTTTTCCCAGATGTATAAGTAACAGCTGATAAAGACAAAGCAGTGATATCGAATACAAAGTATATAAAACTATAAGGTGGTAAACTTGACAAAACTATTTCACTAAAATTGTCCGACTCCTTTATCAAAATCATAAATCTCTGTATCGTTCATTTGATTTAATCTGTGATATAATTAATTGGCTTTTTATCCATATGTAATAGTTTATGATATTCATTCCTTCCGGGAAACAAGTATCGTGTCTGATTTTGGATCAGTGGTCCATAAATGACTACAGTGATACATTGTTGTGTGTGTTACAATAACTTAACACAATGTTGCTTTCCTATTTTAAATCCTTGGTATTTTGTGCTGAATTTTCCAATACTCTACTCTTCAAAATTGATTCCTCTAACCCGTAGAGGTAGGATGTGATGTGTATTAATGTTTCACTTTGATTGTTTTGTCTCGTTTGTACCTCCACCTTACGCTGTCCACAACACAGACCAAACCAATAAGGGTCAGTGTAGCGCATTCTGTGTCATAAGTGGCTCGTTTCCAAGAGGTACTTGGTTTTAGATCAGTCAGCGACTCGTCAATTCCCTATCATTCTGATTAGGTAGTAGTACCGAAGATTGCATGTGCCGAAAAGGGACGACATTCAAATCATACCTCACTTCTTTGGTGGATCAAGGGTCTAAATGCAAAGACAATTCATCAATATATCTTGTACAATTGGCATTATTTGGGAATGAATGACATGAAACAAATAATAAAATAAACCGTATATCCCGGTGGATCGTTAAAGGGTACCACACAATAAACACATACACATCTTCTTTTCCAAGATACCATCAAATGTCAATCTGCGTCATTATAATAACATGACTTTATGTCTGATACGGGATCCAATATCACCCACCTTTTCACTTAGTTCTTTGTTTTATTGGTGTTTTACTTTCTAGATATTACACTTTATAACATATTGTCTAGACAAAGTCTATGACTTCAAAAAATAATCATATTTCTTCCGTTCCACCTATTTTATTCAATTGGAATACTCAATTCGGAGATCGTTTAGAGAATGGTCACACCTTATGAGTTTGTATTAATGGAAACGGGTCAGAAAATTAAAAAAATTATAAAGTGTTATTATTAATATAATCTTCATGTCTTTACAGAATAATTGTATGAAAACAAAATCGGATTTATACAAATATTGTAAGAAATATATATGCATATTAAGAATTCTGTGTACTAAACATACGTTCTTACATTTTTGTAAATGCCTCCGTTCCATGTTCGCTCAACTGTATTATAGAAGAATACCGGATAACATACACATGTATGGAATATGGTAAAGGAATCGAAAAAGAGTTAGGAAAAAAAAATAACACTTGTATCTTGTTTTTGTTCTTATTCACGTTCGTTTATCCTAGTGTTACTGAAACCCAAAGTTTAATGTGCATATTTTGTATATTATTTTGTGAAAGTGATATTCAGAAGGTTCATTGTATTTTCTTTCAAGATTGAAAGTAACAACTGCCTTTATCAAGTGTAAAATAATATCAATTACATTACACAATAACGGTGCACCACTCTTACACAAAAGTATGCATGTCCTGAATTTACTATAGTTGTGTTAACCACACCATTTGTTTGGCTTTTGTCAAATTAAATGACCGTCCTAAGTCGGTATCGTAATTGCACTACAATCAAATATTTTTGTAATGTATTAAATGTTCTAGTATATTATTGATATTCATGTATTGTATAGCTCCATGGTGACTTCTGCCACATAACTGAGCCGGTAACTCCTCTTTTTTCTTTTTGATGTATTTCTGGGGTTTTTATTTTGCAGATTGATGCTCTGCGAACAATTCGAGTACACAGTCCCACAAATCCTCAGGCTTATATGTATGACAACATCCGACCAACATTGAAAATCAATAGGCGACCTGTAAGGACAAATATCAATCTTGTAAGTGTTAAATATATATCTAGCTTAAATTTGTAACTTTACTTTAAAAAAAATGGTTTTGAGTTGGGTTTGTTTTTGCATGTATTTATTATCGTTTCCGCTTTTGTGTAACTTTTTAAAATATATAGACATGTTGTTTCATTTACACTAATTTTGTATGTCCCCTGGTTTCATAATTTTTGGACTTATGATTTGGATTTATAAATCATCTTTAAACAATATGCGCATTTCGACAATTTATGTCTCTTGACTGATGCACATCGTAGAAATCAGTAAAACAGTATGAATAAATGAAGAGCCAACTAAAATGAGAGCAAAGCCGACATCTAAACGTGAAAGAGATACTCCTTAGTTTTAGAGTAGTTTATAATGAAAAAATGTCAGATTTCATGCCCTTTAGCTCTTTATTTTTATATATTAGAAAGGTTAAAGAATTTAAAAACAGAATTCAGTACAATTTATAGTTTTCAAATATGAAGCTTTATCACATCTGCTCTTTGTTCATATACAGGAAATCATACTGAATACAAATAAATATCCATTTATGCTTAGTATTCATTTGCTAGTAATTGCAATTTAACGATTCACTATTGTTCAGTTACTATTCTTGCATTAGCAGATTATGTTTACTTTTGAAATCGGATAATGAGTGCTTTGTCGTAGTGATTTTTTCCAATCTAATACAAGATTATCTTTCTGTGTCGCCGTGCTTTATTATATATAATACGCTAAGGATTGGTTTTTCTCAAATGTGTCAATTTAAAATAGAAATGACAGGAATTTGAATTTAAATCTTTAATGAAAACGTATTGAAATTCAATCAGTATTAACGATTGACATTTTATATTTTGATTGTGTGAAAGTAACGAAAGTTGACAAAATTTTATTACATACACTTATTACGCTGAATAAAATCTACTCTATTTGTATTGTTTGTTTTAATAGTTATCTGAATTCTATCTACAATTGTAAAATTGGTAAAAATTTATTGGGATCAGAGTAACCTATATTTGATGAATAAGACAGATATAAAATATTATGATAAACGAATTAAATATAAAGGTGAACAGAATAATGTAAGATGGTTAAGAATTGGAATACTTACATTATTGATTAATTTCTCTAGTACTTCTTCATCGAACGAAAATGTTTTATGCCCCCGAATCGATAGATCTTGGCCATATTTTATTATCATAATTTTTTTGGGGGGTCCTGTCTGTCTGTTTGTGTATTGTCCACTTTAACCTTGGCCATACTCTTCCAAACGTGAGGGATAGAGACTTCATATTTGACATGTGTATTCAACTAATGAGGCCCTTTCCAATGACTCCAAGGCCGATGACCTTTTCATCTTGAAAATGACCTTCAAGCTAAAAATAACTTTTTGGACTCTGTTGCCGCCGGAATATCAATTCATATAATATTTATAAATATATCTAAGACCTAATCCAGTCTTAAAGCGACAAAATAGCTAATTATTTGATAATCAACTTTTGCACTGATTTCACTGTAAGTATTAACTGTACTACACGCTATACATAACAGTTTTTATTTTCAATCGTTGCTTTTTACGCCGATATACTTATTTTCATGATTTTTATTTTTATTAAAAGTCTTTTATACTGCCCATTTAATCCTCAGTAATCCATGCATATTTACTGCATTCTGATAGTGATGATATACTCATTAAAACATTATGCTAAATTCTGACAAATCGCATATCATAGGTTACATAATGAATATTTTACTACACCTTGGAATTATTGTCCAATTCGTTTTGTACCATCACACAGTCGAATGACTTTCACTTAAATAAAAATGACAGAATTCAGCATAATTTGATTATCATAAGTATGTTATTTTGTTTGTTATCATATTATGTCAAACTATTGTGCGCCTTTGATCTGAAATGGAAATTAATGCATAATTCGTGTTTTCCATGCAGTATCATTATATTAATTTGATGTCATCTTTTTATTCTACCCACAATGATTACAGTATTTGATTTCCCTTTTTCTTGATAAATTGCTTAGCTGTACACACAACTTCACCTTTATTGTTGTTAAATATGAAAAGTTTTATATTTGAAAATCAAACGAAAACGAAATTAGTAGATTTCCCACATGTATATTACTCGCTTTTGAAGTGATAACATGGAAATGTATCGATTATTTATGTTGAAGCGTACACAAGAATGTGTTTACAACAATTGTTACAATGATTAATTTGGTTGATAGGAGTCAGTGTTGTGTAACCAATTAAATTAGTCTGATTTGAATTCGTAACAAAATTACATTTTTCCACGTGATTTGATGTACACAGCAATATCAATAATATCCATAATAAAAAACAGTTAAAATAGATGAGATACATAACAATGTGATAAAATACTGAAGTTATGGTTTAAACGGACTAAATATGCAGATTCAATATATTGCCACAACAACTAACATTATTACAATTGTGCAATATATTTTGTGAAATAATATTTTACAACCATTCAAAATTAAAAGTTATTCTTATTTGCAGTTGCCGATTTGTTTTTGTATATTTATCCATCGCCAAAGACATACATTATTCACAGAATAAAATGTGTATATTTAAAATGTCAATACATTCAGCTATTGCAAAACAATGAATAAATTTCATATATTTTTACTCAAAAGTACCCAGTAATCGAAGGACACTGATATTAATTTTTACCCACTCCTACATCAGTTTATATGACAGAAAAGTTGCCACAAAGGTCAGCTACGAATCCGTAATGTTATGAAATCTTGAGTTGTAAGCTAATGTTACTTTACAGAAATAAATGAATGTTTTTAAAAATGGTGATACATGATGCTTTATTTTAATATATGTTAGAATTATATAACTACCACATATATTTCTTTTTTGGCAGAATAACAATTGCGCTATAAAGAAAAGAATTAACTACAAAGGTGAGAATTATACATATTGTCTATCTATCCACCTATCTATCTTTTTGTCTGTCTATCTGTCTCTCTGCCTGCCTATCTATCTATCTATCTATCTGTATGTCTGTCTGTCTGCCTCTCCCAAGTATTAGTAGACAAAGAAACCATAATTTCAACATTTCAAAGAAATAAGTCAGTTTCTGTAATTTAGTAGAAATACACAATTCCGTAACTTTTCCGATATTATTCATCATTTTCTACTAACTCAATGTCAATAAGAGGACGTTGCTAATACTTGTATATCAAAAGTACACTAATTTTTGAAACTAATGCAAACTCAATAAATAAGTTTTTCTCTACAATATTAAATATTTATCAATGGCAACAAATAACACACTATTAAGATATTAATTAATTACAGTAAATGGAAAAATACTAGACTAGATCATGAAGCTTCTTATTCTACAATAGCGGATCGCTCCTCCAGACCTGTCCATTCGTAAAGGGGTCATCCAGTGGACGGGGGCAAACCATAGCATATACATTATAGTAAGTACCAAACATGACTTTGAATCGTCGTATGATATATAACCGTCATAGCGGTGCTGTATAAAAGAACCTGTTTTATGATGCATCTTTGTAGTTTCTTTTTCTTTGTATCTATGTATAATCAATATAAGCACACGATCATTTGTACCTGTATTAATTTATTGCACAACTTATGTCTCGCCAATAATACTCAAGGTCGAAATTGTGGAAACTAAATTAGTTAAAAGCAAAGTAATTTCCAAACTGGCCTAAAAGTAAGAACCAAAGAACTCATAAAATAGCATAGTAATGCATGAGGAAGACATATGTGCTTTTAATGCTCTACTGTTACGACCATTCTACATAGACTACCTGTTGAAATTTTGCTTCTGTAGAGGATTATCACAAAATGACAATAGCAAAATTGATACATTTAAACGTTTTGATGTATATCCATTTCATTACAAGCCGACCTTAGCAATAATAAGTGAAACATATGGTATGTAATCTGGTTAAAGTTTCCACGCCATTGTCCGTCCTCGGTAGGTACATATACCATGATTACAATGTATGCGAACAGCTTTTTGAGATTATATACGTCCTATGTACGTAAACAAAACCTATTAAACATTATATAAACTGATATGGATTGTCTTTCAATAGAAGTGCTTAAAATGTCTACCACTGATGCTTTCTCATGCATAACACATAAGTACATTGATTGAATTACTTGATATTTTTCAATCTTTTCCAGATTTCTACACATTTCTTTGGTCATATAGAATCTTCCATGTCGACATTTCCAGAATTCAGTCTTCCATTCATCTGTGCTTACACATGACGCTTGTGAAACGTCATCAATTTATGCCATATTGTGTGATGTATAATACTCACCACGTAAAATTCTTCCAGAAAAAACTATGTACAAAAAGTGAGGTTTTACACATTTATCATTACTATTATTCCTTTTCGGGTATTTGTCCTTTCCTTTCTTTCTCTTCAAAATCTTTGAAAATGTCACTGATACTGCTGTCTGCATTTCTTGTGTAACAATAACATTTGTATAAAATGTTCATTCATCAATTGAATCCTTTGCAACTGTTACATTAAATGTTATTATCCTTTAAGTGGATATTTTTTCTCATAAAATTTATATATATGTGTATTTTCCCCATTATTTGACTGTTCTACCTTTATTCTTTTATATGTCCGTGGTATATATTCATTTATGCTCTTATTATTAACATATTCAAATTACATTGACACTGGTGATTATCTGCTCAAATCATAAACTTGGTGCTACTCGATTGCAAATTCATGTTAGCTTATAAATTTCATTTCTTAAAATATATGATTGAGCAATGAAATATCTGGTACTAAATAAATCTTTATCTTCTGGAGACGTACTCATTTTCTTTTATTCCATGATGTCACAACACACGACTTAGTTCAACGGCAGAGAAAGAAGGTAGCTATACATGTCTGATACGGTTGAATGCATTGCTATAATAACCAAGAAGTGAACTAGTAACTCAGATTATAATCGGGTGTCAATTTCGTAAATCAATTCATGCTACATTTATCACAAACAAAGAGAGTTCTTTTGTCATTTGTTTTATAAAGTTACTCTACACCATCTGAGTACATATGGTGGATTACATGAAAGTATTAGATGGATCAGTCCTGAATTATCCCACTCCACATTCACTTGTGCATTTCTTTTCGATAAAAATTGGTATATTATTACTATCTTATTCACAGAATAAGATTTGGGGCGGTTGGTCCAGTCGCATCACACTGGACATCAGATCAGAGGACATGCGCTTTTATGCCGGCAGTCGGCACGAAAAATTAAAGGTAATTTTTCATCTTCATTAGCATCCTCATAGATCTATTCTTAGGATGTGACAAGATAAATTGTGGATCCGTATCACAGTATATTACGGCACATAAGAGATCCCGCCCTGCTTCGGCCGGATCCGTAGGAAGGACAAAATTATGTAGCAATGCACCAGACAGGTGCCACCACTTCGTAAGTAAAAATAATCTTGGAGTGGTATAAAAACAAAAAAGAAAAAAAACAAAAAATGCTAACTAAAACAAATAATTGTTTGACGGATCAACCGCTCTTTATTAGAAAAGCACAAGCAAGCATGTACCGATACACTTTGAAACTAATAGCGATCTCCATGGAAGATTCCATGATACCAAATCTTATCACGTGTGGCCAGTTTATATGTGTGTTTTACCATCAAACCTAACGTGGCAATTCAACATCCTGATATCAGCGTTGGCTCGGTAATACATTAAAACAATACCGATTAATGATACACAAGTTAAGTGACAACAGTGACTCAATTTGTTCATCTTTAAGCACATATCTTCCCATTCAACAGTATAACCCAAAGGGACTAGTTTGTTTTGAATTATGAATAAACTTTCATTCATAAAACAAGAAAGAAAATGTACCAACAGTTGAGAGGTCATAAAAATATGACAAAGAATTACTTATAACGGAATAAAATATCAAAGATTGTTACAACTGATTAGATAAAGAGTTCGGTGTAAATTGTACAAGTCGAAACTAACTAAGCTCTTATCCACGCTTCTAAATAAAGAAATTGCGAATTAGCAAATCGTTCTTTTGGCCTTTTTGGCGTTATGGATACAGAGAATCTCTTTGTATTGGACAATCAAGCAAAATATTAATACGTACAAAGAAAGAAACTTAGAAACCCATTTCTAAGGTGTTGTGACAACCACTACTTTTTAAGAGAAGTCTCAAGGAAATGTATTTCCCGGGGCACCTGATTCATTTCATTTAAGTCATTTAAGTCATTTCATTTAACTCCTCTTTTTTCTTTCATTTAAGGGTTTTACATATACTCCTTAAATTTTCTAATTATTTTTCTTTTAATTGATTTTTGAACGCCATTCGTTTAAATTTTTTTTTGATCACTAAGATGATTTCATCCATGATCTTATAGCATTCCATAATCCATAATCTTCTCTTAGTTTTCCAGAAATGAACTTAATAAAATGAAATTCTGAGAAAGTCTTACAGCCTCTTTCCAAATCACACTTTACATCTTTGACTATATACCAATCATTACAGCAGATCAAAGGTAAGACTTCAACATTAGATAAAAGAAAAGCAGATATCAAATACCAATTTATAACTATGGTTTATATGTTTTCAGTACAAAAAACCTATGCGAAATATTTATTCTCTTACGATAAGGTCACATCTAATCCGAATTTCCTTGTGTTTTTGTTTTCATTTTTCAGTTGGTGATATAAATCTACATTGTCTGGCTTATTACAGATGAGTTTAACCATGTTTCGGACATTTACGTTTTCATTTAATAGAGAATCCAAATGAAGATTGTCATTTTGGACACATTTTACTCAATGCAGGGAAATTATTTACGAGGCATTACAAACATACAGTAAATTATAGAGTAAACGCACATGCTGTTAGTAACTTAAACAAGAGGCCCAAGTGAGCCTATATCGCTCACCTGAGTACCTAGATGATCAGTCATGCATGAAGGAAGAATTCATTTATTTTTGCATTAATGTGACTAAGTCAACACAGATGTTGAAAATATGTCAAATTTTATTTCAGGCTAGAATGAAAAACAACACTTTTTTGCACATCCATTCAGGTGATTTTGATATTAAGCATTTCCTTTGTCTCTGCAAGAAGTCATTCAGGGCAACAAGTTAGTCATTTTCTTTAGGTGGGGCCTTTTGTTGACTGATTTCAAGTCTGGGTCATGAACAACAATTGTTTCAAATATTGTCCAGATCTAACTTAAAATTGCCTAATTTCATATGTTGAGTGTTGAGAAACATCTAAAAACTTATTTAGATGTGTAAAGAAATGAAAAAAAAAATTTTGACCACAGCTGGATTTGAACCGCTACTCTCCATATTTCAATTACCAAGCGGTATATGTACCATTGTGAGAACTGCTTTTTAGACATGGTGGCATTATCTGTTAACCAATTTGGATGAAATTTACCAAATTGATAGAGGACCTTTAGTACTTCATGTATTCCATGTTTCATTAAAATCTTTCATGTGGTATAACAGCAGAAGTCAAAAATGTGATTGAATTGTTCCTATACACCCTCATTTGGAAGTCTTTAAAAAATTCATACAAAATCCAAAAATATTGACAAAATTCTTTCAAAGTAACAATCCTTACCATAATTATGATCACAATAGTCCATAAGAAATCATCATTATCAATTAACTAGGAAATATGACACTTTTTTCTGCATTGAATCACTAAGTCCAAAGAAATGTCGAAAAAAAAATTCTAAAAATTGATTTTGGAAGGGAACCAAATTGACAATACGTCTTCACTCATCCCTCTAGATCATTTCTATGCATTCTGTTTGTCTCTGTCTACAGCCCGTATGAAAAAGAATATTGTTAAAAGAGGGAACTCTTTTGTGACCTACTTTTGACTATGGTGGCGCCACCTGTAAAGAGGTCTGGACGAAAACAACAGAATTTGAAGAGGATCATAATTGACTTATTTCTACCAAGATTTATTAAAATCCTTCAAACAGTTTTGTAGAAAAAGTTGAAAATGTGAAAAACGGCCACCCCCCCCCCCCACCCCACCCCCCCCCCCGGTTTTTTTTTTTTTTGGAAGTCTTAAACGTAAAATTCCTAATTTCATATGTTGAGTGTTGAGAAACATCTAAAAACTTATTAAAAAAATAAATTTTTTTGACCACAGCTGGATTTGAACCGCTACTCTCCATATTTCAATTACCAAGTGGTATATGTACCATTGTGAGAACTGCTTTTTAGACATGGTGGCATTATCTCTTAACCAATTTGGATGAAATTTACCAAATTGATAGAGGACTTTTAGTACTTCATGTATTCCATGTTTCATTAAAATCTTTCATGTGGTTTTGTAGAAAAAGTTGAAAATGTGAAAAATGGCCAACCCCCCCTTTTTTTTGGAAGTCTTAAAAAATTCATAAAAAAATCCAAAAATTGAGATAATGACAAAATTCTTTCACAATAATATTCCTTACCACAATTATGATCAAAATAGTCATTAAGAAATCATCAATATCAATTAACTGAAAAACATGACACATTTCTGCATTGAGATGACTAAGTCCAAATGTAAAGATGATGGATAAATCCAAAGCACAAGTCCAAAAATCATAAAACCAGAGGACATACAAAATCAGTGAAAATGAAAAACAAATGGAAAATAACAAAATATGTCTACCTGAAGAGCATGTGTGAACCCCTGTGATGGAGTGAGATCAGGTGCCCGGGGAGAGTGAGCATCTCCTGCTTGCTAGCAACACCCGTCACATATACCCAGTAGAAAGAGTCAGATCGTGTAAATTCCATATGTATTTATATATGGAGAAGTCGAAGTAGGTAACCTTCTAGTACAGAAGGTGTCAAATCTGTGTAAAATGATCGGAATCGGTCTCAGTCCAGAATATCATTTAAAAGTCTGGATAACGAGATATCATATGGAGTAATAAGAGTCTCGTAACGACCATAGAATTTCCTCAGTGACGTTGCTAGTCTAGCACATATATAACCCTGGTTGAGCAGCTTAACTGAAAGTCGCCTAGCCCTTAGAACAAAGTCACTGTACTTTGAACATGCTCTGGAATAACGTATTAACTGAGATATGAATACGCCGTATGCGGGCGATGATGGAATGTTGCTACTTATGAAAGGAAAGTTTGTGATAGCGAAATTGAAATCGTCACATTTGTCATTGAGTGAGGTGTTCAATTGACCATTAATGTCGAAAGACAACATAATATCTAAATACGAAGTAGAATTACTACTTTCTGTGGTTTCTTTGATCTCAAGTTCACGTGGACAGATGATGCTAAGGTAATCCGCGAATGAAGGATTATTAATTGAAAGCAAGTCATCTATATATCTGTAAGTAAAATTGAAGCCAAGAGCCAATTGTTTTTTCCCCTGCGAAAGCAAAGACTGAATGAATTCAGCTTCGTATGAGTAAAGAAATATGTCAGCCGGAAGCGGAGCGCAGTTCGTGCCCATTGGAATGCCGACAATTTGTTGAAAAACCTTACCTCCAAACACCACAAAAATGTTATCGATAAGAAAGTTCAACATCTGGATGACAGCTGTTTCAGTGTATTTATTTTTGGAATCAGAATTTTCCCTAACAAAGTAAGTTTTATTGAATTTGCGGCTTCCGTTTTTACTAGTAAATGCATTTTGAATAATTTCCGCTAATCTGTCTTTTAATTTCTGATGAGGGATCGTTGTGTAAAGAGTCGAAAAGTCAAAAGACTTGATAGAGTGAATTTTAGTAAAAACACGTCAAAAAATCGTAAATTTCTATTTGACGGATCTTAACCCCGAACACAATTTTTAATAACCCATCTTTATAGATTGTTGAAATGCAATTAGTTTCCCCATATATGTACTGGTTCAGGAGAAGAAGATGTTGAAGAGGGGTTCCGTTTTGGGCACTTCTGGCCCCGCCCTAGATCCACCCCTGAGGGAATCTGGATCCCGAACACAATTTTAGTAGGGGACCTTGAGTACATCATTTACACAAAGTTTGTTCCAGAGAAGAAGTCGAAAATGTGAAAAAGTTAACGATGGACGAACGGACGCCGACGACGACGACGGACGACGGACGGCGCACTATGACTATAGCTCACTTGAGCCTTTGGCTCAGGTGAGCTAATAAAAACATAATTTCCTACGATTATTCAATACAAAGGTAACATATAACCATACCTATCACGATCAACTAGTCTACGCAGTACAGTACTGTTCAGAAATAGTCAAATGCAATACACCATCCGTCTGCTACTAGCCCATCGTTCGACAATGGAAACTGATAACTAATTTCTACGATATCATGGACGACTAGACACACAGAACAGAAATTTCCATCAGATGCTGCCTTCCACCTTGCCGACCGCACGTGCACAAGCCAAGATGCATTGCATTTCTGATAATACTAATAGCATTCAAAATACAAATGCCTTAAGTAACAGATTATCATCATCATATGCATGTTTCATTAATTCCAATCCTTTCAACGGACACTAAGATAAAATTTCAGCACTTCGTGTTAGCCGCCATTATTGACTTCAGAATGTTGTTTACTTCGTCATTGTATTATTTCGCGGTCAAGTGAAATGTATCAGTGACAAAACAAAAACTCTAGTGCCATAATAAATTATATCTATTGGACACTTATTAAATGTTTGTTTCAATATATAAGCTGAATAAAATGATAACAAATGAATCCCGTTTTTTGATTTTGAGGTTTTTTTTATCATCAAAGTATTTTAATACCAATGGGTACGTACTCCCCCTTATAGCAGGCTTGGGAATATTCTGATGTAACAGTTATATTATCTTGGCGTTTCTCGTACACAGTAAACATTTCTTATATCTTCTCTAAAAATATAAAATGCATATAAAAACCAAACCAGAACAGCAACACTACAACAACACCTTTCCCCTTAAAAATCATTAGAAGTATCACATTTAAGTTACAATATATATTTCCATTCCTCACTTGATTTTCTAAAGTTTCAAACTAAGAATATGTTACTTTAATACCTTACATTAACGTCATACTTATTCCCTTTGGAGCTCGTTAAAAGTCTCCCGCAGAGGGTTTGACTTACGGTTTCTACAGCCTTAATCCTGGTGTTATGTGGCAGTGGCACTTTCTATACAATTTTCATCACATTCGTGTATATATACACTGCTGAATTATATTTTTTTCATCTGCGCATTTACGGCGCGTGTGGGTAGCCAAACAGGAGACCGTCACTCCTCCCGGGCACCTGGTCTCACCTCTGATTTTCAGGGGTCCGTGAATGTCCACCGTGGTACATTGTTGTCTGTGCCATAGTCATATGCCACCAGTTACTTTCGTATTTTACATTTTTGACCGTTTATGTATGGAACATCCCAATGATAGTTTACTCTCGACAAAATATTTTCCCAATATATACCAAATTATCCTTCCAGGTATATGTTTTCTATGTACAATTTGTCATCTTATCGATAAAATAAATTAAGTTATACTTAATAACTTATTATAACTTTCTAGCGTTCTAAGTGTATTTAAAGAAAATGTACATCCCTTTTAAAGTTCAGACCAATGAAATTTTTCTGTGCCGAAAAAAAATGGGAAAATGACCATTTCGAGAAGACTTTCTATAAATTAGATTTCAAAGGGTTGGATATCTGGAAGATATTTGACTTTGTGACACGTATATCCAGTGTATCCCATGGTTTTATTCGAAGTCTGTCTAATGTTTGCTTTGTTATTTTCATGTATCTGATACAGCGATTCTCGATGCATCAATGGCAAAATATGAAAACCATATACAAAACGACTATTTCATACTCTCTGCCATGCGTATCTGTGTTCAGAGGAAATATATATATATAAAATGATAAATATTTTGATAAATAAAAGAATTTTCAAATAAAAGGGACACGTTTCCTTCTACATTGAATAGCTTGTTAGAAATGTGCAGGTACAACCTTAAAAGGTAATTGTCGTTTTAACTTTACATACAGATACAGTAAACTCCACATACAACGAACACGTTAATTAAGAATTTATGCTTATTACGAACCAAGATGAATTCCCCGACCTTATCGTCATGTAAGGTTATGGGAAATTTTCCGTTTTTAGCGAATTTTAATAGTACGAACTAATGCATATTGTTTGATAAACAAAAACGCGTCTGTCTTACCCGTGTTTATCTTACTTTGGAGAGGATATTTTAAGCTTGGTATTGGATTCCCCATCTAGGAAACGCATAGCGATATCATTAGAAACTAAATATCATTGTTAAAGCTGATGAAGGATAACGGGCAAAGAAGGACACTGCGGCGGACTTTGGTATTCGCAAAAATACATGGAGTACAATGATTGAAAACCGTGATATATTGTTGACGTTTTTAACTGCCTTCATACATTCAAAGAATTTGTGTCAGATAAAAAATCAGATACAAACACAAAGAAAAAAAATTAACTGACTTCTTCTGAAGCTTCGATGCATTGCACAATCTTTGAGTGCAGACTACAAACACGTGTATCATTGTGTAGTATCACGTGACTAAAGTTGTTGAATCCACGTATTCAAAATAGAGGCAAAAAGCTCGCTTCGAAGAGTACAAACAGGTGCTTTGATAATTGTACTGGTGTAATTATATATATTCATATCCCATGTCATTGTCAACTTTTCAATCTAAAAATCATTGTAGTTTTTACAAACATTGTGACAAAAGTCACGAACAAGCAAAATCTGTGTATGTAACGTTATGGTAGTTTCCACGAATTTATGAAAATGTACCTATTTCTTAGTTTTGCTAGAATATTCGTAGTTAAAAGTGATATTGCATGTTATTTGCTAATCCGCATATGCTACTTACCTAAACTTTATTCGTCTAAATATGTATTTAAAGCTTTTTTTACTCTATTTAGACATTGATGGATTCCACGATTGATATTGTCAACAAGCAAAAGTGGTGAGTTTTCACGTAAATAATTGAGAAAATGGAAAATACTGTGCCATTATGTAACTTACAGCTTTGTTAACGTTACTTTTTAGTTTTCTTTTGTTTTTCATTTCTCCTCTATTCCTTTTTGTTTTTAATAATCCAAAATGAGACCTACAACAAAGCTGTCCAAAAATATACACTTTCCATTTGTTGCTGCTACAGAGATCAATTTTGTATCGCTGAACGCTTAAGGAAATATTGTATCGCTAAAATTGAAATCAAAAGGATATGAAAAGAGAAAAGCAAAATCGCCATCTAGCAAAATAAAACATTCAAGAAAGGAAGTTACAAGCGTTGCAATCTGCGGGATCTTTATTTCTAAATGATTCAAAGGCCAATGATGAAGAACTGGATTTTGTTAAAGTTTCATATTATGATGATGATGAAAGTTATCATGACGTTAAAGTTGATACACTAACTTCTAAAGAAGTCTAGGAATGTCCATCTGAGTTGTTTATGAAATCTGTTCAATTTTATCAAAAACAAAACATTAAAATTGGCTTCCGATGAGAAAGCAACGTAACGGTTCTAAATTTATCAAACATTCGGTAATTGATTTAAGCAGCTAGTACCAAGAAATTAATGATTGGATGGATTCTTGCTACACGTCACTACATTATTGCACGCATTTGGTGACGGCATCCGCCTGGTGCATTGCATACAAATTTAGACCTTTGTAACGGACCCACCAGAAGCAGTGAGGGATCTTTTACGTGTCACGCCAACAGCAACACAGGACCTCTGTCTCATCCGAAAGACAGACCACCGGCATGACCAGGACAGGAATCGAACCCGGACCTCCCAATCACTAAGCGCGTCCCATACCACTGGACCACGACGGCTTTAAATAATTGGATAGTAGCATCTGTGATCTACTATTTAATAAGGTGAAATCAACAACTGATCAATCAGGAAGACACAAAGGATTAATTATCAAGGATGATTAGTTGTGCAAGTGGGTAATTTCTCGGTATTAGAATTTAAATTGCCTTTCCTATGCCCCTGTAAATTTACCTGACTGAAGAATCTCCTTCCACAACATGCAAAGGGTCCATTCCCTTTATGTTTTACCTTATGGGCATAAAGCCCAGACTTACTTTTATATGTTTTCCCACGAGTGGTACACATGAGTTTGGTTATGTTATAAGAGAACAATTATAAAAACATGATATAACATTTTACCTTCAAAAGCCAGATTGTTTTGCGTGGAAACTCATCATTTCTGCTTGTTGACATTATCATTCGTGGAACTAATCAATATCAGAAAAGAGTAAGAAACAGTTTTAAATACATATTTAGACGAATAGTTGTTAGGTAAGTAGAATATGCGGATTTACAAATAACATTCAATGTCAGTTTTAACTATGAATATTCCAACAAAGCTAAGAAATAGGTAAATTTTCATATATTCGTGGAAACTACCATAAACAGATTTCGCTTGTTCGTGACATTTGTCACAATGTTTGTAAAAACTACAATGATTTATTGATTGAAAAGTTGACAATTATATCAGTATCACTTTGTACAAGGACATGGGCTATGAATATATAAATACGTCAGTACAATTTTCAAAATACCTGCTTGTACTCTTCAAAGCGAGCTTTTTGCCTCCATTTTGAATTCGTGGAATCACCAACTTAAGTCACGTGATGCTACAAAGTGTTGTATGATATATTCATTGTTTATAAATGAATTCAGTGTGTAAACGGACTATGGTGTTGTTCCTTAATAAAATAAACAGGATTTGCTACATATTTGGTTATAGCGAACTTTATATCTTCCCTCGGGAAATTTCGTAATATGCATATGGCGAACTATGCATAGTACGAACCAGCTTTATTGGTCCATAGCGATTCGCTATAAACGTGTTTTACTGTACATCGATGACGTGCTATCGATTTAACAACTCTGTATTTAACAAGAGGCCCAAGTGGGCCTATATCGCTCACCTGAGTACCTATATTATCAGTCATGCATGAAGGAAGAATTCATTTATTTTTGCATTAATGTGACTAAGTCAACACAGATGTTGAAAATATGTCAAATTTTATTTCAGGCTAGAATAAAAATCAACACTTTTTTTCACATCCATTCAGGTGATTTTGATATTAAGCATTTCCTTTGTCTCTGCAAGAAGTCATTCAGGGCAACAAGTTAGTCATTTTCTTTAGGTGGGGCCTTTTGTTGACTGATTTCAAGTCTGGGTCATGAACAACAATTGTTTCAAATATTGTCCAGATCTAACTTAAAATTGCCTAATTTCAAATGTTGAGTGTTGAGAAACATCTAAAAACTTATTTAGATGTGTAAAGAAATGAAAAAAAAATTTTGACCACAGCTGGATTTGAACCGCTACTCTCCATATTTCAATTACCAAGTGGTATATGTACTATTGTGAGAACTGCTTTTTAGACATGGTGGCATTATCTGTTAACCAATTTGGATGAAATTTACCAAATTGATAGAGGACTTTTAGTACTTCATGTATTCCATGTTTCATTAAAATCTTTCATGTGGTATAACAGCAGAAGTGAAAAATGTGATTGAATTGTTCCTATACACCCTCATTTGGAAGTCTTAAAAAATTCATAGAAAATCCAAAAATTGAGATATTGACACAATTCTTTCAAAGTAACGATCCTTACCATAATTATGATCACAATAGTCCATAAGAAATCATCATTATCAATTAACTAGGAAATATGACACTTTTTTCTGCATTGAATCACCAAGTCCAAAGAAATGTCGAAAAAAATTCTAAAATTTGATTTTGGAAGGGAACCAAAATGACAATACATCTTCACTCATCCCTCTAGATCATTTCTATGCATTCTGTTTGTCTCTGTATACAGCACGTATGAAAAAGAATATTGTTAAACGAGGGAACTCTTTTGTGACTTACTCTTGACTATGGTGGCGCCACCTGTAAAGAGGTCTGGACGAAAACAACAGAATTTGAAGAGGATCATAAGTGACTTATTTCTACCAATCCTTCAAACAGTTTTGTAGAAAAAGTTGAAAATGTGAAAAATGGCCAACCCCCCCCCCTTTTTTTTTGGAAGTCTTAAACGTAAAATTCCTAATTTCATATGTTGAGTGTTGAGAAACATCTAAAAACTTATTTAGATGTGTAAAAAAAAAAAAAAAATTTTTTGACCACAGCTGGATTTGAACCGCTACTCTCCATATTTCAATTACCAAGTGGTATATGTACCATTGTGAGACCTATTTTTAGACATGGCGGCATTATCTGTTTACCAATTTGGATGATCCGCACAAAAAACAAAACCTTTGAAAAGGACTATGAGTACTTGCATCATACCCAGTTTTATCACAATCCTTCAAGTTGTTCTGTAGATCAAGTTGAAGATATGAAAAATTGTCCTCCCCCCCCCCCCCCCTTTTCTTGGAAGTCTTAAAAAATTCATAAAAAATTCAAAAATCGAGATATTGAAAAAATTCCTTCACACCAGCATTCCTTACCATAGAAATGATTAAATGAAACTAAATGAATGCATCAATGTTTACTAAAAGAAAATAATAACTCTTTAATGCATTAAAATATAAGTCCAAAATAAAAATGAAAAAACGTCAAAAATTTGATTTCGGAATGGAACCAAAAATATCAACACTTCTTCCCATATGCCTCTATCTCATTCCTATGCAGTCGGTTTGTCGCTGTATGCACCCGATCTGAATAAGAAGTTTGTCAAAGGAGGGTACCCTCTGTGACCTACTTTTGTCTGTGGTGGTGCCACCTGTTCATGGATCCTGACAAAGATGACCACATTTGTCGGGGACCTTGAGTATTTGATGCATGCCAAGTTTCATTGAATTCCAGCAAGTGGTTCCGAAGAAAAAGTTCAAAATGTGAAATGTTTACACCAATTATCCCACCCCCCCCCCCCCTTTTTCTTGAAAGTCTTAAAAAATTCATAAAAAATCCAAAACATAAAATATTGAAAAATTTTCTTCGCAGTAGTATTTCTTACCATCAAAATGATCAAATTAAACCAAATTAATGCATCAATGTTTACTAAAAGAAAAAAATACCTCTTTTCTGCATTAAAATTACCAAGTACAAAAAAACCTCAAAAAAACGTCAAAAATTTGATTTCGGAATGGAACCAAAAATAACAACACTTCTTCACACATCCCTCTAGATCATTCCTATGCATTTGGTTTGTCTCTGTATGCCCCCGGTCTGAAGAAGGAGTTTGTCAAAGGAGGGTACCCTCTTTGACCTACTTTTGCCTGTGGTGGCGCCACCTGTTGATGAATCTGGACGAAAAACAACAACACTTGTAGGGGACCATCAGTACTACATGCTTATCAAGTTTCATCAAATTCTGTTCAGTGGTTCTGGAGAAGAAGTCGAAAATGTGAAAAGTTAACGACGGACGGACGACGGACGGTGATTGATCACAATAGCTCACTTGAGCCTTTGGCTCAGGTGAGCTAAAAATCATCTCAATATCAAACATCCAATGTACCTCGAGCTAAAAGATAAAATCAAGTCTGCATTTTCTTCTTCAAACTTCGATATACTCCTATTATTTAGTATTGTTGGTTCGTTAGTTACCTCTCTTTATAACATACGTAGCGATTTCAATTCCATTATTACCAAGTTCCCTTACCTAAATAGCAACATACCTTCCTTTCTCACATATGACTGAAATCTAGGCTTCTTGCCACGAAACTACTCACAAGGATAAATAGAGGAGCGATTGAAATTGTCATTTAGGAAATTCTATGGTCGATATAGACTGTTAACCGACTTTTTTGGATCTGATCAAGTAAGCTAATAATATTGACCTTTTCGGCTATACGGATTTGATATTATTTGTAAACATATATATATTAACACGCATTGCAGACACTAGAATTTCAGTTCAAAAAAGAGAAAACAGAAGACATCTGACAAAGCTGTTTGACACAAATCACCAAGGACATGCACACAAAAGATGATAATGGTAAAATGTACACGGAAAACATTACAAAAATATTCGATTGTGCTCTGGATACGATACCGACCTAGGACGGTCAATTAAAGTAACAAACCTCACTCTATTGGTGTGGTTAACTGGTTTACGGGCTCCCACATTCTCACTTACCGCCAAGGCAGCACAATCAAAGGACACACATTAAATAAATTTATAAATGATCTTCCAGATAGAGAACAAGGATCAACTGGTTTCTCAAGACAAGAGGTCATAAAACTTTTTACAAAGTTTTATGTTTATCTAATAATCTGCTGCTATCAAAAATATGTAACATCAACATAAGTAAACCGTGCTCTGCTCGTCTGTAGGCGAGCTCAGATCCTGGATCAATAGGAGTCCCGACTAACAGTCGGAGGGGACGAGGAACTGGACCTTGTCTCCTCTGAAAAGGTTTGTCATGTAAAATCTAGTACTGGGTTGAAGAAGGACTTAAAACCAGACCTATGGTCTTAACGGTGATCTCGGGGTCATACCGTCGTTGTCTAAGGCCTTTTATAATTTTAGAACCCGCAGATATGAAATTATTGGAACCTCTGACCCTCCTTAATATATACAGTAAATCAGCGTAGAAATTGGAATTAGAAATTCCGCTGGATACTATTGTTGAAATCAAAGGCTTGAAAAGCCACAAAGGCGTCGAGCTAAATTTGATTTAAAGCTATCAAAAGTAGCAGAAATTGATCAGTCATCTCTTTTGTTGAATTCCCATAATTTTTAGAATAGAGTAAAAATAAAAGCTGAAGGACCAACAGCTATATATAATATAATATCAAAATGTAAATGAAAGTTGTCAGTGGGCAACGTAGCTCTCCGGTGGGGCTTTGTCATAAAGTAAAATGTATGGTAAACCGTTTCTTAATGGGGTCCGTTGTCATGAGCAAGCCAAGGGTTATAAGTGGTATTGATTATGACATCATCATAACATTTTATTGTTCTTTGAGTCATTCTTGCAGAAATATGTCTCTTTTGGAATAAAATATTCACGTGAGTTTTACTTAATTCATTTTTCATGCATTTAATCTCAAATTCTTAATTCATGCTGTCATCCTTTACATCCGCATTAAATTTTGTAGGCGATTCGAAAACTTTCTCGGCTGCCATTTTTAATGCCGTCGTGGAAACTTTTCCAGCTATGGGAAAGACCATGTGATATATACACATGCTACTTCCCTAATAAGGAAAATCAAAGGACTGAAAGTCCTGTGTGTTGGCTAGTGTGAAAGGAGTTATTAAATATGAACCTCTTCAACCTATCAAATGTCTACATACATACCAATTACAATTAAATATTTGTAAGATAATGAGACAAGTCAAGAAAACTTGATTTCTCAGAAATGATCAAAGTCCAAGGTACATAATTCTGTCCACATGAGTTAATTGGCACCACCTATTGAGAGATCTAAACAAAAAAATAAATTTAATAGGAGGGCATAAGTATTTCATTTCTTCTAAGCTTCATCTAATTCCTTCACACAGTTCATAAGAATAAAGAAGAAAATGTGAATACCACCCCTCCATCTTTTTTTTTAATAAAAAATATCTTAAGATTGAGCTGTTGAAAAAAAATATTTCATTGTGAGTTCTTATCATACATATGGTAACAAAAAAGAGACAAGTTTGTCAAACAAGGGTACCATCTGTTACCTACTTTTACTCCTGCTGTCGATGGATTTGGTTAAAAAAAAATCACTTGTATGAGACTATGAGTACTTCATGCTTACAAAGTTGCATCAAATTCCCTTTAGTGGTTCTCGAGAAGTTGTCAACACACCATGATAACAGCTCACTGAGTCTAAGGTTCAGCTGAGGTAAAAACTAGATAAACGGTGTATGGTCAAAACGGCCCACACCAAAACGGCCCAAATCCACTACTAAAACGGCAAAACTTTTTTCATTTTATATATGATAGATAAAACGGTCCAACTTTTTATTCACTATACACATGTATATAATAGATAAAACGGCCCTACTTTTTATTTCACTATTTACAGTAATTGCAACAATTTTCTATATGCCTTTGACGGGTTTACTTCTAAAGTTAATCGAGTGCAAGCCATGCAATGATAATAGCAATGATTATAATTAGCTATTTTTAGACTTTTATTAGGTACTTAAGAAAACATTTTCAAGTTCAATAGATATACAAATATATAATAAGCAACAATAATATAGTATAATGTCAAGGTCAACATAATAAATTTATATATCACATTAATTCAAAAAATAGATAGGTTTACATGTCAAATAGAGTACAATATATAACTATAAAATGTGACTAAAGTCTTCATTATGACTTAAAGTACTTCTAATTTTGAAAGCACTAGAAATTTAACAAAAAATGCAAAGTTCCTTTGTGTTATTGGCACTCAGGTTGGTTGGTTGATTTTTGTTTTACGTCACACCACGAATATTTCACGTATATGGTGTTGAACTAATTTGAAGATGGAGGGTCTTCTATAATAACAATTTTTCAAATATTTAATTCCTATGTTTTCAAAAGCAGGACATTTCAAAATAAAATGAAACTCGTCCTCTCTGTCTAATTTACAAATATTACATAACGTCTTTCAACAGGTATATTTTTTATTGCCCAGCCTCAATACTCGAACAATGTGACGAAAGGCGCAATCTGTTAATATGTTTCTTTGCATATAAATAGGTTTGGTCAAATAAAGCTGTAATGTAACGTGATCAATAATGTGTTTATATAAAGAACATTTCAACGATGCATTTATTTCAGCTATAATAGACTGCTTATACATGTATATACATATATATATCAATGAGACGTTGCTTAACTTCCGTTACAATGATTTTTTCATCTAAAGTACAATATCACCCAAGGGCTTTACCAATTAATCATTTTGTAAATTCTAGCTCAAATGTAGGCAATTCATAAAGATAATGTACACAGCTAACAAACTATATATATATATATATATATATATATATATATATATATATATATATATATATATATATATATATATATATATATAAATATATATATATACAAAACAAGAGGCCCAAATGGGCCTATATCGCTCACCTGAGTATCTAGATTATCAGTCATGCATGAAGGAAAAATTCATTTATTTTTGCATTAATGTGACTAAGTCAATACAGATGTTGAAAATATGTCAAATTTTATTTCAGGCTAGAATAAAAAACAACACTTTTTTGCACATCCATTTAGGTGATTTTGATATTAAGCATTTCCTTTGTCTCTGCAAGAAGTCATTCAGGGCAACAAGTTAGTCATTTTCTTTAGGTGGGGCCTTTTGTTGACTGATTTCAAGTCTGGGTCATGAACAACAATTGTTTCAAATATTGTCCAGATCTAACTTAAAATTGCCTAATTTCATATGTTGAGTGTTGAGAAACATCTAAAAACTTATTTAGATGTGTAAAGAAATGAAAAAAAAAAATTTGACCACAGCTGGATTTGAACCGCTACTCTCCATATTTCAATTACCAAGTGGTATATGTACTATTGTGAGAACTGCTTTTTAGACATGGTGGCATTATCTGTTAACCAATTTGGATGAAATTTACCAAATTGATAGAGGGCTTTTAGTACTTCATGTATTCCATGTTTCATTAAAATCTTTCATGTGGTATAACAGCAGAAGTGAAAAATGTGATTGAATTGTTCCTATACACCCCCATTTGGAAGTCTTAAAAAATTCATAGAAAATCCAAAAATTGAGATATTGACAAAATTCTTTCAAAGTAACAATCCTTACCATAATTATGATCACAATAGTCCATAAGAAATCATCATTATCAATTAACTAGGAAATATGACACTTTTTTCCGCATTGAATCACCAAGTCCAAAGAAATGTCGAAAAAAATTCTATAATTTGATTTTGGAAGGGAACCAAAATGACAATACATCTTCACTCATCCCTCTAGATCATTTCTATGCATTCTGTTTGTCTCTGTATACAGCCCTTATGAAAAAGAATATTGTTAAACGAGGGAACTCTTTTGTGACCTACTCTTGACTATGGTGGCGCCCCCTGTAAAGGGGTCTGGACGAAAACAACAGAATTTGAAGAGGATCATAAGTGACTTATTTCTACCAAGATTTATTAAAATCCTTCAAACAGTTTTGTAGAAAAAGTTGAAAATGTGAAAAATGGCCAAAACACCCCCCCTCCTTTTTTTTTTTTTGGAAGTCTTAAACGTAAAATTCCTAATTTCATATGTTGAGTGTTAAGAAACATCTAAAAACTTATTTAGATGTGTAAAAAAAGAAAAAAAAATTTTTTTGACCACAGCTGGATTTGAACCGCTACTCTCCATATTTCAATTACCAAGTGGTATATGTACCATTGTGAGACCTATTTTTAGACATGGTGGCATTATCTGTTAACCAATTCGGATGATCCGCACAAAAAAACAAAACTTTTGAAAAGGACTATGAGTACTTGCATCATACCCAGTTTTATCACAATCCTTCAAGTTGTTCTGTAGATCAAGTTGAAGATATGAAAAATTGTCCCCCCCCCCTCCTTTTCTTGAAAGTCTTAAAAAATTCATAAAAAATTCAAAAATCGAGATATTGAAAAAATTCCTTCGCACCAGTATTCCTTACCATAGAAATGATTAAATGAAACCAAATGAGTGCATCAATGTTTACTAAAAGAAAATAATAACTCTTTAATGCATTAAAATAACAAAGTCCAAAATAAAAATGAAAAAAACGTCAAAAATTTGATTTCGGAATGGAACCAAAAATATCAACACTTCTTCCCATATGCCTCTAAATCATTCCTATGCAGTCGGTTTGTCGCTGTATGCACCCGATCTGAATAAGAAGTTTGTCAAAGGAGGGTACCCTCTGTGACCTACTTTTGTCTGTGGTGGTGCCACCTGTTCATGGATCCTGACAAAGATGACCACATTTGTCAGGGACCTTGAGTATTTGATGCATGTTTCATTGAATTCCAGCAAGTGGTTCCGAAGAAAAAGTTCAAAATGTGAAATGTTTATATCAATTATCCCAACCCCCTTTTTCTTGAAAGTCTTAAAAAATTCATAAAAAATCCAAAACATAAAATATTGAAAAATTTTCTTCGCAGTAGTATTTCTTACCATCAAAATGATCAAATTAAACCAAATTAAGGCATCAATGTTTACTAAAAGAAAAAAATACCTCTTTTCTGCATTAAAACTACCAAGTACAAAAAAACGTCAAAAAACGTCAAAAATTTGATTTCGGAACGGAACCAAAAATAACAACACTTCTTCACACATCCCTCTAGATCATTCCTATGCATTCGGTTTGTCTCTGTATGCCCCCGGTCTGAAGAAGAAGTTTGTCAAAGGAGGGTACCCTCTTTGACCTACTTTTGCCTGTGGTGGCGCCACCTGTTGATGAATCCGGACGAAAAACAACAACACTTGTAGGGGACCATGAGTACTACATGCTTATCAAGTTTCATCAAATTCTGTTCAGTGGTTCTGGAGAAGAAGTCGAAAATGTGAAAAGTTAACGACGGACGACGGACGGTGATTGATCACAATAGCTCACTTGAGCCTTTGGCTCAGGTGAGCTAAAAAAACCAAATAGAAAAGAAATATATATGTAGCATAATTTATTAGAGAAACTGATTGATTGATTGATTTTTGTTTAACGTCACACCATGAATATTTTACGTATATGGTGACGGCATCTGTCTGATGCGGGGCATACAAATTTTGACCTTTGCAACGGACCAACCTGTAGCAGTGAGGGATCTTTAATATGTCATGCATACCACAACCCGGGCCTCGGTTTTTACTGTCTCATCCGAAAGAAAGGACACCGGCATGACCAGAGCGGGAATCGAACCCCGGCCTCCCGATCAGGAGTCCAGCGCGATACCACGCCGGTTTATTTATTAGAGAAAAGTCATACAATAACAAATATGTGCACAGTTCAAAGTACAACCCCTTTATTTTGTAGAGACTATTATGATATGTAAGAAGAAAAAGTAATTAGAAACAGGGAAGCGTTTATGCCAGTATTAATTTTTTTTTTACTTTAAAGGCAGTTCAACAAGTTTTATTGATTTCAAAAAAATACTTCTATCTATAAGGACAATGTAATCTTTGATAATCGTAGATACTTTTTTCAATTATTTCGATTCCTCCGTATGGAATTTCAAATTTTTGGCTCTTCCTTGAGGTGGCCTCCACGTGGCAAGAGCTGGAAACACCACTTTCTCAGTGGTTAACAACCTCAGTTCAAAATTCAATATTCATTTAATAAGTGATTTCCAAACTTTCAACAAATAAATCCGTTTAAAAAAGAAATATAAAGTTGGGCCATTTTGGTAAAAAAAAAGTTGGGCCATTTTGGTGTGGGCCGTTTTGTTTTTTGGCTGTTTTGGTGTGGGCCGTTTTGTTTTTTGGGCCGTTTTGACTATAATTCAGGTAAACCAGCAAGAAGCTTTCACTTGTTCAAATGTTTCGTTTCATTCGCCAACTGTCGGTCCAATATCTGATGAAACAGCCTAGAAAGTCTGGAAAACTTGACATTTCTAAGTAATTTTCTAAGTCAAGAATCGCTGCTTGGAAAAAAAGGAGTCAAGATCACTACGAAAACTTCACCTTACACTGTAACCTTTTGATATGTACTTGCCAAAATTTCAGTTTAATATCTACACAAGTTCGTGACTGTTTCGAGAGCTTTTCAAGAAAACAGCTGGGCAGAAGTAGAAACAATATAGGCAACTCGCGCAAAAGTAAATCGTGTCAAAATACCGGTATTCGAGAAAATGCTTTGTATTTTATTTAGAGGTATGTACAATTATCAGGACCAAAACTATCTAATTTTAGGAAATTCAGATATCATTCATTTTCAAAACGCACCCAAGCAATAATAAGTAAGGTATATAATAGATGCGAAGTTTAGTAACAGGATCGAACGAGAAGTTGAGTAGTTGTCTGACAATTGTATATATTCATACGCGATTTCTCAAAACAAACGAAAAATATTTTGAAATTTACAATGCAGTTATGTGGTATAACCCCAAATTCTATAAAGAGAAATATCTGCATTTTTCACAGGCCGTTTTGTTTCGATAAATCAATTTGGATAATGTGTTCCACTGACGTACAACAGAGAATTATTTCTCAAGGCGTACTATTGTTGATTTAATGAGTAGCTGTTCGCCTGCAACTTCCACACGCTGCACGACAGCATAGTATGTTGGCTTTTCTAGCCAACACAAAAAATAAGGCGTGGCTTTAGAAATTTTAGCGGGAAAATTTACAACTGCGTAAAAACAATTCCTATTTACATAAAGCTATTTGGCTTTGTGACCAACATCTTGAACATTTAATGCTATTCCGATTGCAACCTAAGCTTTTTAAAAAAGCTATGCTTGTTTAAGATAGACTGGAGTGACCTGCTCTAGCTTGCTATCGCTGTGCGAAGAGACAAGTGACCACCGCCATTTTGTAGATGCTATTCTCTGTCCAGCAAGTGTTATTTATAGCACAGGCGGTCACTGCGTGTAGATATTTTAAAAATTCGTCTGTAGTAGCATACACAGCATAGGTATAGAGTACCTGATGTAATTTACTAGAGGCTTGTGATGTTTAGCCTTGAGAATGTAATTAATTTTGTTTTTGCTGATTCTAGGTTAAATGAATGAAACAAAACGAAATCCTGTGAGATAATTTTGTTTTTGCTGATTCTAGGTTAAATGAATGAAACAAAACGAAATCCTGCGAGATAAAAATAACCGATAACCGTCTCTTGAACCTAGGTCTGCCTCGTTATGAATTAGTGGTCACATGTCTAGATATTTTAAGATCTTTGTGACACGCATTGCCAGTATATATTTAGAATTCTATGAAATATTTTATTTGTTCTTTTTTAGACTGAAATTTATATCTAAACTTTTTTATATTATATTATATATATATTACGAAGATCGCGCGATCGGTTTCCATATTGGCGCTTATATGTCAAATTAGGCCTTGATCACGTGTGTTACAAGCGTTCTACTACGATTTCTCCAAATAAGGCAATATGTCATGTGGTCTTCCCCATATTTGGAAAAATTCCCATGAAGTGCGATTGTAATTCATAATCAGTTTGCGTCATTATGGCGAATGAATATTTGAACACACACAATATGCGACAGAATAATAAGTGTTTTAGGGCAATATATTAATAATTTAAGTTAAGCAGACCTATGCTTAAACCCATTTCTGTGCAATGAAATTTCAATAACAAGGATAACAAAGCAAAACATTTTTACTACTTTAGGTACTATAAAGAGGATACTACTTTGTTACATGAATTAAAAAGGCAGTGCATAGGTAAAATTTTTACGATCGCTAGAAGACTGTCGAGCAAATTTTAGACGCCTTAAAAATCACATTTCCGAATTTAGATAAGATGTCTGAATAAGATCTGTAATAATTTACCATTTAATGCCGTTAATGAGAAAATGTATGCCTTGTCTCTCTCAGGCTCATGTATTCTTATGAATTTGACATTGTACACGATATTGTCCTTCTGTTCTATGGACTTCGAAATGTGGCTACTCTTCGGACTGACTTATGTCGTTTGCAAACTTACAGATGAAACAGTACACTTTCAAGTTTTTTTGTAATGCAAACCTCTTTTGAATGAACAACCCATCGGGTTATACTTGTAAGACAACCATTATAGGAATGTCATTAAAACACCAACCAAAGGCATTTTTGAGTATAAGTGTCTGTATTATTTTCATATCTTTATTCTCTACGTCGCCTCATGTTCTATACACGTTTACCAGTTTACATGTGTTGGGTAGATATTCAGTATCGAGTACTCAAAAAGCTTTTTTAAATTGCAAACAAAATACGGAAGTATGCAGGAATTAATAAACTGATGAGTCGAATACTTCATTTGTTTCTGAAATTTTCAAATTGATTAAAGCATGCAGCTGCACCACCTTTCTTGGTATATTACAACCATCTTTCAGCATCTTTGGTCTATATAAGTCATACAACGAAAAGCGGTTATCTTTTGTAAGCTTCTATTTCTAATGGAAATACGATAATCTTGATTTTTGGGATTTCATTTTACCACTTGGGTAACGATATACCCTGTAACGGATCCTATATATACTTATGTTATTGTCAGAATATGTGGTGATAATATAGACACCTCATCTTTTATTTTCTTAAGGTATGTCTTAGATGTACTCCTCGCATACTGAACTTTTACGTTGAAGATTGACCAGTGCTAATAAACAAAATATAAATGGCATTACAAATAAAGATAAAGTTGTCCTGGCGTGGATAAAGTGATTTGGGTGTGACAAAATTCAATTAAGGAGAGAATACAAGGATGATGAGTAAAGAAACTTTAGCAGATTGCATCAACGAATAATACCGTCCACTTCCCGTCATCGCTTTACTTTTATCTTGTCATGATCTCGTCAGCGCGAGACCGGAAATTAAAATGAATACGTAATGTCTGCTCATGAGGAAAATCGTGCAGACGACAAAACGAAATGATCAAATCTCGCTCACTTAGTTCTTAATACAAGTGTTCTATGAAGCAATCCTGATTTTAAATTATAGCTGATTTATTGACAAAGCCTATCATGTTTGTTTTGCTGAACTTGACATATACGTGACAACGGGTAACAAATTAATCTTGCAATGAATTTTTCATTGACGACTGTAAAGCAAGAAATACTGCCATAGAAGCTCGGAATAATAAACCTAGTTTAATTATACAAACATGTCCTGTCTTCTGAATGTAAGATTGTGCGAGTAAATTTCCTGGCACATCTTTATTTTACATCGAGGATCTATAAAACCTAGAACTGGCTTTTAAAGTTGTCAAGGGATATGATTTGCATATGAATTTTGATCTTTTCAAGCATTAAGTTTTGTTTGTACTTCCAATCTTTGGATTAGATTCAATGTTAATACTCGTTTTATTCCTCTTGATTGATCTAAGCACTGTGAAAATTTACATTTTATATGATAGACGACATCATGCCATATAAAATTTCCTATGGCAAAAAGATCAAACATTTGTAAATTAATCATTTCATACAGTAGATAAATTCAAATATAACAGTGTGGCTCGTATAATTATATTACATAAAACTCAATGAATATCTAAATATGATAAGTCTCATGGTTAAAAACTGAGGTTTTCTTTTTCAATATTCGATTTGCCAAAGAATGCCAAGAGCCGATTAGTGCATGCAAAAATACATGCATGGATAAAATACAAAATAGCTATATTCCTTTCAAGTTTTGTAATGTCTTGTGATCTCTGTATTGTTGCTTTCATAGCGGGTTTGGTTCTGAGACCAGATCTCACTTCCTATTTCAATAGGTTCATTCCCAGATAGCATGACTACGTCAACTTAACGTCGATATATGGTTGGCATCGTCGCATTACGTCGGCGTTGGGTATACAACGTTGGGCCAATGTTGGTCCGATGGAAAACGACAGTGATAAAGATGTTGGCTAACATTTGCAAGTCCAACGTCGGACCAATGTTATTATTTTGACCTAAGAAAATAAAGATTTTTTCACTGTCACTTGGGGTTGAAGTGTGATAGTGGCAAAAATGGCTAAATCATGAATGAATGAATGAATTTATAATTTTCTTCTCAAACTATCTATATACATTTACTGATTCATTTTCAATCATCTATTTATATTAACTTTTTGCTTAACTTTTGTAAAAAATAAAAGGAAAACACCGTATATGATTATATATATTGTTCTGACTACACATACAGATGGGTGAAGTCCTAACCTTACATTCAAGTGCACTTGACAAGTGCACTTCATGTTTAGTTTTTCGTCCTGAAAACCAGTCATAAAGTTTAGTCAAGTGCACTTGATATCAAGTTTATTTTAAAGTAATTTAGTCTTCAAGTTTACTATCATGTGACACCAAGGTTACTTTTCATGTTTTTATATAGAATTATCCAGTTTCGTATAACACGATAGAAATAATTGTCTTATTATGTACAATTGCATATTTTATATAAAAAATTGCTTTAATAGAAAAATATAGTAAATATTTGTAAACAATTAACAATTTTACATAATTGATTCCATGTTGAATATCAGTAGTTTCAATACTTCTAACTACATCTGCATTTTTCTTCTTGTTATGAATTATTATTGTTATATGTTTTGTTAAATAATCCTTTCCCTTATATACATTGATATCCGAGACGACTTTACGATATGTGTTTCCATGTCAAATGTTTAATTAAAAGAAACAACTCGAGTATTTAAAGGCGTGTGTTCCGTCCCGTTACATCAAGTGAAGGGAAGCGGTATATAGATGTATATAGAATGTACACTAAACTTGAAGTGCACTTGGAGTAAACTTGGAATCAAAGTTTAGTACTAAACTTGAAATTACGTTTACTATTTAACTTGATTCCAAGTTTACTCTGTTGTCGCCACGTAAACTTGAAAAGCAGTCATAAAGTTACCTTGAAGTGCACTTTATGTAAGGTTAGGACTGCACCTAACTGTATGCATCGGTCAGCTATCTTGCGTACTTCTGCTGATGAGGCTACTAAGAAATAGGTCAGGAAATACCTTATGCAATAATTTCACTGAAACTAGCCGCTCACCGGGTCATTAGATAAAGAACGGCCAATAGTGCTCAGCATGTAGCGTAGCATAATTTTGTATTCTGCTGGATAGAATGTACTTTGTGCAGCACCTACTTTGGATAGTTTTGGACGTGAAGCATGTAATCTGTTGCAGCTTAAACATGTAAGGAGTATGTCGGTACCTATTTATTAATTCCTCCATTTTTAAAATTTATCTGCGAATTTTTATAGCAAGTAGAGCTACTTAGACGTAGATTTCTATAAGATATGCCCATGTCTTGTCAAAATCGATTTTACTGATTTGGAATTTTATACTAGAAGGTTACCTACTTCGACTTCTCCATATATAAATACATATGGAATTTACACGATTTGACTCTTTCTACTGGGTATATGTGACGGGTGTTACTGGCAAGCAGGAGATGCTCACTCTCCCCGGGCACTTGATCTCACTCCATCACATATGCTCTTCAAGTAGACATATTTTGTTATTTTCCATTTGTTTTTCATTTTCACTGATTTTGTATGTCCTTTGGTTTCATGATTTTTGGACTTGTGGTTTGGATTTATCCATCATCTCTACATTTTAATTTTTCAGTTATTGTTATAAAATATTATATTATAAAAAAAAATTATCGCTAAAAGACTTCTTTCACGGCTGAAACTTAATTAAATACATGTAGTACATGGCGGAATATTTAAACACTTATTGTAACGTGATATCGTACGGTGTTGTAGGTCACATGATCGTTAGATTAGCAACTGCTACATGTTTTCCTGTTTTCTGTTAGCATTTAGGTATGCGTTGTAGTTTTACACACCTTCGCGATTTCCTTGACTATTGCATACAGTTAGCACAATCTGTATTTATTTTTGTAAGTACATGTAGTTTAGGTCGATTTACTCAAAAATTCATTGCGGGAAAAACAGTATATGTGATTATGTAAATTCCTACTGCGTTTTTAAAACATAGTTTTTTCTTCAACAGAAGCAGTCAGGAAAACAGGCTGTGCTCGTCAGCTTCCGATGTAGAAATACACACCATTTGTAGACTCGTTCAGATATGTGGAATATCGACAGGGGAGAGAATAAAAAAGAAGAAAGACAAATAATGAAAAGGAGATCAGGAAAGAAACGGAAGATGATGGAAGTCAATTGAATAAATAGTGACATAATAGTTGTTGAATGTAGCATAGCACTATGAATATTTATATATTTTTAACATTTATAAATCACGATTGTGTTCATTTAATAATTCATTTTGATATTAAAACATACATTAAACTTAACTTTTAAATTTCAAGTCATCTATTATGATAGTGTTTATGACTTCAACGCAAAAATGTATTGGTGTCAGTTTATGATTTTCTGTGGTACTGTTTGTCTCAAAACAGCAAAGGTCAATGTTGCAATGCATACAAGTACAATGAGAACGGATACTGATTTAGGTATGCAATATGCTGCATTATGGATTTTGAAAAGGATTTCTCCAGCTGTATTTGACTTGAGCAAGACAACGGATAAGATAAATCTTTGTTGGGCCAATGCACGGCCAACGTACATTTAAGCCGGGGTAACTTACATGGGCCAATATTCCAACTTCCAACTTATAACTGGGATCACATTGATGGGCCAACGTCTGTTTTAGATATAAATTGGGATATCTTTGTTGGACGAACGTTGGGTCATTGTTGTAGAATCGATTTCCTCAGTTGGCCCAACGTTGGGCCAATATGTTGGGCCAACGTTGCGTTGATTAACAAGATTATGTTGGGTCGATGTCATATGCCAACGTTGGGCAAACGCAAGTGTCATCGTTGGCCCAATGTAGGGCAAACGTACCCATGCTATCTGGGAAATGTTTCCTTTGTAACAAGTGTTATAGCACCCATTACTTTCATATATTACAATTATGTGAGGACTGAAAGGATCAAAATGAATATTCTCTACAACTCACCTGTTGAATATTTTCTATGTAAAGATGATGGATAAATCCAAACCACGAGTCCAAAAATCATGAAACCATAGGACATACAAAATCAGTAAAAATGAAAACCAAATGGAAAATAACAAAATATGTCTACTTGAAGAGCATATGTGAATATTCATTTTGAAAATAAGTATCGGTATGTGAAGATGGTAATTCCTCAATAAGATTTTCTTGTTTGTTTCTCTGGTTTTCTTTTTACCTTTTGCATTTTCTTTTTTTAGATAATCTTTTCGATTTTTATTTAAATCTTATGAGAAAATATATACTGAAATATCAACTGCTTACCACTATATCAACCATATAAAAATACTTTCATTCATTTTTGTTTCCTGAAGTAGTATTGTCGCGACATATTTCTTTATATACAGTTTACTTGCTTATGTATGTTTTGGAAATTTTGACGGCTGTGGCAAGCCAAGCAGGAAACACTTTCTCCTATCGGGCATATGGTTTTATTTCAAGGGACCTAAGAATGTCCATCCTTATACATTATTGTGCGTGTTACGAAAAAAAAAACAACAAAACAAAACAGTTACTTTCGTATCTTATATTCTAATACATTTATGTTGAATTTAATTCAGGGATTCCAATACCCATTAAGAAACTCATTATTGTCCAAAAAACGAGCAATTAAATTTGATAAGAAAAAATATTTCGCTTTTTGACAGTCGGTTGTAACAAAAGTTCGAAATGTAGAAAGTAATACATCTAAGGATAAATTTAACCATAAACTTATGTTACAGTTTATACATATTTCGTGTACCAATATTGAACCGTCTGTCTAGTATGGTGGTCGGCATTACGGTGATAAATACGCAAGGTTTCATTGAAATTTTGTGTAACAATACAGGTTAAACATGCATTTACATGTATATAAATTCCAAAGAATGATAAATACATACTGTTACATTAGCATGTTTTCCATGATATATGAACGACCACGTGAGATTGTATTTCTTGCATGGAAATATTTAAATGATATATTTATGTATTCCATTATCCACAAGAAGGAGAAAAAGAAAAAAAAAGATCGAGGTACTAAAGTGATTGGATGTTGAGGTCGATACAGCATTTAGATCTATATGGAATTTCTAAACCTTCTCAAGGTATTCTTGTGAGGAAAGCGTTCCCAGTCGACCTGTTGCATTTGCTATGAATACACTATAACGAACAAATAAAAGAACAGCAGTCGGAAATAACGAGGACATTAAAGAAACATTACTCTTCATGTTTCTGTTAACTTGAATAAACTATCTGGCTAGTTTTTAAAGAAAATGAAACTTTCGTCAACTTTCCTTTCAGATATTTGTAATGATTTTGGCTCATTATATAATTCCAAATGTAATACGTTCTAATTTTGGCACTGTATTATTGGATTATTCTATGAAAAAAAAGTATCGTATGTGTATACAAATTCAATGAAGCACATTGCAAGCCGACCATCTTTCACTCTTTATTATGAGAATTCTGATGTCATGATTTTATAGAAATTAAATCAACAATATATCACTGGAAAACCAATAAAATACGGTATACTACTCCAATGAAATATGCAGGACGATTGCAGGAACCCAGATTAGCCAGATTTATGGTAACATCATCTGCATCCACAGTTTCTTCAAAAGATAACTTTAAGATATAACATTGAAAATGCTTCTCCCAAAATAAGTGTATGTAAAAACTCTTCTTAAGACAATTCATTATTTACTAACGTTTTACCGGTGGGGACAACTGGTTTACTACATGTTACGTGTTTTTTCGGTAACTGAACTGCAAGGTATCTCCTCCTTGAATCATAAGCCGCCTTGCGTCTCGAACTACTAGATGGTCTTTTATTCAGTGTAACGTTTCCTTCCGTAGAAGAAGTGCGTGAGAACGGATTTTCATTAGCTTTTGTTGGTTCTTCTTCTGACTCAATATCAGATAGGTCAAGGTCAGTTTCCATATCTGTTTGTTCCAATTCTGTCGTATCCACTTCAAACGTCAAATTTGTTTTATTTACAGCTATAATGTTATTTTCAGCATCTTGAATTATTTTGTCCACTTCTGTTTTATCGATAAATCCTTGAGAAAGATCTCTTTTATGTTTGAATTTCAAATTCGGTTCGAACAAGACGTCTTGATCCATTTCAGCTTTGATATTTTGTGTCGAATTATTCAAAGGAGGTAACTTTCCTCCAATGGGAGGCAGTAACGTTCCTGAATTATCACTAGGTATCGTGTTTTTACGTCTAAGAGAATGTATTTGTTCGTCCTTCACATTGTTCTTGCCCGATTCTTTTGTATCTTCGACCTCATGAGATATTTGTCTCTCAACCATTCTATTTCTTAAACTATCGGTAGCCTCTTTACTCTCAACAGGTAAATGTCTATTTTCTACATGACTTGTATTTTTAGTTCTTATCGACTTACCTGTACTTTCGGTCGAGATAAGTCTACTGACAATGTTATTGTGGATATGATTTTCATTTAAAGGTGTTTCTATTCGACTTTCTTGGTCAATTTCATCATCAGATTCAAAAGCTAAATTGTCGGTTCCTTCTCTTTGCTGCTGTTTGATAGAATGGTTGAGTCTTGCTGGACCTATAATCTGAACACTGCTTATTTCCTCCTCTTCTATAGTATCTTCAACCATTACATTCGAGTTAGACTTACGGGGTACTAATTCTACAACGGAGTCCTTGGAATCTTCTACATCATCTTCTGCTTGCACGTCCTTCGATGCAGATTTTGCTTCTGTCAAATTTACGCTATCGTTGTTTTCAACTGCTACTGCCGCTATCAATTTTTCCATTTTAGGTCTAGAAAGACCAGTAAGTGAACCAGATGCTGTAGAGGAGCTTTCTTTGGTCGTTTTCGTTTGAGAATTTTCCGTGTCGTCCTTATGTATATTCCTAGATTCTAGTTTGAACTGCCTCAGATCCGTTGAAGATATACTCCTATCGTCTTTTTTTAACGATTTCTTCAGAAGTTTGTCGTGTTTATCGGCAAATAGATTGCACATACTGGTTGTCCTGTACTGTTCAATCGTAGTGTCCTCTCCGGACTTGTCGTATTTCTTGATGCATATGTACTTATGACCTTGGTCGTCTGGTGAATGTTCGGTAGGGGTCGTATAGAATACACCATTTTTCACTCGATCTATAAGATATAAAATATACATTTACTACCGAATGGATGTTTTTAAGACATGATTCGTTCTACACTAAGTACTAGTAATTCATATTCATCAAAACTACATCTATCTCTTCTCTCTCTCTCTCTCTCTCTCTCTCTCTCTCTCTCTCTCTCTCTCTCTCTCTCTCTCTCTCCGGGGGGGAGGATGTTTCTATCAAGATTCAGCTCTGATTTCATTTTCTACATATTAGGAAATTACAAACGGACCTCCGGGTTATCATTGTACAGTAACGGATCCAAGTCTGCAAAACATAAAATATCAATCTGTTTAAATAGAGTACCGCCTTAAAATAAAATTTTAATTATCATATAATTTAGTGGTACTTAACAAGTGTCAAAAAAAACTTCAAAAACGGTTAGAACATACTGTTTCTTCTTTGATGCCCACTACCACGAAAAACTGCCGCTGACGATGACCGAAACAAAACAAAAACAAAACAAAACACCCCCCCCCCAAAAAAAGCTAAAAAACTTGGTGTGGCCTAACACTACGAGTGATGCAGCTTGGACATCAAAAAGGGAAGTCAGGGTTACAGCGATTGATCGACGGAGAAAGAAGAGCTCTGCGTAGGCCTCAGTGTGCCTTAGGACAGATGTTTTAATGCAAGAATGTTATGCTAACTTAGTAACTTTTGTCTGATTGATTGATTCTTATTTTACGTCACATCTTCATTGCGTGTGATTAAGGTGACGGCATCTATCTGAAGAACTGCACAGAAATTTAAACCTTTGTAACACACCTACCCAAAGCAGTGAGAGACTTTTACGTACCATGTCTACCGTGGCACGGTACCGCGGTTTTCACTGTTTCATCCAAAAGAAAACCAGGGGAATTCTTACGATGGACTTCTCGGTCAGGAGACGAGGTTTGAGTGATCGGAGATGAAGAGATAATTTCAAAAACAAAGCAATATGTATGTTTCATGTTTATGTTTATTTTATTCAGACATGAAGAGTTCCTAAGTTAGTTGTTTTACCGTTAGTCAAGCTGGCTACCCAGTGGCAGATTCAGAGCCCCCCCCCCCCCCCTTTTCTTTTTTCTTTTCCCTCCCGATTTCCTTCCTTTTTAACAAATTTCCACGCCTACATAGATGATAGGGATGAAAACATCCAAATAAAATACTTCACTTTCACAGGTGCCCCCCCCCCCTTTTTTTTCGGAAATCCTTCTTCCACCACTGCTACCGATCGGCCTACGACGTTCCACAATTCACAAGAGTACATTAAGGTGATAATTGTAATATGAGTATTAGTAGTTTTATTATTTGTATTTAATGCTCTAGAACCGTCACTGTGATTCACTATCCTTACACTATTCTTTCCTATGAAATATGTTCAAATAATTGTATTAACATAAATAAAATACTGTAACATAAATTTATATTAATATGTTATATTATTTCTTATTATTTATATAAATGAATTCCTTCTCAAAGACATGAAGATTTAAAATGTCATATTTATCCAAGAGGAACGGGAGAATGATTTTTTTCTTTTTTTTTTGGGGGGGGGGGGGGGGGGGGGGTTTGTTGGGGGTTTTTTTTTTTGGGGGGGGGGGGTTCTTTTTTGGGTTTTTTTTTTTCGGTTTTTTTGTTTTGTTTTGTTTTGCTTTGTTTTGTTTTGTTTTGTTTTTTACTTTGTTTTGTGGGTTTTTTTTTTTTTTTTTTTTTTTTGGGGGGGGGGGGTGGTTTTTGGATTTTTTTTATTTCACGCCCTACGCGAACAATAATAGACTACTCTTGTGTTAATCTCTACCAGGGGGCGCTCTGAAGTTCGCATTTCTCTCTGTTGCCGCTAAAAATACTCCGGAGCGTCAAATGATTTATTCAAGTGATAAAATTGTGTTCAATAAAGTTTCTCACTACTTTTCCATCTAATCCATAGATGTGTCATAATTTTCGTAATTGTACGTCGTAATGTTTCCTCTATTGACATTGCTGACACATAAAGCGAAAGTAAAACGTAAAAAGAAAGAGAGATTCTTGTAAATTAGCCGACAATCTAGTAGTTAGAAAGGTTACCTTCAGTGTTGTTATCGTTACCCATATAAAGACACATCTCCATCAAAAACCTTATTCGCCCAACGTGGGGCTCGAACCCACGACCCCGAGATTAAGAGTCTCGTGCTCTACCGACTGAGCTAGCCGGGCTACTTAATGAGTTTCAAGTTTGTATGTTCGTGAATATTTGTCGTATTGTATAACGACATACATGTATTTGACTTACATATACAATGTATACCTTTCTTGAGTTACAAAATAGAAAACTGGTATATTCAAATCATCTTATGTTAATTACAAAATGAAATTGTTTTTATTATTATTATTATTATTATTGTTGTTGTTGTTGTTATCATTATTACAGCATGGTATAGGAATGAAGTACAAGTCGCAATTTCATAAAACTGCATCTAGAATTATTTGTAAATTATAATATTTACCATCAAAATGTATCAAAAACTTTTGGTAAATTTTACAGATCTTATTCAGACATTTTATCGAAATTTGGAAATGTGACTTTTCAACAATACGTATCCAGCTGAATATCCCACCCTATTTCTATGGTGATCTAGTGTACAAACTGAGGAGGGTCAAAGGTTCCGAAAATTATCGGCGGGTTCTAAAATTATTAAACGCTTTCAACATCGACAGTATGACAAGATCATCGCTAAGACCATAGTTCCTGCATTGGGTCCCTCTACAACTTAATGCAGACTTTTGCTTGAGCGTTGCACTCTGACTAACAGGGCGGTAGGGACTCTATGACAGGCCTTGTCCAAACCTTTTCACTGGAGGCAAGGTCCTGATCCTCGTCCCCTCTGACTGTTAGTCGGACTCCTATTGATCAAGGATCTGAGCTCGGCTTACAAACTTGGCAGAGCACGGTTTACTTATGTTGATGTCGCCTTACGTATTTTTGATAGCAACATATTATTTTACAAACTTTTCGTGTGTCATACAGTTTTATGACCTCTCCTCTTGAGAAACCTGCTGATCACTGTTCTCTATACAGAGGATTATTTATTAATCTTTAAATGTGTGTCCTTTGATTGTGCTACTTTTGCGGTGAGTGAGAAAGTGGGGGTCCGTGAACCGTATAACCACACCAATTGAATGACGTTTGCTACTTCAATTGACCGTCCTAAGTCGGTATCGTAACCGCAGCACAATCGAATATTTTTGTAATGTCGTTTTTCCATGTATATTCTACTTTTAACATGTTTTATGTGCATGTCCCTGGTGAATTTTGTCATACAGCTTTGTCAGATGTCTTCAGTTTTCTCTCTTAGAAGGTCTATGTTGCATCATAATCTTCTCCAACAATGTTATTTTCAAAATTGGAAAGCCCATGTAGTTCTGGTGATGAGGTGCTCGGCTCTTGACCGAGAAGCCCCTGGTTCGACTCCGGTGGTGAACACATCGGTTTACTATCTTTCTGATGAGACAGTCTAAATCGAGGCACCGTGTCACTATAGGCACGCCACTTAAAAGATCCCTCTGATTACGGTGGGGTCGTTGCAGTTTTCTTTACAATGTATTAGACAGATGCCCTAACCATATATATAAAATAATCATGGAGTAAAGTAAAACAATAGTCAATCAATCAAAATCTGGCAGAAGTTTTTCGATTGGACATTATCATCAACCTCCTACCCACCCCAATCTTCCATTTCACCTAAGTTCAAGAACCGTTAACTAATAAAAGGTAACAATCTAATGCGTCAGAGTGACGAAGAATGTCGATTTTTTTTATTTTTGATAATTAAATATTGCCGTTATTCTCTTTTTTCTGTCTGTGACTTTTCTCCGACAAATATAATTGAATAGACCTGTATACTTTTTGTCGCGCGCTTGAGAAGCGTAAGAGGATCAGACGGCATTCCCCGATACGATATACTAATCCATCTTCCCAGGTGATATCGATACACATTTAAAATGACACAGTGTCATTACTGTAGTAATAAGATAAATAAATAAATAATTAAAAAACAAACAAAAAACAAAACAAAACACAATCGCCCAACGTGGGGCTCGAACCCACGACCCCGAGATTAAGAGTCTCGTGCTCTACCGACTGAGCTAGCCGGGCTTCTTGAAAACTATAGTTGACAATTATTGTACTCGTTGATAATATTATATAATCATATATTTATTTGATATTTACATCTGTAGACATGTCTGGTGTGATGAAAACAATAAGTTAGTGGCAGCTTTGCATGATCTGATTTTCATTTAAGAAGAAGAAGAAAGAAAGAAAAAAAGAAAGAAACAAAGAAACAAATAAAGAAAGAAAAATAGTATGAAGTGTAAATTATCTACTAGTATGAATGCTTGTTTCATTGCAGCTGCCGTTAGGATGCCGATAACAATAATAATATAGTAATTATCAATTATAATGTTGTTAAATAATTCACAACAAACTCTAGTATGTATATATATATATTTATATATATATATATATATATATATATATATATATATATATATATATATATATATATATATATATATATATATATATATATATATATTTGTTTTTTATACTTCACTTGGACTTGTTTTCAGATTTTTAAGCCGGTGTGGCCAAGTAAATAAGGCTTTCGGCTTTTGATCGAGAGGCCCCGGGTTCGACTCCCGCCCTGAGCACACCGGTGTTCTGTCTTTTGGATGAAACAATAAAAACCGATGTCCCGTGTCACAGCAGACGTGGCATGTAATTAAATATCCCTCACTGCTTCGGGTAGTACCGTCGCAAAAATCTAAATTTGTAAATTTGTATGCAATGCATCAGGTAGATGCCGGTACCATAAATGTGAAATAATCGTGGAGTGACGTAAAAACAATAATCAATCTTTTTTTTTTTGGAAAAGGGGGGGGGGGGGGGAAGGGGGGGGGGGGGGGTTGTCTTCAGCTTTGTCCCGACTATCATGATTAAATTCTTGTCCAAGCCAGGAGAGATTTTTTTTCGCGCGAGAAGAGAATTAAAACAAGATAAAAGTCAACAGTACCCTGTTCAAGTTCCACATACTTACCCATCGCACAACTTTCCATGTGAAAGCAATCCAAATCTTACTACACGTTCTCTCCGTAAAAAAGTAAGTTTCTCGCCCAGCGTGGGGCTCGAAGCCACGACCCCAAGATTAAGAGTCTTGTGCTATACCGACTGAGCTACCGGGTAGCTACTTGAGAGACCTTGTTGACAATTACTCGTTAATTCAATCAATCATTCATTCATTCATTCTTACTAACTTACTTAAGCTTACATAACTTATGTTTACATACACCGATCTTGTGTGACAAAATACATGTGGTATTTTCGAATAAGCTAAATTTCATTAAAAAGGAAGGAAAAAGGGAGAGGAAAGAATATAAAAAGGAAATAAAAGAAAGAAAAAAATAATGATAGGAACAAAACAAATATACATGTATCTAAAAAGAAAGAAAGAAAAACAAGAGCAACGCCTGGCGTTGCATAATACACCCGTCGCTTAATTCGGACAGGATCAATTCGCATTTGGCATGATTTTCATGAAAAACATCTGACGTTTACTGAAGTTAATTGCGTTTCATAGCATTTTATCATAGAAATAAGTCCAAGGGCAATAACTCCTGCAGAAATGGTCCTATCCAACCCATCTTGGAACTTGACCTGCAAAAAAAAACCCTGAAATTTTTTAGAACTAGCCCCCCCCCCCCCCCCTAACACCCCCCCCCCTTCTTAAGATTATAAATTTCTCAAAAATGAAAAAAAAGATATCAATGCCTGTAAAATATGTGGAAGTTGGTACAATTTACTTGTTTCATGGTAAATATCATAATGTTTTTACAAAAATTAGATTTTTAATGAATTTTCAAAACAAAATCTTGAAATTTATAAGTCCAAGGGCCATAAATCCGTCAAAAGTAGGTCAATCGTAACAAAATTCGAACTGGTACTGACGCCGCTTGGAATAAAGCTATATACCAAATTTCAACTCAATATCTTGAAAGACTGCAAAAAAAGTCCGGAAAACATGACCTAGGACATATAGTCACCCCCCCCCCCCACCCCCCCCTCCTCCTTAAAATTATAAATTTCTCAAAATGAAGAAAAAGATATTAAAACCCGTAACATATGTGATAATGAATTTTAAAAAAAAAAATTGAAATTTATAAGTCCAAGGGCCATAAATCTGTCAAAAGTAGGTCAATCATAACAAAACTGGAACTGGTACTGACGCCGCTTGAAATAAAGCTATATACCAAATTTCAACTCAATATCTTGAAAGACGGCAAAAAAAGTCCGGAAAACATGACCCCGAACGGACAGACGGACGGACAGCGCCATAACATAATATGTCCCGTCTAATGACGGGCGTATAAAAATGCATGTACGTTCCTAGTCCTATAAACATGACCTCGCTGACAAGCACAGACAGCAAGTAAATAAGAGGAACGGAGTCTTGCATTGCAGGACTACTAGGTCCCAGATAAGTGTTGATAAATCAATTTTCTATCGTGATCTACCTGCATTTCAGACCGTCGAAAAACCATGTTTGAGTCTAATCTTTTATAATTTATTCTAACATGTATCATTCTAACGTTATTTTCAAATTTGAGTAAATCCAGAGCTATACATCTTGTTTATATATGTCTGTGGGTAAAAAGTACAGCTTTTTTTATGAACATCACAACGCCCCTCCACCTCATCGTCCCGCCAACCGGTTCTTAATGACTATGTTTCACCACTAGTTAGTGATCATGTGCTCAATTTCATTCATCAGATGAAAATAATGTCGGTTCTCCACATCGGATTGAGGGGTGGGGGTTTAACTTGCAAGGATTTTGGGTAAGGACGTGCGGCCGGAGTCGCTGGCACCCTAACCTTTCATATGGAGCAAATTTAAAGTGTAAAAACATATCTATTCATATAATGACCATACTGAAAAGCATACCCATTTATATATAGTTTATCATCTGAAAATGTGTCGTATTAAAGACGACACCAAAATTAATTTCCCCATTATTTACCATGAATAGGGTTGGACTTTGATTTTTGTATTCTCCACATACGTTTTACTTATTAATATATTTTGTAATTGGAAATATGACCATTGATAGAGTTGAAGGGAAATTGATACCCCATTAACATATTGGGTGGCCCTAAAAGTATACCCAATTCCAGCCGCACTTGTGTATATACATGTACCTTTATGTAGGAAGTTACCCCTCCCCTCCCCTTTCCCTGTGGGTCTACAGGGGCATTGACTACTGGGTTATCAATCGGAGCACTATCGCCATTTTTTTTTACAAAAATCTTGTTTGCGTACGGAAATGGACGAGTTGTTACGATTGCTGGATTATAAGCCTTTTTTTTCAGACTAGGAACAATAACTCTTACTAGCCATGTCATTTCAGTGTAAGAACGTTCTTTATTGATTGGTTTTAGTTTAACGTCACACCACGAATATTTCACGTATATGATGACGGCACCTGCCTGATGTGGGGCATACAAATTTTGACCTTTGCAACGGACCCACCCGAAGCAGTGATGGATATTTAACGTGCCATGCATACCACGACACGTGGCCTCGGTTTTTACTGTCTCATCCGAAAGACAGGACACTGGCATGACCAGAGCGGGAATCGAACCCCGACCTCCCGATCAGGAGTCCAGCGCGATACCACTAGACCACGCCGGCTTAAGAACTTAAGAACTCTTATGAGAAATAATAATATAAATTTTAAAATTCATTTTGTTTTGTTTTAATTTATCCTATTATTTTATTTTCATACTTAGTTGAAGCCCTTATGCAAAGTGTTCTCTTTTTTCTGCCATTCACTACAATTTATATGGTACAGTGGCGGACCCAGAATTTCCGAAAGAACGGGGGGGGGGGGGGGATGCACCTGTGTATTAGCCGAACTACTCAGCCATTTTTGTGCCAATTCTGGATTTTTACTTGTAAATATATGGCGAAAAAGGGGGAGGATGTCCTCTAAATCCGCCAATGTGGTAAAATTCAAGCCTCGAAGGACAACTAAGAAGACATCACTGGGGTAACTATCAATGACTTAAAGTACGGATGGGATGTTGGGGTCGACAGGACCCTGCTAGGGTCGCTGGCCTTCTACAGTTCATGTATTGTCCAAAGTTTAAAACCGTACCAGTACATAAACTAGACATTGTGCTTCTCCTTTGATCAGTACCTACGTTTTACCTATCGATATTCGATATATATTCTTAAAATTACTAAATTAGTAACTATTGGTACATATTTTAAATGAAAATGAAACCCATCTATATACTGGATTGCTTTAAAATACACGCCATTCCAGCAGTCCACGTGATATCGTTCAAAATTTAAAGATACTTCCTCTCTCTGCAATATATAGATAATAGTAATACAAAAGTAATAAATAAAATACTCGCCCAACGTGGGGCTCGAACCCACGACCCCGAGATTAAGAGTCTCGTGCTCTACCGACTGAGCTAGCCGGGCTGCGACTGATCCACCCGAGGCATTGAGCAATTTTTTACATGCTAGATCTACACCAACTGTGACACGGGATCTCGGTTTGACACCCGTGTGTCCAGTGCCCAAAGCGGGAGTCGAAACCGGGACCTATCGGTTACAAACCGAGCACCTCATTCACTGAGCCACAAACGGCTTTAACAAATCGTCTAATATAATTTCCATAAAAATTAGAAAAATAAGAAAAAAAAAAAACAGATGAAAAAAGAAATCCATGAAAAGAATTAAAAAGGAAAAGAACGGAATGAAAAAAATGTGAATATAAGTAAATATATAATTTATTATTTAAAACTTCAGCTAATAATAGATTATAATGAATCACCCCTGTTTAAATTCACACCATTACAGTTAAAAGAATCCATAAAACTTGGATCCTTTCACATAGAAAACACAATAACATAGCCTTTCTACAATAGATAAATAATAAATAAAAGTTACCTGTAGGATATGAAGATATGATACGTATCAGATGATTGGAGTGTCGGTACTTTTTTTTTTCTCTATTCGCCACGATATATACTGGGACAAGAGAAACAGCGTATACTTAAAGGTTACATAAAACCTTACAATGATTTTGGGCACGGACGTGCGGTCGGAGTCGCTGGCACCCTAACCATTCATAAATGGAGGAAATTTAAAGTGTAAAAACATATCTATTCATAAAATGACCATACTGAAAAGCATACCCATTCTTATATAATTTATCATCTGAAAATGTATCGTATTAAAGATGACACCAAAATTAATTTCCCCATTATTTACCATGAATAGGGTTGCAATTAATTTCTGCATTCCAGATTCTAGTGACAAAAAATATCTTCTTTTGTATTCTCCACATACGTTTTACTTATTCATATATTTTGTAATTGGAAAGATGACCATTGATAGAGAAGAAGGGAAATTGATACCCCATTAACATATTCGGTGGCTTTAAAAGTATACCCCATTACAGCCGCATTTGTGTATATACATATACCTTTATGTAGGTAGTAACCCCCCCCCCTTCCTCCCCCTTTCCCTGTGGTTCTACAGAGGCATTGACCACTGGATTATAAGCCTTTTTTCGACTAAGTACGATAACTCTTATTAACAATGTCATTTCGATTCAGTGCAAGAACTTAAGAACTCTTACGATAAATAATAATATAAATTTTAATATTCATTTTCTTTTTTTTATTTTATCCTATTATTCTATTTTTACAATTAGTTGAAGCCCTTATGCAAAGTTTTCTCTTTTTCGGCCATTAACAACGATTTATATGGTACAGTGGCGGACCCGGGATTTCCGAAAGGTGGGGAGGGGGGAGGAAGATGTGTATTAGCCAAACTACTCAGCCAATTTTTGTGCCAATTCTGGATTTTTACTTGTAAAAAATATGGCGAAAAGAGGGAAGGGGGCCCTCTAAATCCACCACTGTGGTAAAAATCTACTTCAAGCCTTTAAAGGAAAGCTTAGAAGACCTCACTGAGGTAACTATCAATGAGTTAAAGTACGGACGAGACGATGGGGTCGACAGGACCCTACTAGAGTCGTTAGCCTTCTATCGTTCATATATTGTGCTAAGTGTGAAACCGTACCCATCAATATACCAGATATTGTGCTTCTCTTTTGATCAGTACCTACGTTTTACCAGGGACGTATATATCTAAACGTCCCTGGTTTTACCTATCTATATATATTCTTAAAGTTACTAAATTAGTAACTATTGGTACATACTTTAAATGAAAATGAAAACCATATATATACTGGATTGCTTTAAAATACACCCCATTCCAGCATCCCAGGTGATATCGTTAGAAATTTAAAGACACTTCCCCTTTCCGCAAAATATAAATAATAATAATAGTAGTAATAAATAAAATACTCGCCCAACGTGGGGCTCGAACCCACGACCCCGAGATTAAGAGTCTCGTGCTCTACCGACTGAGCTAGCCGGGCTGCGACTGATCCACCCGAGGCATTGAGCAATTTTTTACATGCTAGATCTACACCAACTGTGACACGGGATCTCGGTTTGACAACTATGTGTCCAGTGTCCAAGGCGGGAATCGAAACCGGGACCTATCGGTTACAAACCGAGCACCTCATTCACTGAGCCACAAACGGCTTTAACAAATCGTCTAATATAATTTCCATTAAAAGTAGAAAATAAATAAATAAATAAATAAATAACAGATGAAAAAAGAAATCCATGAAAAGAATTAAAAAGGAAAAGAACGGAATGAAAAAAAATGTGAATATAAGTAAATATAATTAATTATTTAAAATTTCAACTAATGATAGATAATAATGAATCAGCCCTGTTTAAATTCACACTATCACAGTTAATGCTAATAGAATCCATAAAACTTGGATCCTTTCACCCAGAAAACACAATAACATGGCCTTTCTACAGTAGATAGATAATAAATGAAAGTTACGATATGAAGATTTGGTACGTATCAGATGATTGGAGTGTCGGTATTTTTTTTTTATTCACCACGAAATTGAGTACTTAGTTTGTTAAATATCGCATTCGATTCGCCTTGATGGCCACCGACAGCACGTTCTTCTGGAGTGAACCTAACGACCCGTGGCTAGTAATCCATTAGAATTTCTTGCATTCATTGTCAGTATTCAATGTATTGAAACAGAAGAACATTGGTCTTTGGAATAAAATTTTGATTGAAAGATGTCTTGCATGATTGAAATTGATCGTTTGCGTGCTATTGGGATCCTGGAAGCTGGGATGTCTTAAAGCAATGTGGCAAGGCAGTTTGGAGTTCATATTAACGTTGTAAGCCGTGTGTTACATCAGCAAGATACGTATATATACGAACGTCACGTTTGCGTACTCGATTCCAATCGGCTTTTCTGACCACTAGAGGCATCCCTTAGGCATCGACGGACAAGTCTTCGTACCCTAAGGAACAGATTGCGAAAGGCCAACATCCGTCCTTGACATCCTGCGTTCCGTCCTGTTCTGCTCCAGCGTCCCCGTGGTGCGAGGTTAGCGTGATGTTGGAGGCATCGTCGTGTCAATTACAGAGACTGAGCGGAAGTTCTGTTTACGGACAAGTGGAGATTTCACTTCGACAGCAGTGTCGGTCGTGTTCGGGCTTACGGTCGTGCCGGAGAACGTTACCTTGATGCCTACTTTATTCAGTTTGGCGAAGAAAGCGTTATGGTCTGGAGTGGAATTACAACACATGGAAAGACCCCTTTGGTGATATTGGGGGGCTGTTTAACCAGCGTACGCTACCGTGACAAGATTTTACGTCAACACGCCATTCCATTCATTCTCAACGATTAGTGTAACGTCATTCTGCAGCAGGGTAACACACGACTGCACACCGCACGCGTTGTTATTGACTATTTGCAGCAGCAAAACGTGAATGTGCTACCCTGGCCAGTGATGTCGCCGGTTTTATCGCCTACATACATGTACCGTAGCATGTTTGAGATGAAATGGAACGATATCTACGTCAGTAGCCACCCTCTCCCTTTGCTGCGTTGGACGCTTGGCGTCGCTCTTCATTGTGCATATGGCGGAACATTCCCCAGTCAAATCTGCACAACCTGAATCCTTCAATATGTCGTCGATGTGAAGAATGCATCGGTGTAAATGGCGGTCATACAAGCAATTCACTTTGGTAAACTTTTTTGCACCCATTACTTTCAGTGGCTGTTCGCATCAACCATAATGAACATAATCCGTGATTTTATGTATGAAATGAAAGACGATGCCTTATATTAAATAATGATATACATAATGCAACTTAATATTTTCTATATGAACCTATAAATGGAATTACTAAACAATACACTTTCTTTTTCCCAACTAGTTAGCAGGTATTATATGTCTGTCGCTTTTTCACGCGCTGAGCTATTCATATTAAGAACAATAACTCTGATAAAACTATTTTCGTGTCCTATTTACGGTCTTTTGTATTATTCTATTAATTAATTAGTTATTTTTACCGAATTTTATTCACACATATGTGATAACCACCGCTCCTCCCATTTTGTTATTGCATCACTTAGTGTTCGTTAATTGCACTAAGTGCGAAATATATGTGACAAGTCGCTATTTCATATAGTGCGAGTAGGCGAGTAGGCAGGGCTTCATATTCGAGGGTGCGGAGCAAATATATTTTTGAAAAGAGAAAATGATACCTATTTATATATTGGACATCTTGTAAAATATAATCCATACTAGCAGCCCAGTTGATATCGTTTCGCAGTTTTAAAAAGGCAAAGCCGACGTGGCCTAGTGGTATCGCGCTCACTTCATGATCGGGAGGCCGGGGTTCGAGTCCCGCTCTGGTCATGCCGGTGTCCTCTCTTTCGGATGAGACAGTAAAAACCGAGGCCCCGTGTCGTGGTATGCATGACACGTTACAGATCCCTCATCGCTTCGGGTGGGTCCGTTGCAATGGTCAAATTTTTATGTCCCGCATCAGGCAGATGCCGTCATCATATACGTGAAATATTCATGGTGTGACGTTAAACAAAAATCAATCAATCATTCAATCATTTAAAGGCAGCCTCTCTCTCTCCAGGAAAAAGTAATTCGCCCAACGTGGGGCTCGAACCCACGACCCCGAGATTAAGAGTCTCGTGCTCTACCGACTGAGCTAGCCGGGCTAATTAAGAGCTCATAAGTTGACAATTATCATGCTGGTTGATAATCTGGATAATGATATATTAAGCTTACATTTATATACTATCTTGAGTGTCAAAATAAAAATAATTATCAGTAAAATATTTCTGTAATATAATTTTCTTTAAGGAGACAGTACATGTAGCATAGGCTTAGGAAGCTGGAGAAAGGGATGTCTAGATATATATATATATATATATATATATATATATATATATATATATATATATATATATATATATATATATTATATATATATATATATATATATATATATATATATATATATATATGTATGTATGTATGTAGACCGTTCCTCACAAACTTTTTGGAGCTTTTAGAATGATGTCATAGATATTAATCCCTTTTTTGGCCACCGAAAATTGGTAATATAGGTTTGCCCCATCACCATCAGCATACACACATACACACACACACCTACACACCTATACACACACACACACACACACACACACACAGAAAGTCACTTGCACACATACACACACACACTTACACACTTTTGATTTGCTTTCTACGACTCTGATGTACGATGTCGTTTAAGGATATATAAGATAAGAAGTCTGACCTTTGAAGAGTTTAACTCTCTGACTCTGAACTCCACCGATAGATCCATGCAGCAGGACTTCCTCGGCTTTAAAATCCAAGTCCGTATCGATGTAAGTAATAGATCTGTAAGCCTATAATAAAGACGAAGGAATAAAAGTAGACTTATAGTTGTTGTCGTCTTCGTCGTCGCCGTCGTCGTCGTCGTTGTTGCTGTTGTTGTTGTTGTTGTTGTGAGTATTCAAATCGACAACAGGATTATTTCAGATATATTATAAATGAATACATTTATAAAGATTGCACATAATTTAGACAAAAGCTTTAATAAATGTTAATCATTGCAATATCAATTTCAGTAAGAAATGCTGTGTTTCAGACATTATTCCCATCCTAATGCCTTGCTCTGTATATGTTCCTCTTAGTTTAAACTATCTTTATGTTTAAAACTATATCTTAAAAATACTCAATGGAATAACACTTTATATAAAATATCAGTGATGTTGTATTAATCCATTAAACTTTTCCTTTACGTACCATCGTGTAAATTGATAAGTTAATATATGTAATATCAACTGATAGTTTGATGGATGAGAAATAAATAAATAGAATAAACATATCGATAAATAAAGAAGAGTAACATTACGTGGTGTTTGACTGATTTGGAAGACCCTCACTGACCTTGTAGATTGCGGTCTGAATAGCCCAAATGGGGAAGCAGACGATGCAGCAGACGACATTTTCCGCCGTGTCTACGTTATCAGCTTCCTCGCCATTGGTGATAATAAGCCGAGCGCCCACGGACCGACAATCTGACGTAGTGATCCGACGGCACCATCGTTCCACGCTGCCGTTAAAACATATCTAAAATATAGAGTAATGTTTGGAAATATACAGATCAGAATTTCAATATTATTATTTAATGCATCACTGCACCAGGCCGCTAATTTCCGGATTATCGGTGCAATATAACATTGGGGAAATCCGTTACCGCACTTACTGTCCGAATTGATAGATTTTTCGGATTACCTGAGCTCGAGTAAACGGACTATCACTGTATCTTTTTCAGTATCAAATTAATTTTTGTTTCGTTTGTTCTAAAGCATGTCAGCCAGAGTTAATTAAATGAAACTGGAGAGTTTTCGAAAAGTTTTATCAACATTTAACCAATCAATAAGTGGTTTTTTCTATACACATGCATATGTTACAAATAAGTATGATGTCGTATAGGTCCAGTCCGTTAAATTGTCTCTGTATAGGTTTGTTTCTGTCGACCGGTTTATTTAGCAATGTAATAGTAAATTCAAATGTCTGTAGACCATGTAAATTGACATAAATGAGCGTAGCTATTGCGCTATCATTGAACATATCTATCAGTATACCGTACCTTAAGACAGAAATTCATTTTATTTTCCATCAGATGTATGCATCTTGTAATGTGATTATGAATCTGCTCGCCTATCGTCCCATGATGTGGATCCAACATTAGTAAACATGGAGCTATAAATAGCCACAAACACCTTATATTATATAGCTTAAGCATAACATGATGTGGATCCAACATTAGTAAACATGGAGCTATAAATAACCACAAATACATTATTTTATATGGATTAAGCATAACATGATGTGGATCCAACATTAGTAAACGTGGAGCTATAAATAGCCACAAATACCTTATATTATATGGCTAAAGCATAACATGATGTGGATCCAACATTAGTAAACATGGAGCTATAAATAGCCACAAATACCTTATATTAGATGGCTTAAGCATAATATGATGTGGATCCAACATTAGTATACATGGAGCTATAAATAGCCACAAACACCTTATATTATATGGCTTAAGCATAACATAATGTGGATCCAACATTTGTAAACATGGAGCTATAAATAGCCACAAATACCTTATATTATATGGCTTAAGCACGCAGAACTTGCCACCAAATTACACCTCCCCCCCTTTCCCTTCTTCCTTCTACCACCACTACCACACAAATACTTTTGATTTGCTTCCTACGCCTTTGAATAAAAGTTAATAAGCTTAGTATATTGTATGATATGCATTATTCAGTAAATAAATATGTATTATTATTTTCTATCTTATGAACTGAAATAGATATGCAACTATATTATTACATCATACATGTAATGTATGCAAATCTGTCATGATGACTGTATTTGAGGGTGATATGGCCTTTTGTTAACTTCTAAGAGATGAGACACGTACATATATCTTGGAAATAACGTATAATCAAACCATACTAGGTTTTTTATATGAAGTTTACCTCTGTTAGATTTCCCAAATCGTCCGTCCTTTTTGACAAGTGTTAATCCAAAAACAGATATTTTTTCGACGAGGGATGCTCGTATGTTTTCAAATTCCCGGATGTTCTTTACATGTATTACCCTGGAAAAAATAGACAAAAAGTGAAATCGATAAAAAAAAGTTTTTCAAAATACTTTAAAATTAAAATTTAAATTTGACGATATTGTTATAAATTAAATGAAACAGAAATAAATGCAGGTTTTAGTGACACTTGTTAAAAACGGTTATAATACATCACCTGACCCTTACATTCTGAGCACATACATGTTAAAGTGTAACAGTGGCGGATCCAGGATTTCCGAAAAGGGGGGTACATGTGTATTAACCAAACTATTTAGTCATTTTGGGTGCCAAATCTGGATATCTACTTGTTAATATGTGGCGAAAAGGGGGCGGCCCTCCTCCAAATCCGCCACTGTGTAATGAAATTAAAATTTTTAAGATGAAAGATCCCACTGACATCGCTAGGTACAATGCATATTTGAGATTTCAGCTTCGACCCACCTATTCCCAATATTAGTTTTCATAACAATTGTCAGAGGCAGGCTTGGAGTAGTGATTAATCACTTGGCTTGTGGCGCCGACGATCCGGGTTCGATTCCCGGGTTGCGCCGCTACGTTTAAGAGGTTGGTCACCTCCTGTTTCCATGTCGCGATATAACTGAAAAATTGTTGAAAGCGACGTAAAACGCCAATTAACCAACCAACATAACAATTGTCAACAACTGCGGTTCTTCCTCTAAGTTGACTTGATTCCAAATGAAGATGCAAGAGCCAAAATAACAACTTCCAAACATGAGAATTTACATAGAAAACACTTTCCTTTTGCACTAAGGATCGAAATCCCCCAAACTCGGCATATTATGTTAAACCATTTTTTAAAAAATCCTCAACACTCCTAAACTTTTTTAAAACACTTACCATGACTTTCCATTCTCGCTAACATCCCCTAATATGGGTTTATTCATCCGCGTTGCATGAAAAAACACGTTCACTTCATCCGTATCAAACGTAATAAACCCGGTCTTTTCCAAATGGAACAAATCATTCAATTTTCTCGGATTTTCCACAAAGTCGTCCCATGGGATAATCATCAAACCATTATATAAAGAGTTATAATCATTCAGCATCGAGGTCGTCTTTTTAAGTCTAGTTTTCCCGTCCGTTTTCTCGGATGTGACATCATTATTATCCATGAACGCCATCTTCTCCGGACCTCCGAATAAATTGGAGTGAAGATCATAATCCGTTACCATAGAAACATTTCCGAGATATCCATCCATCATGAGACTTGTTCCCGGAAGAACCATGTCGGTAGGTCTTTTAGACGCCATATTTGTCCGTCTGTCCGTTACCGATTTCTCACAGTAAGGAAGTAGTACATATTTCACATTGGTACCGTTGGGTTATGCCATTCTGTATAATGGCGATGTCCTGGTCGTTGATTCAATACACATCAGCTTTTAATCCCTAACATGGTCGTTAATCTAGACCATTCCGTTTGGGATTAACTAATGCACTAATCCCAACATTGTGCAAATTACAACACCCGATATTTTGTTTTTTAAACCGTAGTCAGAAAATCAAGATTCTTTGTCTGAAAAAAGGAATATCATTCTACACGTGTACAATATTCCACATGGTGTTTATGTTTGTATTCACTTAAAGCTGTTTCTCCAAGAGCTTTAAATAAGTTGAAACTTCCATTGTATTCTATGAATGAATTCTACCTCGAATACATATAGTGTATGTAAGCATTTTATTTAAATCAAGAGTACGGCGTTGCAACATTCTGCAAGGAGTAGGAGAGGGAGGGGAGGGGGTAGGGACGGGGACACATGCTTCCCCCTTTTAAAGGTGAGTGGAAACAAGTACATTTGTTCCCCCGCCCGATCTCTGCAGCTTAAAATTATGCTTGCGCCCGAAAATATATGTATAGTAGTGTATATGCAGTAATGAAATACAAATTAATTGAAAATTGACAACAGAGTGCTCGTTAGACTTACTACTGGTAAATGTATATTATGATAATGATATACACTTGCATTTTTTCGCGTATAATGCCATTGTTTCAGCGTGTAATTGCAAGAAATTCTTGCAAATAGAAGGTTTACAGCTGAGGTGGAAAAAAATTATTATTAACAGATGAAAAAACAAACAAACAAACAAAAATAAATTTTAAAAATCCCCAAAACACCCCCTCCCCCTTCGAAAAAAAAAAACAAACAAAAAACAAAAATCCCCAAAAAATAAATGAAATAAAATGAAAAATTATAATAATAATAATAAGGACCACAACTGGAAATGTTAGAATTTATCATTATTATTATTATTATTAGTAGTAGTAGTAGTAGTATTATCAAGGACTTTAAACAATATCTTGTTTATAAGTCCTTGCTGTTATTATTATTATTATTATTATTATTATTATTATTATTATTATTATTAAATGTTAAAATTTATTAATATTATTTTATGATTATGATTATTATTATGATGATTATTATTATTATTACTATTATTATTGTTATTATTATTATTAATATTTGTATCATTATTACTACTACTATTATTATTACGTTTGAAGTGGAGAGGAGTCCTACATATTATTGAAAGAAGAAGAATTATACATTTAGACGAATCACCTCGATTCCCCGTAGATATTTCTTTAATCTCCATCACATCACATCACATACATAACTATGTAGTGCAGCGTTACGTGTAAATGACTTCCGGCAATACCGATTTCATTTTAAAAATTCGTCAACATGCTTGTATGTTTTATAAATTAATTTATCTCTCTTGTTAACATGCATATCATCATGTACCTACGGCAAATCATATACTTGAATCTGAAAACTTTTGAAGCATACATGATAATCGGGTACTTGAATTCACCTCCACTCAGCAAGGATTTAACTAATAAAAGATATAGTAGGGAATCCAGGATTTCCGAATAGGGGAGGGGGCACATGTGAAAATCAAGTATTAACCAAGATACTAATTCGTTTTGGGTGCCAATCTGGTGTTTACTCATATCATTCGAGTGTTTTCCACCTTATCATCTATGTATGCTTTGTAAATTTGTGGCAAAAACGCCCCCCCCTTCCCACCTCTAAATCCGCCACTCATATATATACAAGCTATATACTCGTATATTCTTCGTACATGTGTACAAACTGTTCAGTGTATTGTCGTAATATATGCCTACATCCGTTTTACCTACACATTGTATATAACGCAACATGTCTCTTTAAACCTAAGCGATAGCTGTATACAATGCAGGTATATTGATTTCTAAACTGTACAGGTGTGTGAAAGCGTGGTAGGCGGCTTTTTCAACTTGTTGCAACACGTTTTACAACGTCATAGTAAACATTGCAATTGACATCCTCTTTATTTTCAATATACTGATGGGCTACGCAGATTAACTGAGAAAATATATACCTTTCCGGTAAGAACATTATTGTTTTATACCCTTTCTTGCACAATAGGTATATAAAATTTGCTAAAGCAATTTGAAAGAATTTTGTTTATGTTTAGACTTGGTCACTAATCTTTTGTGTGCAGTCAAGGGTAGAAATGTTGATGTGTATTTCGTCTCTTGGTTTGTATATCATATGGTATTTTGTGTATTGTGATGTCATGACAGTAGCGTGACATCATTCCAAACCCCCCTCGAAAATAAAACTACGTCATGTCATATTTTGATTTGAGGGGCTCCGAAGGGGGGCTTATGGCGATGATCCAATGTTATGTTGTAAAGTTCTATTAAACTAAAAATATAAATATAAATATTGTTCCGATAACTTATTATATGTTATATCATACATTGATGGCACAATGTAAGATTTAAATCAGTTTAATGTCTTTCACATATTAAATATCATTTAAGATCCATTTTGGACATTTATTGACCGACAATTCGTCCGTCCTAAATAAATACATAAATACAAATATCAGATTATTCCTAGTAAACAGAAAAGATGAGTCCCATTTTAAAAACCATCATCTTTTCAAAATTGCCTTCAAAAGCCCATTTTCTTTCGAATTAAAAAAAAAAAAAGAATTCCTTTCGCTCTTTTCTTTTGTGTTTGATATTTTGTAGAGAATTTCCTTATACATATTCAATACTCCATCCGAGTTACCTTTATCTTACTGACTACACAATACAGATAAAGGCATGAAACGAGCAGAGGAGTCCCGAATACATGTGTATATACTAAGTATATAAACACAGTAAGCCCCGCCCCCCCGTTTCTAACGACTCTAAAATTTTGTTTACAACAGTTGTACATTTATTTTTACATCTATGTAAATCACGTGTGGGAGCCAAAATATAAAAAGATGAAATAGTCTAAATGAGTCAGAGATGATTAAAACTTCAATCTATCAGCACACCAAAATTTTATCATAAAGGTAAGAAATTTTATTTATTGAAAATGAAAAATATTTTATCCAGCATATGTATATTTAATGTGTATATTTCATGGATAAAATCTCAATACTCAAATTACTCATAAATTCGCGGGAAATAATTTAATCGGGGTTTAACAAACGGATCTCTTTTAATTCCTTCGTTTAGATAATACTTTCTTTGTTTCAATGAATTAAGTCCCATTGTCCTCACGTGGAAGAGATTTTTAGAGGGCAAAGGACTTAAATATAAAACCTTACCTCACAAAAGACTGGCATCATGCCATCTTTGTTTGATACACATAGACTTCCCACGTGTCAATCACTTTCTTAGATAATATCGATTAATGTGTAATTTATGAAAAGAAGTCGTAGTATACAGTCAGTTTTCAAATAATATAACTGGTATTATATATTTCATATATTTTAGTAAGTATAATATTAGCATTTTACTGATCTTCTTAATCTCCCCCCCCCCCTTTTTTTGGGGTGGGGGGGGGGTTGCTTGACATACTTTAGGTAGTGATTTTAAATGTGTAGATAAGAAAGATCCCCTGATTATATGAAATATGTTTATAAAACCGATTAAAAGTAGTGAATTTAAATGTTTTAGTGGGGGGGGGGGGGGGTTTGCTTTGAGGTAAAATATACTAGGGCCAGTAGGGGGGCGATTGTAATACAAAATAGTAGACATGATAATACACGTGCTGAATGTTAGCCACAAGTAGTTGCCCTGTATGAATGATTGGGCCACAATTCCTTACGTTGCGTAAACTTGCAATTTTGATAAAAGGAATGGCGGGCACGATTCTACGCATTTCGGCATCAATGGAACAAATATCTAACATATATAAACATTATGCAAACGTACGGCAATAATGACTTACCCTCGATCTGTCGTCTGAAGGCTCCACACACATTTTTCCCTACCTGTGTCAAATTTGCCGGTTTGTTTATACGTAGCCTGATCCATCCACACGTTTGCGTCCTTGCATCTCGGTAGCAGAATCACACATGTGGATGTTTCAAACTACGTATAAACAAACCGGCAAATTTGAGGGAAAAAATGTGTGTACAACCTTCTGACGACAGATCGGGAATTAGTTATCATTGCCGATCGTTTGCTCAATGTATATATATATATATATGTTAGATATTTGCTCAATTTGATGCCGAAGTGCGTAGAATCGTGCCGGTCATTCCGTTTATCAAAATTGCAAGTTTACGCAACGTAAGGAATTGTGGTCCTATCATTCATATAGGGCCACTACTTGCGGCTAGCTGAATGTAATCCTAGAATATGCAAAAGCATCTACACAGTCAGTACACGTCATCTTAGACCGTTGTCTTTTCTAATGAAGAAAAGTCTGGTAAAAGCATAGAAAAGGACAAGGGGTATTAGAGACCATTATTAGTGATATGTTGACAGAATTTTGTCTTGGTGCCAATAGGGCTAGGCAAACGAGAAAAAGACGATATTCTTTCTCATCTAGTGTCAGGGCGTATTAGAAATGAAATAAATAAATACATAAATAAATAAGTAAATAAATAAACCGATGTTTGACGCATACCTGAATGGAAGGAAATATTTGAACTTTTAACTTGAGTAAACTGATATCATATATACCGCCAAAGGATATTGCTTTATGCAAATAAAAAAAATGTATTGGAAAATGGGGTGTGAAAGAGCCATAAATATACAATTACAATAGAACTTACGATTTACATACCAAATTAATACCAGGACCCGAGGTTGTAAGACTTTTTGAGAACATTCTCCATGCTGAAATCACTTTAAAATATAGATTATAAAACTGAGCATGTGCTCAAATTATTGCGTATGCTCAAATGTTTTAAGATTGGGAAATACCTTGCTCAAACTCATGCTCAAAACACCTATAACCTCTACCAATCTCAAACACTAGTACCTATCTCTACTGTGCAGATTCTCAGAGTTTGAGCACAGAATTTGTCTTAAGCACCGTAAAAGTTTTATAACCTTGGAGCAACAAGTACATATATTTTGTGCGATGCGTTGTTATTCATATGAAACATAAAGATCAAAAACTGGCGAAGGTTTTTTTCTAATTAAATTGATGACCGGCTTATAGGTACCTTTCTTCTTTGAGTTAAATGATTCGGGGTTTTCTTTATTCAGTGACCGATGGCTACTGCTAACGAAGAGGCCGTCGATGCTGCCAAAAGGAGCCTGATTGTGGACGAGGCTGCCTTTGAGGAGCAGTTTCTACGATGCCACATTTGTCACGAGAAATACGACCAGGCGGAGAAGCAGCCCAAGTCCCTCCCCTGTAACCATACATTCTGTCTGCCATGTCTCAAGCAAGTGTTCGATCATACTCAGCAAAACAGCCGCAGCAGACGACAGGTGAGTCACTGAAATTTACAAGCAGTGGAAGAATTATTAGTCGAGAATATAGGAGTAATTGTTCTGTATAAAAACAGAAACGGTGCTAAAAGGGGTGGGTGGAAAGTTTTAGCAACTCAAACCATAATGTTAGATCCATTTATTTTTTAATTTTTGGTTACTTTTTTTTATACCACTCCAAGATTATTACATTTATATGGTGGCGGCGCCTGATACATTATAATATAATATACTATACGAAGACAAAACATCTGTGCTATAAAAATAAAACGATTTTGCAATTTATTTTTAGGTGACTACATGGCTAGACGATACATTAGAAGGTGTTCTGAAATGTCCGGAATGCAGGGTGGAAATATTTCTGAGTCGAAGCGAAATCGGCGCTTTACCGTCCGACCACCGAGTTATACAGATGATGGACTTCCTTTCTCAGGTGTCAGCAAAGTCCCAAAATGTCTGCTCAAAACACGAAAATCAACCGCTCAACTTCTTCTGCAAGAAATGTTTGGTACCCGTATGTAGAGACTGCACAGTGCTTGATCATAAAGAAGGACAGGGTCACATGATTGTCGACGTCAAAGAAGCTCTGACCGAAAATTCCGATGACTTCAACCAGATCGAACAAAAGAGCAAAGAGCTTTTGGATAAAATGCGTGGACGAACAGATGCACTGGCAAATGGCTCGAAACAGCTCGATCTTTTGGAGCGACAACTACGAAGCAACATCAAAGACACGTTCATAGAATTTCGTCTGTTGTTAGAGAGACGTCAGGAAGCTTTGATAAAAATTTTACGAGAGACTATCAAAGACCAAAAGGGACATATCAACACTCGATTCATCGACGTAGCCACACAGGGGTCTAGTCTCCAGAAGCTGTACGACGAATTCACCAAAGCGCGAGCTTCCAATGACCTGCGGAAAATGTTCACGATCCAACAGGAGGTGAAGGAGAAGGAGACTGAATTCACCGTCACTGCCGAGGCCAATGACGATGAGCTCTTCATGGCAAGTCGCTTTAACGTGCCTAACGAATGTCAGTTTTTGTCCGAGATGAGCGGACTCGGGGAGGTGACCACTGAACAAGACCTAGAGTTGAAAAACCCGGTACCACCGCATCAGCTTGTACTGTTGGATAGCCTGGAAAATCGTCATCATATGTCTCTGTATGACCAAGAGGAGGAGAATGGACAAGAGGATCACGAACACGAAGAGACGCAAGAGGAGGTCGAAGAACCAATAGAAACCGTGATCAGAAATATTCGATCGTCTGCAAGATCAAGAGCGCGAAATCCTCTTTATGGAGATGAAAGTGAAGGTTATCATCATCGTGACCTTCGTGAACCCAGAGATACGGACCGTGAAGCGATCGCGTCATCATACCTCATGCGTATAGCATCACGACTGAATGAAAGCGCAGCAGATATGGCAGACGCACTGGCAACAGCAAACATAGACCCCAGTACGCCAACATCGCCCGAAAGAACTCCTACTACGCATTCAAGCAGAGGGTCGCGATCGCGGAGATCGAATAACGTACGAGTTGTTCGTCATCCCAACGCGGCAACCTCGAGTTCGAGAGGGTCGGAAAGCAGAAGTGCCTCTGATCATACGCATTTGTATCCCAGTTCGCGATACAGAGATAGCAACAGCGAAGGGCATTGAAATGTTTTCGAAACACTTAGAATAGTGTGTTACACATGTAAAAGTCCGCTACGCAGGACATATCTCGCTTCTACATTTCGTGACGTGTGAATATATACGACGTTTAAAATACTGAACCGGTGACGTATTGTCTATACGTCACCATCCCGACACATTCCATCACGTAGTGCTGCTAGTATTTGGGAAGACATCGGTGGCAATATTCATGATTTCTCATCATTGGCTTCCAGACTGCAAATTCTTATCGCAAGATCAGTCGTGATTTGTCGTAAAAACTATTCAACAAAAATAAACTTCATAATATGCGAGCATCCGATGTATCCAAGCACTAGGACATCAAACTCTTACCAAAAAGAATCGTAGAAGCATTCGCTATTCAGAGTTGTCGTTCCTTGTTTCCACTTGCGTTTCGGTCAACGCCTGTGAGAACTATTTTGCACATCTTGCAAAACTATCATGAATCTGTCACAAAATGCATTCCGCTTCCTTTCTTCAGTCGACAACTATGAAAGAAAAACAGAGAAATGCCATGTCAAACTATTGCATGGCGAAGATGTTCTTCTCAGTAAAACAGTGGGCCACCGGCCGACATCATTTTCATAGATGTTGCCAGAGGCGAAAATGCAAGAGACGATAACTTTGGATAAAGAATGTCTCAAAGGGATATTGTTTTAAACGAAGTCAGACACCGAGAATGCAAGCTGAACCGTTTCCACGTCATCATTCACGAGGATACAGGGCTGATTCATTAAAAGTCTATATGAACAGAGTTATTGTACATGTATTTGTTGTGTTCATGATCATTTATTTTACCTATAGAGTTTTTAAAACTTTGTTTTGATGCATTTAGTATGTTTTTGCATACATGTTTGTTGTTGATTTGGTTACATATAGAGGTAAACAAACTCTAAATGAGCTTCATTAAATACGTGACTGAGTTTTATGTATTTCGGAATTTTAATTTGTGGGTCCGCGTCGTCGGGGGTAAATGCATTTTGTATGTATGAACAGCGGAAGGTCTTAGTCTGGAATCCAAGATTGGCCACATCAGTTTTTCAGTTGATTCCAAAAATACTTAGAAAACAAGACTTTTTATGTGTTGCTGCCACACAAATGCTCACGCTGGTAGCTAAGCTACATGTAGTGAAATATGATTGCCAGAGAACCAAATTGAATATTTTCAAGAAATGTTGATGTTCAAGGGCAATTACTGTGTCAAAGATTACCAGAACAGACCCATATTCATACTTGACCTGCATTTTCCCTTGATATATCTATATACCTAATATCAATCCATCAAACCTTCAAAGAGAAAATGAGCAGAAACTCTCATTTTTAAGAAATTTTCTATGTTTAAGGGCAATAACTCTGTCAAAAATTACCGAACCACACCTATTTTCGAACTTGACCTGCGTCCTCTTTTGATACATCTGTATACCCATATCAATTTAAGCCATCAAACCTTCAAAGAGAAAATGAGTGAAAACTCAATGATGACGGAAAAGATGAACACTATATGCCCCAGGCCATTTCATGGCGGGGGCATAAAAATCATCAACTTAGTCAGATCGGCATTCATACGGAGGACTTTGAGTAGCCATTAGCCCACATGAACACCGAAATCCCGAAAATGAACTTTAGGATGAAGTCACACTCCCAGCTTAAGTTAAGTGCATGCAAATAAAATTGAAGACCAAAATGTAAAGTGATTTGCTTTAAAAAAAATATTTCTTTTTAGATAGAATTATCTTTTAGATAATTTAACTCTCCGTAATACATGTACTTACTACAGTAGGATTTAAGTCTATTTTAGACCAACAAACATGGGGTGTCATAAGTATAAACCGATACTCTGCCATCACTCATTAGAGTCAAATGATCAAATTCTCACACCCTCCCCCCTTTTAAAGTCAACATTCATTTATTTTTATTGTACAAAGAGTATCTGACTCCAACAGATTACAAAATTATAAGGGTAATAATTTTGCTTTGGAATTTTTGGATCAAAATCGAAAGCTATTGAAGGCATGAGATACGTTTATTAAAAGCCTACATAAATGTTTTAGAAATTAAAACACCAACAGTATCATACAATATTTTTCTAAAGTAAACCATGGTACCAAAGAGCATTAGAGATGCTATGGGTATGTTTTACAATATCCTGAAAAAAAATGTGTCTTAAAAGTATTTGAACCAGAATGGACGAAATAATAGTAAAATTCATTTTTTGGAGGAGTATGTTTATGGGAAATCTGTTTCAAGAGACTAAAACCCTGTATCAAGGGATAAAACCCTGTACCAAGGGACCAAAGAACCTGTAGCAAGGGACCAAAAATCTGTATCAAGGGAGTGATGCTGTATGCTTTGTTGAAAGATTTCGATAGTATAGAAAAAGGAAACTGAACTGTAAGACCATAAAAATAAACACAGTCTCTGTATGACAATTTATTTGAGTAATGATTACAAAGAATGAGTGAAAATGAATAAGAATCATAGCATAGGAAAAATATCATTTGTTTTATAATTTCCATTTTTTATAAAGGAAACACTTTGTCTCATAGAAACATTCAATTCTTATACCTACATCTATGTCAACAGGCCACCTGAAAAACATGAGGTAAGCACTAAAAATTTCAAAAACAAACTTCAATTTTAAGCCTTGTATGACCTTTTAAAATGCTAACATTTCATATCGCGTGTACATACATGTACAAATGATGAAAAACAACAAAAGATAAATTTTCAGATCCAGTACATACAACTCATGTTTTCACAATTAATTTAGGTATACTTCTAAACATTGTTTGTCCTAGTAGCAAAAACATTGATCTTTCAACTAATTATTGATAACATGATGTCTTGAGGAATAATGATTCTCTCTTGTTATACATGTGCATGTAAATGACATCCTTGATAAGATTTCCATGAGTTAGTATGTCAATGTCACACTCTCAGTATTCCCACTTCTTGTATTCCATGCCATCTGGGGGTTTGACTTGCACTTTCTCCTTATTGACTTCATTCCAATTCGTACTGAGAACAGTTCCACCAGATTCATACTGGAAAATATGATGTTTTGTGAAAACATTATGCCTGTGTCATGACCTATTTTTTGCATGTAGGTCAAGATTGGTAACCTTGACCTTTTGCAAAGGACCGGACTATAGAGCTTTTAACTTGATAATTCCTCTGTAACTACATTACATTAAATATATGCATACTATGTCAAATATGTCGCATGAAAACAAATTTTAGTTCCTGATAACAATATCATGACAAACAGAAATTGAGGCTGTATTCTCGTTTTTTGAATACACGTGCATATACTTTCTAATTACTTATATAAAAGAAATATTACACAAGTAAATAAAAGGTATTACAATAACAATATATTATGTGTTCCACTGATCGAAACAATAATTACAGTCAGCATCTAAATGTTTAATGTACCTTTAAGTTTTATTAGGAAATCATGTTTTTGTTCTGATTTTTTTCATTTGCTTGTTCAATAGAAATACTGATACCCTGCTAAAAATTATACTGAAATATTAACATGCAAAATAATGTGAGACAATTGTTATTATACATAATAATAAAAAGTGCTGTCTGATTTGTAACGTTAAGCCAGCGTGGCCTAGTGGTATCGCGGTGGACTCCTGATTAGGAGGCCGGGGTTTGAGTCCCACTCTGGTCATGCCGGTGTTCTGTCTTTTGTATGAGACAATAAAAAACGAGGATCCGTGTCATGATATGCATAGCACGTTAAAGATCCCTCACTGCTTCGGGTGGGTCCGTTGCATAGGTCAAAATTTGTATGCCCCGCATCAGGCAGATGCCATTACCATACACGTGAAATATTCGTGGTGTGACGTTAAACAAAAATCAATCAAACATTTGTAACGTTTATCCTTAACCAATCAAAAAAGGCCACAAAGCCAGTGAAAATTGGACACTCACAAAATTTTCATGATACATAGGGCAATGTATTGTGAGTCATTTTTTCCCTCCTTTTCACTGTGTCTCCAGTTTCACAAAGAATGAGAGATTTATCAGACTGGCATGAAAATTAATATCTCGCAAATTTCACACTTAGTCTCTAACACCACTGCGTATACCAGAAAATGGGTGGATCATGTAAATAATTGTAAGAAGAGATATGAAGAAGAGAAGTAACCCAGTAAACCAATATCCCCCCACCCCCTTTAAAGGGAAGGATTTTCTTGTACTTTGCTACTTACAAATGATTTCATCATGGCCTTTTTCGTGTCGTCAGTACCATCAGCAAATATTTTCTGGAACAAAGAATTAACAGCAGCATCACCTTCCGGTTTCTCTTCTTCTTCTTCCTTCTTGATATCACTTACAACTTTGTCCCAATTTCTAGTATAGTGGGAGGAACTTGGGTATTTGTTGACATTTCCACTAGCATCTGAAATTGAACAGAATGTTCAATAAAATATAAATCAGAATGCTAAATACCTGTATCAAAAACATGAACATTGTGTCAAAGACCTAAAGACCTTGATACAACATCTTTGTGAGTAAACACATTTGCACCAGATTATGAATGTGCTCTAGTTAGGCATGAAATAAATACATGCTGGATGAAAAGGCATCACAATGTCTGATAGAAATCTTGACCTTGGGGACATGACCTTTGTTTTAGGTCAAGACACAACATTGTAATGTAGGTAACATTTGTACTGAGTATGAATTCTCTATGAGGAGAAATGCAGAAAGCAAACACTGGATGCAATGTTCCCATCAATAGCCACAGTGACCTTGACCTTCAATCTCTAACCTGAAAACCATGATTCCTTTTTTTTTCAACACACAGATAATTGGTTTCAAGAAGAAATTTGATATAAATGTTGTTAGGTAAATATTTGTCTGCTTCAAAACACTACACGAATATCCATAAAACTGATGGATGCTTCTTAAACTGCATCAAACAAATGAAATTTATCAAGAAATGAAATGAATTTAAACCCTTTCCTTATATTGGAGGTTGTAATCTCCAGTGAGAATTATCCCAAAGTCCCTGGCTCAAAGAACCTGTTCCACGAGACATTTTTGTGTTACATATAATAAAATTCTAACTAACAATCAATGAGATATGCTGGAATAAAGGCTTTCCCAATATTTTGGGGATATGATTTTGCTGAGTAATCTTGACCTTGCAAAAAGTACTATTTGGTCAAAAGTCCGTTCCAAGAATCATTTGTGTATACTATGATACAATTCTGATAAACGGTTTAAGGGGTATGAGACCTTTTCTAATGCATGTATTTCGGGGATATGTGTTAAATGTCCTTGACATTGCAGAAAGGACCTTGAGCGGTTCATGTCTAAAAGTCTCTGTCCAAAGGAACATTTGCGCGAAATATCATAAAATTATAATCAGCAATTTATATTAAAAATATGCCCTCGTATGGACAAACAGACAGACAGGCATGACAATAACTATAAATAAAAAGTGTAGACTTAACAGTGCCGTGTGAAGACTGATGATGCCATATATGTCTCTAACTAATCCAACAAGTTCAAGTTAATTCTTACCCTGAGGTGTGAATTGTTTGACTGAAGTTTCTGTCTCACCATCACCCTCCAGTTTCTCCCAGCGGATCTCCTCCTCTTTTTTCATTTTAATCTCAATCTGTAACAAATGTACATGTACTTGCAAAATATTTGGTATAATGGAACTATTTCAAACAACACTAAAAACTAGAAACTAAAAAGTCATGAAGGGTTCAAGTGGATGACCCTGACATTGAACTCTTTATCATTCTGCACCTGTGTAGTAAATAAAATATCTGTGAATAGAAAACCTTCTGAGTTATTTTACCACATCCAGAGTGTTGACAGATGGATGGACAGAGTGACAGACAAATGTTATTGAGCACCTACATTAATTCAGGGCTTTAATTATAAAATCAAATACTTTCAAAGTGTAGAACATGGTAAAACAGGCATATTTACATGAATAAGCAAACCAAATGTATTACAAATAGAAATAGATGTGACATCCACGGAAAATATATTTAGGCCAAATAAAGAAATAAGAAAGAGGACATACTATATTAAAAAAACATTTCGAAACATCGTCATATAATCTAATGAAGAAGCAATACCAGCAAGACATGGCCCATTCCCAAGATTCATGAACTGACTATTTTATTATTCATTGGAACATGGACTAATAATGAATGTTCTAAGACAAAAAGAGCATCTCTTGATGGTTGGTAAAAAGCTGCAGGCAATTTCACAAAGAATCGTTAGTTTATCCTTAAGTTTTTCACCTACAGATTCCTTAACAACTTTAAGGCTTTATTTTGTATGTACACAAAAGAAATTACATATGATTCTTTGTGAAAATGCCTACTGTAGTATAACTTCAGGGACATTAAAGCACCTTAAACTACAAAGATTGAATGAAAGTCATTCTTGTCTTATTTTGTATAATAACCCTATATTTTGGAAGTGGCATTGGTCCAGTGATATTGCACTGGACTTCAAATCTCAGAAAGATTCAGCCTGATAGCTTGATTTTCCTAGGGTAATTTATCATCACCCATCCTTCAGAGGCGATGGTATTTACAAAAGTGCTCTTTCACAGTATATCATAAGAGGTCCCTCACTGCTTGGAGTAGGGTAAAAAAAAAGCAATCCAAAATATACAAAATAGTTCAGTTTGTCATCAACCTAAAGGGACAACAAACACACCATGATAGGCTTTAAGTATTATTTCATTTACCTCCATGAAAATACTACTCTTTTAAGTATTTTTCTTTTTGTTGAAAACTAACTACGAAGACGTAAACTTCAGACTACATGTATTATTTTGCGATACATCTTAGTAAACTTCATTTTATAGTAGAATCATCAAGCTGTAATTGACCTTGACCTTACTGGAATTCTGGGATTTGAGGTATGTAATTATCTTTGGGAAAATACATTTGTGGAAAATAGTAACAGGTTGATACTTATGCACATGTACTTAAGAAGACATACACTTTTTGGAGGAGTTACTGGTTGCAACTTTCTGAAGTGAACAAATACAAGGAAGTGGAGTTTTCAAATTACAACTAAACTAAGCAGTCATACACCTCACAGTGAATAATGAAGTTGCAACTTTCCTGAAAAGACATACAATTTATCCTGAAAAATAAAATAACAACTTACTTTTGTGGACATACACTTTGTGCTGGATTTTTCAGGATTTACTCTGTGTGCCAGATCTAACTCTAGACTGTAATCACTGCCTGTAGGAAGCTTGATTGTGGCACTTATCTGAAGCGACAGAAAAGAGTTCTAGATGACCACTACACATGGTTGTTTTATAAATGACCAAATTGAAAATATTTCGCTGACTTTCTGATTTTATTTGGTTTTTCATTTTAGATGAAAATGATTAAAGCATCAAGTGAAGTAATATGTTTAAAACAACCCCCCAATTTTTTTTCAACTACATGTATAGTTGAACTTTGGTAATTCAAAATGTCAAGGACCATTTAAATTTGGTATGTCTTTTTCTGTTGTTGAAAGAAATACTGTCATGACAACATTATTACTTAAGAGTTTCTGCTATTTTTCGAGTAATAAATGTTTAAATTTAAACTTTATTTTACAACGATTAAGAAACAAGTTAACAACTTATATAAATCTTGCTCGTTGGCACAGATCTTGGCGTAAGGGTGTTGTTTGAGTGGTAGGAAACTGGAGTACCCTGAGAAAACCCACTAAGCCAGGTTGGTGACATCCCCACCATCTCACGTACCACACTAGGAACCGAACCCGGGTCGCATTGGTGAGAAGCGAGCACGCTACCAACTGCGCTACCTGGCCCCCTTAATTAATGTTTGAGTTATCAAAGTTTGACTGTATATGGCAAGACTTATGCAATGATATAACAACAAAGGATACATCATAGAATATAAGTAGTGGTATGGTAAACAATATGCTCCATTTTCTGTTCGGCATGCAAACAGCAAATGTCTACATTTTAATTTTCCATGAATTTCATACAGAATCCTTAGTCTTCATGATTAGGATGTTCACAATACTATATGCCCGTGCAAATAATATATCCCATACATCAACACTTAATGGTAATGAATAACATACTGCTGATGTAAAGTGCCTATGCAAAAACATTGCAAACATTTTTTATTCAGTATATTAGTGAGAGGATAGAAGTGAACGACCTGCAAATATTGTAATGCTGATGTTCCTTTGTAAAAATCTCTAGGGAATTCACAATTTCAGTTTATTTATTTATCAAGATATATGTATTTTGGTCTGGGTTTTCTTTTCTGGGAAAGGTTTTATGAGATAAACAAACTTGATAATAAATCACGAAAAAAAAAATTTGTTTTGCATCAAACTCTGTGAAGGTATCCCTTTAATGCACTTATTTAACTTATGTTAAGAATTTTAATAATGATTTCAACAATATAAAATGTACTGAGGAAAAATTTCACCTTTCCAGTGAGTCATTATCTATCATATTCAACCAATGAACTTGTTATTTAATAATTAATAAATAAATTAATAATATAATACAGGGTAATAAATTAAATCTCTAAAATTAAATATTTTAATGAAATGAATGCATGCACAATCAACTGGACTTCACTATAGAAACGTTAGGAAAATACATTTTTCTCTTCTGAAACTCATGAGTTGACTTACAGATTTTTCCTGTATCTGTATTTTTGCATCGTCTGGTTTCACTTTCTTCAGCATGATTGATACTACTACATGAGTCTGTGTTTGATACCAGTCATATCTAAACAATAAGCATAAATGTAATAAATCAAACTAGAAAAGGAAGTTTGAAATTGCTCTCTATTAGAGAATACTGTATGAAAGTGGAAACCACATTGAAATGGACTAATTAATTAATGATTGTTTTGATTATTTCACGTATATGGTGACGGCATCTGCCTGATGCACTGCATAGAAATTTATACCTTTGCAACGGACCCACCCCAAGCAGTGAGGGATCTTTTAAGTGCCATGCCTATCGTGACACGGGACATCGGTTTTTATTGTCTCATCTGAAAGACAGGACACCTGTAAGCCTATGAAGGGAGTCGAACCTGGGACCTCTCGGTCACATATACAGCATCTCATCCACTGGGCTACACCAGCTGCCAAATGTAGAAGAGACATGTTACTTCCAATCAATCATTAAATCAATGTTACTTCCAGTCTTAAAAATTAAACATAAAAAATTTGGGAGAATATTCAGTTCTAAGATTCCGAGGGTTTTCAACATGGTAAAATTCAGTAGACCACTTACCGATTTTGATAATGGCTGTCTTTTTGTCCGAGCTAACATCTTTCGGTGTTGGTTTTTGTTGTTTAAATTTATGTCACATATTATGACATCACTATGAAAAACAATGCCAAAAGGTGTCAGCTCAGACAAAACAAAAGTCATTATCAAGATCAGCTAGCGGTCTATTGGGCAGACTTCAAAATATTTTTGGAAAATCAATAGAACATTTTTCTAATCATACTATTATTTTCTTTCTCTTACTATTCACACTTACCAAATTCTTTTTTTTTTATTTTCAAAAATGTACCTTCACCAAAATATCTTTATGAATCAGGATGAAATTTTTCACATGTAATTGTTTTCCAATATCTTTTTTTATTTTTCGTGTACCTCGTCTTCGGTCCTGATGGCATGGCTGGAGGCTCGCTGGGTGGATTACTTTGTGATGTGGTATCTGATTGAACAGCTGACTTTGATCCTCCATCACACACACCTACCATAGGCTAAAACAATCATGTGTTTATTATTAACTTATTTTTATTAAGTACAATGGATTTTTTATATCATTATGTGTTTTACAATACCTTACGTGTTTTTATTTTTATGACCTCTCAATATGCAATACCTGTTGACCCTTGTTCTTTACATGGAGGATTATTTATAAATTTTTAAGTATACGTCCTTTGATTGTTCTGCTGTTACGGTGAGTGGGAAGGTGGGCCCGTAAACCGGTTAACCACACCATTTGTTTGGCTTATGTCAAATTAAATGACCGTCCTAAGTCGGTATCGTAATTGCACTACAATCAAATATTTTTGTCATGTGTTATATGTGCTAGTATATTATTGATATTCATGTATTGTATAGCTCCATTGTGACTTCTGCCACATAACTGAGCCAGTAACTCCTCTTTTTTCTCTCAACATAAGGATATTATCAATATCATTTCATTTCTATCTATCTTTTTATGTAAATTGGTAAATTCTCTAATATTGATAATACTATCAATTCAATTCAATATTTTAAAGGGAGTTGATCTTAGGACAGATTAATACATTCTAAAAATACGAAGATTATATATATGAAACTGACGTAGATATTACATGTTTGATTCTTGCTTTGTGTCACAACATGATTATTACACTTCTATATTTACATTCCAACTGCGTTTTTCTTAAATGTAGGTACGTACAAAACTGCACAATGATTTTCAATAATGGCAATTAATAATAGCAATTGCCTATCACGTGACTTAAAAGTACGTCATACATTCATATCGCATACAAGGGCTGCCATTCTATTCTGATCATAATGTTCTCACTTGACAAATATTTGTTGTTTACATTCATTTTCGTGTTGTAGATCACACTAAAAATCGTCAATCAGGAATAAACATTACCATTAACATGAATTTTTGCTTTTCATTGAAAAAAAAAACGAATCACAGTGATTTAAGGTACTGCTCTTCTATCATCATAGCTAACCCTTGTATCGCATTATATAAATAGAGGTGAGGCACCCACTGAGGTACAAAATAGACAAAATGGAAAATATAATGTAAATATAAGGATTGTTTTTATGTTTTTGAGCTTCGTTGGTGTGTATTGGCAGTAGTAAATGGAAAAGTGTTTTGAAAACTTTTTTTCCACTCCCTACTGCTAATACACACCAATGGAGCACAAAAACAATCCTTAAATGTTGACAGCATTTGCCTGCCGCAGAAAACTGGACACTAACAAATCACCAGAACACGGTACCTTTCGATGACAAGCCAAGCACTTTACCAAGTTAGGTATGGCAGCTTTTAATGTTGTATAAACATTTACCGATACTTTACATAAGAATAAAATTCTACCCAAGGTGAATGGAGAATAATAAATCAATTTAATTAATCAGTGTTCAATCAATGATTTAAATATAACCTTAATTCTTAGTATGTTACCTTAGTGCTGCTGGAATCTATATTTTGACTTGATACTGAAAAATAATAATCAAAGGTATTACCAATGTTATGTGTAAATAAAAAGGAAATTATCATATATCAACACTTCTTGTATTAAAATAGTTGAGATTCCTGCCATGATTAATTGATTGATTATTGTTTTACGTCACACCACGAATATTTCACATATATGGTGACGGCATCTGCCTGATGCGGAGCATACAAATTTTGACCTTTGCAATGGACCCACCCGAAGCAGTGAGGGATCTTTAATGTGCCATGCATACCACGACACGGGGCCTCGGTTTTTACTGTCTCATCCGAAAGACATGACACCGGCATGACCAGAGCGGGACTCGAACCCCGGCCTCCCGATCAGGAGTCCGACGCGATACCACTAGGCCATGCCGGCTTACCATGATTAATGTTTATAAATAACTTTATGCTCAGCACCTACATTTAGAAACAACAGATATTAAACACATACCTCCTAGAATAGACATAATTAAGTTCAATAAAGAAAATGCATCATCACAGATCTACAAATGTACATGTAAGATGTAAAATTTATTTCATACACTTTGAGAAGTACCTGATTTATCAACAAACCAGGCAGTTTTTGCATGAGAAGTCTGAAACACAATCCTCGCCTACCAAATCATTAGGAGAATTACCATGAGGATGGTGTGGAAGAACCGAATTTGTTACATACTTAATGTCATAGACTATAAACCATTTTAGTTATAGACTATAAACCATTTTAGTTATAGACTATAGACCATTTTAGTCATAGACTATAAACCATTTTAGTCATAGATTATAAACCATTTTAGTTATAGATTATAAACCATTTTAGTTATAGACTACAAACCATTTTAGTCATAGACTATAATCCATTTTAGTTATAGACTATAAGCCTTTTTAGTTATAGACTATAAACCATTTTAGTTATCAACTATAGACTATTTTAGTCATAGACTATAAACCATTTTAGTTATAGACTATAAAGTAACCATTTTAGTTACAGACTATAAACCATTTTAGTTATAGATTATAAACTATTTTAGTTATAGACTATAAACCATTTTAGTTACAGACTATAAACCATTTTGGTTATAGACTATAAACCATTTTAGTAACAAACTATAAACCGTTTTAGTTAGAGAACATAAACCATTTTAGCTATAGACTATAAACCATTTTAGTTATAGACTATAAACCATTTTCTACTATCAATATATACTGTATGGACTATATGAACTTTTGACTCTGTATATTAAAGTCACACAACAATAAGATAGATAGACAGGTGGAGAACAAACCTTATACAAATATAACACCAGTCTAAGAATACAAAAATATATTAAACAAGCCAATTGAGTGTTGCTGAAGCAATACATGTCCTCTACAGGTTTCCATAAATTCACTAAGTCCAAGGGCCTTAACTCTTCCAAAAATAGGTCAATCATGACCAAACTCGGACATGATCTGTAACTAACTAATAAAAAGCTACATACCAAATTTCAAGTCAATAACTTCAATGGTTGAAAAAAAAGTCTGGAAAACCAAAGTGTCTCACACAGACTGACAGACAGATGAAGTTTGAAACCCATAGTACCTCCGCTTTTACCCATGGGGGACTAATAAACTCTGTCTAGGAATTATTATCCTCTATCTATACTACATGTACATAAAAATGACCTTTCAACTTTTTTACCCTTTAATCCATGGGAAAAATACATATCTTCTATGAAAATTTCTGAGTGAAAATTATGAAAATAGGTCACAAAATGAGTGAGTCAAACACCAAAAACCCAAATTATTGTTACCCATATATGTGTCATTCTACAATGTAACTTTATATCCAGTGAAGGTGTGAGTTTTACAACTCAACTAAGATTGCGAATATTTTGGATTTACTTACAGTCAATCTCTGCTTCGCATTTTCTTATCCATGTCTTTAAATTATCATTTTCCGCTGAAATGGTAATTTATGGAATAAAAACCCTTCTATATTGAAACAAAGCACTTAATGTAGCAAGTGACACTTAAATTTTCATTAATATTTTTTTCTTTTACTTCTTAATTAACTATCAAAATTTATACATTAATATGGTTCTCCAACAAATACATTTAAAACAGTGAAGTTTGTGTCATAACAAAAGGAGACAATCACTGAAACATAGTTATAATTTTTTTTAGTAATTATGATATATTTTAATGACAGTAATACATACAATCAAAAGCCTGAGCAGCTTGAAATGAATCTTTAGCTTCCAAATATTTCTCCAAATAAAACAAAGCAGTACTGCAATAAGAAAAAAAAGACAATTCAGTATACATACATACAGATTACCTATCGTTATTTTTGTAAAAAAAAAAAGGATTAAGCAGTCAAAAATAAATTGTATTATCAATGTTTAGTCCCTCATTAACTAATGCATAATCCCTATTTTGACATAAAAAAAGTAAAGGTTATGTATTTTTGAAACTTAAATATGGATTTTACATAGCTTTTTATTTGTCATCACTTAAATTGCTTAATAAGGTCAGGAGGCCGAAAATTTGCAATATAGAGTGTTTGTGTTCCTTTACTTTTTTTATGTACCAGACTTCCCTTTGGAGGACTACTTCGATTCCTTATTTTGACAATTTAACAGTAATACTAACTAAATGCATTTCTTTATGCACCATATCTGCTGCTGACGCCATGTTGTTGTTTGCATGCATACGGTTAAGTTATAGTACTGGAACACATGGGAAGCATTTTCAAATTTAATATGAATGCTGTACCATAACTGTAAATTTCAGGCAATAAAAGGGAGAAGAAATTTATAAACCATTTATGAGGAACCGATGTGGGAAAATGTATCTTCAAGAATGTGAAATTGTTTAGGAGGTAAGCACAAAACAAAAGGTGGCATTGCTATGTATCCTCAGTGACAAATGATTCAAGGAGACAAAGACAATCTTCATTGAATAATTAATCAAGGAGACAATGACTTCTCCCAAATTCACATAGATACACATACATAAGGTATGATATGATCAGCCTGTCAACCACAGGGTGATGGGGTGGTGGTGGATGACAAACTACACGGCCTACTTCAGGCTTAATTTGATTATGACGTAATGAGCAAACACATCATATGTCAACGTCAGACCATTTAATTTTTATTAACTTTGAAACATAATGCAAGGGAAAAATGACAATTTTCAGAGACAAATGGGAAAAAAACAATCAATCCTCAATGTACAATGATGAATGAGAAATCCACAAACCCTCGTGTCAAGTTAAGTAGTCCATGCCTTGGCATAGACAAAGTGAACTTGACGCTCGGGTTTGAGGATTTCTCAATCATCACTGGACATTAGAATTAGACTCTCTTATTCATAGATGTACCATATTAGTGTAAACAGTTTACTTTTAATTATAAATTTTAAATCTTATTTGCATGTATCACAATCTCTATCTCGGCTATGAGCACTGTGTTTTGTATTTAATACTTCTGAAGTCAATTTTTAAGGACATACCCTTTCCTCAGGTAGGCTTTGGAATTTTGAGAATTTATCTTCAATGCCGTATCGGCATCCCTCACTGCATCTATATTTAAAAAAAAAATATAATATTATTAATTGATTTTAATTTCACGACTGTTTCAATTATAGCAATTATCAATAGGAAATGAAACAATCGGTCCTCAGATCGATTTTAAAAACTGATGACAAAATCAGTACGTACATTTTATATATTAATTATTTTCATTGTAAAAATTATCAGATATTTCAAACAAGAACGTAACTCAAGTCAGTAGCCTTTTTTAGTCAGGTGGCAAATCAGAGAATTGGTACATGTCCTGATTTTCCTACAAGACTGTTTAAACTAAAGTTCCTTGTCAGAGAATATGTTGGAACATAAAAAATCCTTTACTACTCATTTCTTCAGGTGGGTTCATTACATAAGTAAAAATTCTCTGTCCAATATATCAGACAGATGTTGTCACCTTATATGTGAAATAATCCTTATATGATTTAAACTTTTAAAGAAATCATTGGCTAACAAAATTATATATTTCAATAGATAATTGAAAAACCGAATATATACTCACTTTCATATTGTTCCAATTTGATATAAACTTGGGCTCTTGTTACAAAATATTCATCTTTAGTGTCATCAGCCTTAATGGCATCAGTGTAAAGCTATGAAGAAAACTAACAATCATAAAAAGCATAGAAATTAAAATAAATATTATGTAAATTCTATTTCTTTTAATATCTGCCTGTAGCCTAATTTCATAAATTTCATTTCAAAGGGAAAAGGTTGATGTAAATCAAGATAAATCATGGTAGAAATATTAATGTCATGAAAGACTTTGTTTGATCTTCTTTAAAAGAGTAGTGTAATGCTTCAATGTCTGAAATTGAAGAACATCTTACAACAATTGAATATTAAACACACTAAAGTCATAATTGTCTCTCATTCTTCATCTGTCATTCAATTTGACAAAACCTACCCAGCACTGATGTAAAAATGGTTTTATAGTAAGAAAATTTAGACAAGCCCAATCTAGAATGGTAACTCATGTGCATTATCCTCGAAGTCAGCGTTACATCACTGTCTCTATTGGTTTACGTAGATAACCAAAGAGTCTGGCCATAGCATTTGGGGTAAACTCAGGGTTTATCATTATAGCGTTAATACAACTGTAAGTGCTTCTGTATCAATTCTAAAGGGATTTTCTTATAAAATATGATCAGAAAATATGTAAAACATGTATTCAATATTTACTTGTTTGAATGAGAGAACATCTTAATTATTTCTTTTTCCCCTATTTCCTCCTGGAATACGCATTGCTCTCTATGATAAAGTCTGATGCTTTACCCCAAATGTTCCGAATGCTCTTTCTCAAAATACCTGGATTTTCAACTTCCAGGATCTTAAGGTTGTATGACCCCTATCATCTTAAAACATGTATCTTGTAGTGAAGAAATGAATTAAGGATATGGAAGATAACAATTGAAAAAGACTATTTAAAATCAGCCCGAAGTATGCAGTTTTCCCTTTCTAGTAAGAATTCTTACAATGTATCACAGGTATTTGAAGGTCTGTAAGTTCACAGCAAACATCTATTATGCCCCTATAGGGTTAAACACCAAAGGAAAAGGAAAGGTATACAATGATTTTGGAGGCAAAATTGCCACCAATTCAGACACTCGTTTCAACCATTGCAAATCAGGATTCTGCACAATATCAGCTCAGTGCTGCATAGTTTGACATCGGAAATAATGCCTTACACAATGCATGTTTCAATCCATGTCAATTATCCTGTATTTCAAGAGTGATTTTTCCGTGTCCCTTTACCAAACTTTTTGAGGAGTCCATGTCCGAATTTGACCTTCGCCTTCGGAAAGCTCCACACTGAATAACGTGTAAAACTTAAATTAAACATTCAATCCGCAATTTCTTTCAGAAACTGTATTAGGATTAATAAAACAAATTTTTCTGTGTATTTTGTGTTCTGATTTATTGTCTGCAGTCATTACTTGCAGTGGAATATACAAACAAGTACAAAAACCCTACTTTCATATTCCCGTTATGACAAAGAACCTTCTGAAGGTGAAGGTAAAATTCGGACATGGACACTTCAACATGTTCGGTAATGGGACATGGATAAATTGCTCTTGAAATACGGGATAATAGGCAAGGATTGACAAATGCATTGTGTAGGGTAATTGTTCCGATGTCAAACTATATGGCACTGTGCTGAAATTTAGCTTCAGTATTTCGCCTTTCCCAACACTTGTTTACTATTTGGTCATTTCGTTATGTGTGGGAAGGGCCTCAATTCCTTCCCATACGGTCCTGTGGGGCAAGACAATTGTGAAACACAATCCCACTTTTTGGTGTGACATTTAGAAAACAACATTATTAAATTATAAATCCTCCTTATATTCAATGATTTTTCTTGAATAGTACTATTTTTTTTCTGCAAAGTATCTTTAAAAGATTAAAAAACTTTCTGCTTTTGATTAGTCCCCTAAAAAAATTATCTGTTGTTAGCTAAATTTACATAGATTATATAGTTTATTTTCTGTATATGATACAGAATAGTGTGATTGTGTTTCACAATCGGCCTGCGCCATAGGACCATATGGGAAGGATTTGAAGCCTTCCCCCACTTATGGAATGACCAAATAGTAAACAAGCGTCGGGAAAGGCGAAATACTGAAGCTAAGCTGAAATTGTGCAAATTCCTTATTTCAATGATCGAAACGAGTGTCTGAATCGTTGGCCATTTTACTTTGGTGTTTACCCTGTAAGGACATCATAGATGTTTCCTGTGGACTTACAGTGCTTCAAATACCTTTGCAATGTATATATGTATATCATAGAAAATGCTGGAACAAACTTTCAAAGTGTGTACATACCTCAAGAGCTTTCTGATAGTTTTCGTTAACATATTCTTCGTTTCCTTTGCTGAAATCATAAAGTGCAAAAAATGTTAAACGAGAGTTTCCATATTTTCGACTTGTAATACGCGTAACTTGTACAAGTTGTCACCTACCTAAACAAACTCTGTGCAGACATGATTGTCAGAAAACGAAAGTAGCCCTTATAAAATTAAAACCGAAAACGGGTTCGAATAAGTTTTCCGGATAACACTCGTGTTTGGATAAAGTAAAATGAAATGGTTTTTAAAAGTTGTAACTGAAAATGCATATAATTTATAGCCAGAATCTTATTAGAATAAGATTTTTTCTTGACAAAGGGTAAGGTTAACGCGCAATGGGCATCCGGTACACTCGCGAATCTTGTTGGGGAGATTTGCATTTTCCTCATTTCCACCATGAAAGTTCCCGAAAATCATTGACCCGATCCTCTTGGCAGGACTTCTTCTTCGATTATACAGTATAACTTCAGTGGACTGAAGATCACATACTGTGATGTTGCGCATGCGAGACCTATGTACAATACTGAAACAGTGATAAGGAAAATTTGTGCGTATTTACAAGGTGACTTAAAAACTGATTTGCAATTTATGGGCGTTTAAAGAATTGATTTTGGTAAGAACAGCTGGTGTAAGCTGTTCTCTGAAAGTGTCAACGGATGATGAAGAAACTACGGAATTGGGGAGAAGGTGGAATTGGGGAGAAGGACTGACTAGACTCCCTCTAGGGTAAATTTCTGAATGCGCCCATGCTGTGCTTTCTATTGTAAAATTTGTCACTTTTGTATGGATTGTCATTATGTATATATAAATACTGAAGTAGATATTTCAAATGATGTCATACAACAGTTTTATTAGTTTCACTATTTCGCTTTTCCCCATATCTGTTTAACATTTGGTCATTCGTTAAGTGTGGGGAGGGCTTCTGTTCCTTCCCATATATGGTCTGTGGCCCAGGACGATTGTGATATACAATCGCACTTTTTGGTGTTATATACAGGGAATAAACTTCAAACTCTATGTAAATCTAGCTAAAAATAGATAGTTTTGTATTAATCTAACTAAAATTATCCATCATAGTTTGATTTTTAGGCGATTGTAATCGAAAGCGGTCTGAAAACTGATGATTTTATGGAAATTGGGGGCAGGCCAAAGTTTTTAAATCTTTGGATAATACCTTCTTTAAAAGATACTTTGTAGAAAAACTGTAGTACTAGTAAATAAAAATCATTGAATATATAAGAAGGATTTATAATTTTGTGAGGTTGGTTTCTAAATGTCATACCAAAAAAAAAAATGCGATTGTGTATCACAATCGGCCTACACCACTGGACCGTGTGGGAAGCCCTCCCCATACATAACGAAATGACCAAATGGTAAACAAGTGTGGGGAAAGGCGAAATACTGAAGCTACAGTTTTGATGATTTTCATGGACGTTACACTCAAGGACCTAGGGAATTGGTAGGGAGGAGTCCTGGTGTAGTGATTAGGCGCTTGGTTTACGGTGCAGACAACATTCGGATTCAATGTTTAAGAGGATGTTTACTCCTGCTTTCATGTGGCGATATAACTGAAAAATTATTGAAAGTGATATAAAACACCAATCAGCAACAAACCAACCAGCCACTCAAGGACCTAAAGAGAAAACTTTAATACTGCGGTTAGAGCGCCAAAATGTGCCATGTATAAACTCATCTGCGCAGACATGATCTCGATAGACGTCCTTTCTGACTGTAAAGTTGTCGCTAAGGATCTCGGATAGTCTCCAGCGTGCAGGGCGGAACAAGAGGGGTCTTCGACAATGCTTTGTACATGTGTATGGTTATTTTAATATCCTCAAGACGAATCCCATATTTTCGGATCTCCATCATAATCTGGAAATAGTGCCATGTAATGCAGCTTATAATACTTGTGAAAATTCTGTCACTCGGACATGATTATAAAAACAGCAAACACATCCAGACCTTTGAGCTGATGGCAAGTCAACCACATAGCTATATTGACTCTTCATCTGTCTTATGTTCACAACTGGACCATACTAGTGTAATGTCATAAAATGGTTACAGAGTGGCCCACTCCGGGAATCGAAACCGGATTCAATTTAATTACCGCGTAACCACTACCCCAAGTCTGTTTTCAATTGTTTTGAATTATCAATACGTACGCCAACCTTCCAAACTCGAATAAAGACGTATAGAAGTCTTGCCATTACGTACTGTTGACGTGTTTAACATTACGTAAACTGTCGTAAACTTTAACATTACGTAAACTGTCGTAAACTCTAACATTACGTAAACTGTTATAATTTTTAACATTACGTAAACTGTTGTAAACTTTAACAATACGTAAACTGTTTTAATCTTTAGCATAACGTAAACTGCCGTAAACTTTAACATTACGTAAACTGTTGTAATCTTTTACATTACGTAAACTGTCGTAAACTTTAACAATACGTAAACTGTTTTAATCTTTAGCATACCGTAAACTGCCGTAAACTTTAACAATACGTAAACTGTTGTAATCTTTAGCATAACGTAAACTGTCGTAAACTTTAACATTACATAATCTCTTGTACGTTTTAACTTTACGTACACTGTTACAATCTTTATCATTACGCATACTGTTGTTATGTTTAACACTGCGAATACTGTTGTAATATTTAACACTACGTACATTTTTGTAATGTTTAATATTACGTACACTGTTGTAATGTTTAACACTGCGTAAAATGCTGTAATCTTTAACGTTGCGTAAACTGTAGTAATATTTAGCATTATACATACTGTCTTAACAAATTAGTAGATTCTTTATCATAGTGGCATGTGTATTATTATAAACATTTTATATATTTCATTAATAAAGTACAGGTATATATCAATAGAATACACCTTGCCCAGAGGACCTATTTGTCACTTTTGAAATAACATTGTCATCGAAATAAACTACAGCATACAAGATAGAAATATTAGAATGTCTTTCTAATATTTGATTGTCTCAATTTATGTGCGCTATACATAAAACTTGATAATTTTTTCGGATAGTCTGTCATTTAATCTCTAAATTAAATGTCATCCAAAGGTAAGGTTGGGGTATTGGTTAATCCATTTTTTCATATAATTTTTTCCTTTTGCCATCGTATTGTGAGCAATATAATATAGAATACTTTTCGAATTTAACTTCATTATTGTCACATAAAACGCAGATTCTGTCTTCAATCGGCTCCCCTTTGCAACGACCTGTTTCTTGTCGAAGAGGAAGCACACCACTACATAACATCGCCATCGCTAATCTCTCATACTTTGGTATATCCATTGAAACATATTTTTCGGTACTGAAATCCTGTTTAATCGTACATTATGCTCTACGCCTCGGAACGGCTTGAACTTCGGCTCGACAATCGTTTTCGTAGGCCAACCTTAGTTTGTCTTCCGCTTCATTGTGATTGCATGGGTCTAGATTTTCATATTTATCTACCATACCAAGTGACGTTAATATCTGCTGAACCTGCGAGGTCCATTTGTGCCATTGTGTCCATTCGGGTGATCATGATCCCATGAAAAAAAAATTTTGAGTCAACCAGTCGTCGTCCATGCAAACTCAGTGGTTCAAAAGCCTAAGCACATTAATTTGGTGACGAATAAACGATGATAACTAGCCAACTTTAACTTGAATCGCTAAAATCCACTAAAATCGGTGAACTCCAAGGAAGTAACGGATAGCCCGGAGTTGAACTGCTTAAATATCATGATTTTTGTTGCATCCAAAGATGCCACTCCAATAATCTGTAATCGGAGTAACACCAATCATATACAACTTTTCAAGTGTTTTGAATCCTACTGATTTTAATCCATATACATGTATGTTAGAAATAATCTATCCAAGGGCTCGACAAAGTTTCCGCATTACTTTTGAAATTTTTATACTCATTGAAGATTACACAGAAATATTTATAGTTTGATACCAATTCTATGCTATTTCCGGCGAGTGTGAAGTTAAAGGTGCTCTACGCCTTTTATTTTTTTTCCTAACGAACACACTATCCTGTAACGTAATTGGATAAGTCTATTTCATCTTTGTTTAACAATTGAGTTTCATTCAGGCTAAATATATATATCATAATCTACATGTTTTATGATTTCTAATCGTAGATGATTATTTGATTGTCTCCATCCACATATTTATGACTACGCTAACTTTGGCAATATTCATTATAATTCAATCACTTGTCTTCATTATGGTAATTGCAGGACTTTTGCGACGGGTGTTGCATGCAACCAGGGGACGCTTACTCCTCCCGTGCACCTGGTCTCATCTCGATTTTATCGGGGTTCGCATTTGTCTGAATATGAAACTAAACACGATATTGTCCCCTTTATTCCATGGAATATGAGATATGGTTTACCCTTCGGTACTTTTTACTTCATTAAAATGGATATCAGAGAAATTATCTTAATGTAGTAAACAAGCAAATCATTCAAGTTGATGGTATTACTCACTTAATGAAGTGCCCAGCTCGTGATCGAGAGGTTCCGGGGTCGACTCCTTCCGTGCGCATACCTGTCTTTTGGATGAAAGTGAAAATCGAGGTTCCGTATCAAGACAGGCGTGCACGTAAACAATCCCTGCTTTGGGTGTTTCATAATTTCTATGAAAATGTCGTTAAATGATATTTAATCAATCAATCAATCAATCAATTAATCAGTCAATCAATCAATCAAAGTAAAAAGCTAGCAAAGTATTTTCACAAAATGATACCTCCTGTATTTATTACAATTATTCAACAATACAAAGTACAACTTCTACGTGCTTTGTGTTGCTAACAGAACTAAATTTATGCCGTTGGTGAATATTTGTTTTATACAACAAGTAATATCATTTTCACATTCAAGAAATTAAAGTAACTTAAATATGTAGTTGAATTATAACACATTTAATTATTTGGCGGCAAGTGCTGCAAGAAACTAATACAAAAACACACACCCAACATCGGAATACTGACGATTCTTTACATAACCATTGCAGTTTGAACTTTCCCTTTTTTATTTATAGGGGTTGGGGTAGTGTATCTAACTTACTTTTTTATTCTTTTCATTTAATTTGCATCATTAAAAATCATTTATTGTTATATTTCATTTCCAAGTATTTTATTCATAAAAGTATTTTTTGTGTGTATGGAGGTGATTTGTTTTGTTTTTGACGATGCTGTTACTTCTGTTTTAGATATTCATGGGCTAATGTGACTAACCATACAAGAGATGCTTACACCCTAGAGGATCACAAAATTACATCAAAGCACGTTGCTTTACAACCGTGCCATTGCATCAGGTACATGTTTATTTCACATGGGAAAGAAATCATACATGTAAATGTATATTAACTTTTAATATTAAAACAAGCAACCAAACAAACAAACAAAAAAAACCAAAAAACAAAAAACCCAAAACAAATCAAAAAGCCCACAACCTCAATATGAATAAAAACAAAGTAAATAAAAAATGACCCCTCCACTCCCCACCAAAAAAAAAATGCAAATAAGATAAATAAAAAGACACATAAAAATACACCAACTCTCGAATCGGAATTTACAATAACAATGACAATATCGTACAATGTTCATTACTTATATGAAAACATTGAAATATTTTTAATGTTACTACATTAAAGACTTAGGGTTCCGATATTAACATTAAGAGAATCGCATTCATCGCAAAACATACGAAAAGAAAACACGTATGAACAACAAATGTCAAAGAAAAAACCGGTATACATCAAAGTCTGAAGCTACATAGATAAGAAAGACATAAAGAACAATTAAAACAACCTAACAAATAAACAATATCAAATCACATGACTACATGATGATGTTAAATCATATGCACAGTAACTATTTTTTTAAGTCATGAAACGAAAGGATTGCACGTGAATCCAGCAGTCTGATAGGGTAGAAATACAGAACTGTAATATACACGAAGGCTTTGGATCTGTGTCAAATGTAAAATTTACAATCAATAACAGAAACTGATTGGTCGTCTGAAAGAAAGTTTGATTTTATCAGACTGCTCTTGCCCTTTTCTGTTGTAATTAATAGTAAAGAACTATACTGCTTAGATCGTGCATTCCAGATACAATGTCATTTTGTGGAGAGTCGCATGATGTTTCCAGTATACGGTATTATCGATGTTATGTAACTGAATGTAATAAATAAAGACAGTCGAATCCATAACACGAAATGCTGAATGTTGTATAGGTTGCTTCTAACTCCTTAATCTTTATGATGTTTTGCTGAGGACAGATCTTTTATTGGTGTATCATAATAGCCACTACAACATGACCCAAATGCTAGTATCTAACCGCATTTTTGAATATTTTTGAAGGTGTAGATCGTCTTTCCATTGCAAAATTTTATCATCTCAGAGTTGAACCCTTTCCCCTCCCAAATTTCGAAAACTGTTATGTACACCCCTGAATTCCCAAAAGCATATGAATGAAAAGTGTTCTGGGGGTTGTTTTTAATTAAACCATCTGTAGATGATAAAACAAGATTGTCTCATTCTTTCAAAGACGTATACTTATTCACAATGTTAAGACTAGAGAAATGTTTTGTTACACATCAAATGATAATGAGCATTTTTGATGTGATTCAAATTTATCTAATGCTGTCCACAAAGGAATAGCTATGCATGTATTTTCCCTAATATTCGGCAAATCAAATGCCAAGCCAAACACTATCGCCAGTCCCACAAGCTTTCCATTTTCCTCATACACTTGCTTTACCACTGAACCACTATCACCACACATGGCAAAGTCGGTGTCTAACTCACCCTCTACTACATAAGCAGTCACCACCCCATCCCTATATGGTAAACATGCTTCCACTGACGTCACTGTACCCGTGGTAATACCCACATCATCCCTGCCCTTGAAAACTTCCAGATACAAAGAAGGCGGTTCTCTGCTGACGGATAATTTTCGGTACTGTAGCTGCATGTTTTGGTGAAGGAAAAAACAGTTCTTCAAAAAGGACTCGGATATTTCTACTATAGATACATCATCCAGGTTGCAAGAATTATCTTCTCTCAAAGGCCATATGCATTTACCGATATCTCTGCCTTTAATCCTTATTTTCTTTCCATCCGATGAGAAATGACCCGCGGAAACAGCAACGGTTTTATTTGTGGGGTTCATTTTTGCTAAGGCCCCAAGTGTCCCCCTTACGCTCAAATGGTTTTCTGCACGTTCATCGGGTGCAATGCTTGTGCACAGTTGAATTCGAATTCCTTCCCTTTCATTTATGACACATACATCTACGGCATCAAAGAGCTTTTCTGCTGCTTCTTTTAGTTTCTTGACTGTGTCATTCTCTGTTTCCGTTTTAATATAAATCGTTAAACGAGCATCGATGTAGATATGACCAGCATAACCTTTGTGGCGTAAGCTAGAAGCATAAAACATTTTAAAATTAGTGTTTTATACAGTAATTAACAATGAACATTGAAATTTACACATCTCTAACACATAACAAATACGATAGTAACAATATAATGCTGGTTTCTCTTTATCTTGTTTATTTAACCTGCTGCTCCTATTGTCTAAAACTAAAACACTACAACGATAGGGGCTAGCACATTTGGCATGGCAGAATACACAACAAGGAAGGCAAGAATAACCACGTAGACATTATCACAACATTTTTCGATAAGAATGGATAGATCTTTACCCGATATTAAATGACGTAAGGGGCTCCATATCGGGCAGTCTATTGTATTTCTGAAATTTGCGATATGTCATTTATGTTTGGATTGTGAAATCAAAGTAATATGGCATATATCATGTAAAATCGAAACAAGGTCTCTTGACATAAATGTTGGTTTACGTGCTTGTATATTTTTTTGTATTTTTTATCCTGTGTCCATATTTCGTTTTTATGACATATAAGTAATACTGGTAAATCCTGATTTCGTAACACCGACTTAATTTCGATTTGAGTAGTGTCTGACGTTATAACTATTGTGATGTCAAGAAACCTCCCCCCCCCCCCTTCATTCCCATAGTTTTACACTGGTTTTGATAGATTTGTTATACGTCACAGTTATGACTGAGATGGGGAAAAGAATAAAATATTAATCAAAAGAATGCAAAGATAGTGTATGACATGTTATTGTAGAAACTTCAACACATTTCAACAATAAATTCCTAATGCTGTAAGAAGAGAGCTGTCCGTATAACCTCATTATATGTGTCCTTAGGAACCCTTAAGTTCACCAGCAGAAACACTATCAAACTAGTATTAATGTAATAAGACCCTTAAAGTACAGTAAAACCTGTCTTAGCCACCACCTCTATTAAGAGGTCACTTGTCTATAAGAGTCACATCTTCATTCCCAATTTCTGTTTCTTTTTTTTTTTTTAGATAATCGCCCTTTGCATAAAGGTCACCTGTCTATAAAGGCCACTTTTGACCCTTCCCTTAGCTTATCTTAATACACCGGTTTGACTGTAGATAGATTCATGATGTCAGCTTTACATTAGAAAACATACATGTGTATTTTTTAGCAATAGCCTGTCATCAGTACAAGCATAGTATATAGGTTGTTTATAAAAGTATTACCTTGAAAACATATCTCTCAGGTCACAAGTAACTATGTTTGACTTCTTTGGAACACATAGTATACGTTTCAAGTCGTCAAGTTGTATAAAGTTCTTCCTTTCGCTGATGTCGGGGCCATTGTAGTAAATAATGTCTGATAAGTATTTTATCATATTGATGGTTTTACTATGGAGAATATCTCTCATTGCGGTAAAATTCCATGACATTGGCGTTACTTGAGGATTTGATGGGAGTGCCAACAAATTTTTTATCATCATCATTGCATGTTCGAGTTCCTTTTGCTGATTAGGGTGTAGATTTACAACATAGATCATATTTGTAAAGTAACTGTCGGGAAGAATGCTTTTCAAACCTGCGAGAAATGTCTTGCTCTGTAAAATCGCAAAATGGAAAAAGTAATAAAAAAGTCATAACGAATATCATTATCTAATATTATCGCATATGATGTTAAGTATATTCAAAAGTTATGAATTCAGCACGGTAGCAAATGTATAGATTCGTACGTTAAAGACCACCATATATTGTAGTTTAAGGAAGGAATTAACATCAAACAGCAGCTATAAGTTGATTGACCGAATAAAATACTATGCCCAAATCCTCTTCTTGCATCTTACTGTTTCTTATATCTAAATAATTAAGCCTTTAGCAAAGCTGCTGAAGACTAACAGTGTCTAAAGCCATGGGGCTTCGTCAGATACACTGGTGGCACTTCCACCCTGCCTCGATCGCCGTTTTATTAACAAAAATCAGTTATTAATCTATTTACGAAAACTCAAGAATTACTACAGGATTTCTGAAAAATCAAATGTAAATTTGCTGAAATACCAAGCAACAGTCAATTAGAAAAATCTATTATACTAAATAAAATAGAGATATAGGTTTTCATGGAACCGTTGAAGAACCAGGGGAGCGATCAAGTGCCGCGGAGAAGTATGCAGCATACAGACATTCCCTGCTGACCGGTCACACCAGATGCCTACATGTAAATATGTAATACAAGGTAAAGATAGAGTTGAATCACCTGTATAGCGAAACTCTCTAAGGATATGTATGGTAAACATAAAAGCTGTTAATAGCTATGAGTAAGTAACGAACAGAATTACGAGGGTCAGTGAAAGAGACAATAGATACCACTCGGTGTGATAAACCATAAAAAGCAGTATGATGAACAAGTAACTTATCTATGTCAGGACACTTCTAAATATTTAAGAAATATAAAAATCGTATATGGGAGTCTATGGTCATGAGGATTATTAACAAGGAATACAGTTGAAAAGTAGTCTAGTTCAAACAAAATATGCTTTTGAAAACACCAAGTGCCCAGGAGTTAAGTATTTAATTTTGTTATTTGTTTTTATATGTTAGACAAGCTGGTGTTGAAGATTCGGTCCCAGTACAACTATATTATAACTATCTTCTTTGTTGTAAGACATGTATTTTATTTATCATCAGGTATATCTCATGGAATGTAGAGGAAGGTTGTTCTGGTGGGATCTATATGAAGACTTGAATTTCTCTACAATGATTTATCTTCTTCTGCTCTCTTATATGTCCACTAGATTTTGAATGAGACGTAGTAAATCGAAGTCAAATGTATAACTATCTCACAGCTCAATATTATTAAATGCTACAGCCAGGTGCCGCCACTGTCGTAAAAAGATAACAAACGCAACATAAAATCCTTTCTATTTCAATTTAGTTAGAAATTTGACAATGAAGATGTCAGCATAAGGAAATCATGATTAAACTTCCATAGTAACAGATATCTCATTGAGGATTTAGAATGTTATTATTGAGACTGTACCTGATCATCGAAGATGATGTCATCCATTGTGGACTTTATATTGACATGAATCATTAACAATTGATAATCCACATTTAGTTTCGCAAGAGATTCATCTGCATCAAATAAAAAACATATCAATTACATGTATAAAACACCATTAAATACATGTATAAAACACCATTAACTACATGTATAAAACATCATTAACTACTGGCATAAAACATCACTATCTAGAAGAATATTCATATGGACACTACATTAGTACATGAGATCGTGAAATAATGTCTTTTTAATGATACTGACAATGAATGTTAGTATCATTCAAATGCCTCTTTGTAGAAGTAATCCTCCTGAATATGATGAAAGTTCTACCTGCAGCATTTTGATTAGTCTTGCATATAATCAAGATGCTGATCTAGATCTTTAAGTGTTATTATACCATTTTTCAAGATGTTATGAAGCTGTGACACTTTCTACACAGTGTTTGTTCAGAGTCATGTATATATATAGTGCTGAATTATATTTGTTTCGTCAGTATTTAAGGGTATTCACGGCGGGTGTGGCAGGAGACGCTCACTCCTCCCGGGCACCTGGTCTCACCTCTGAATTTCAGGGGTTCGTAAATGCCCACTGTGTACATTATTGTTCGTGCTATAGTTATGTGACATCAGTTACTTTCGTATTTTACATGTTAGTATGTACATGTAGTGAACCACACGTCATAGCATTTCATGATCTATTTAAGAAATAATGACGTCCTAATCGTTATCTAATGTCCAGTAACAGCCCCGAGTCGCATTAATCAATCAAATTGTCACCGAGCCACGCAGCGGTATTCTATTCTGACATGAAGCAGACAAGTATTTACCGTAAATATTAATATCTTATGTCAACAAAAATAAATTTAGACCATGCAGACAACAGGGGTGCATGTGATGTAAAAATCTAGAATTTGATTTTCAGAAAACCTAGATGGCATGACCTAAATTGGTTTTCTGGAAATCTACACATTGATTTTATTGACACGATCAAAATACCAGTGGGTGGGGCTTTTAAACGTCGTGACTGCTAGTAAGGCGTGATGATTCTAACCGTGAATATGTCGGAGAATAATGCACAGTGGAACTCTTCGGGACATATAGGGAAACATTCTCAAGTCATATTAGAATTGTGTATATCACGACCAGCTGAATCTGTTTAAGACTGTCTAAGGACATAAGGGTTGTTCGGGGGATTTGAGTTATCCCTTTATATGTATCGAGCAAAGTTGATTTTGGTTTTATTTAAACATCAGACAAATATATAAAGAAAGGACATAGAAAGATACGTGCTGAAACATAGCTTCAGTACCTATTATATTGATAAATATAAGATATCAAGAAGTATAAAGCCATGGAATAGAGTTGCATGCATAAATAAAACGAAGTCAAGGGTTGTGCATAGAATCCTAAATCTTGTTTGATGAATAAATCCTCAGGTGTGCAAGGATAATAGTCCGAAATGTTAGACATCGATCTGAAATCCTCCTATAGAACGAATCGACTTCAACAGAAAGAAAAAAGTGGAGTTACTGGCTCAGTTATGTGGCAGAATTCACCATGGAGCTATACATTACATGAATATAAATAATATACTAGAACATATAACACATTACAAAAATATTTGATTGTATTGCAATTACGATACCGACTTAGGACGGTCATTTAATTTGACAAAAGCCAAACAAATGGTGTGGTTAACCGGTTTACGGGCCCACCTTCCCACTCACCGTAACGGCAGAACAATCAAAGGACGCACATTTAAAAATTTATAAATAATCGAGGTAAACAGGTAAAAGCTAACACTTTTCATGGTAGAATGTTATTTACGATTCAATTTTCCATTCATTTTCTATATCCAGAGTATAATATTGATGTTTCCAAATCAGAAAGTTCGATCAAAGATCGGTAACAAGCGACCTTTAATATCCCTTGGACTATTGTTAGATTATGGTAAATTCCAGGTTGAATGCAATAGGAAGAAATTCTGAGGAATAATATCAAAACAATTTGCTACAGGATTTATACCGAACTTTCTGATATAAATGCATGATAGTTTGATGTAAACGTGTGAAATACAAAGTAAAAGATTCTCTATAGAAAAAAATCAGAGCCAAGTCACATGCATGCGTCTGAAATTACATACAACAGAGATGAATTTGTGAAGGGTAGTATTTTAATAATTACATAATAAATTTAAATTCACAAAACCTTACTACTTCATAATACGTTGTCAATTAATTTGGCATCTTGGGACTAATGGAATAAGGGATGTTAATCGTAATTCACCATAACAATGCCAAATAAATTTTTTTGTATTGAAACAAAAGTTTATTTCTAGTTTAGATCGTTCGCAGTACCTCATATCTAACACACATTATGGCACAATGACTACAAGATTTAGGCTGAAGCATACATGTAGTAACTAGTGCTACATACTGAACACATACACCGATATAGCATATCAGACATTCATGAACGCATGAGAACCCGGATGAGAACAAATGCATGGGAGGAGTCAGTAAACTTCAGTCTATAAGAGGCATCCGCCAATGAAAATCCAAATATTATTTCTATTGTGAAATCTTAATAAGTAATCAGATATGGATTATATATTTTCATCATATTTGGTAAGGAGTGTGCGTGTTTGCTTGACATTTATATTTGCTTCATACTGTGATACCTGTTATCCCTTGCAGGTCTACGTCTCTGAGGTCAATATCTGTGTCCAGAACATCTTTTACAATAGTGGACTGGTCTTCATTAGCTGGAGATATCCATAAGATTGGTTTGTCAATGTAGCTTTTTACTTTAGGCACACGAGTATCAACTGGACCAAGCAATTTAATATGTTCTAATAGTCTTTTTCTGCAGTATTTATGAGCGAGTAGCTCTTGTGGGGTCTGATTGAATTCTATAGCCTGCACTTTACACGAAAATGTGGGTGGGCATGTTGTATCTGTTTAAGATTTGTGCTTTCCAATTCTGTTAAAAAAAAAAATATCCCATTGTAAAATTTTGATTGTGTTATTACCTTAAACAAAGCTATTTTTCCCAAAGCATGTATCTATTGACCATATTGTGAATTTTATCTGGTGTTTATATGATGTTTTGTTCATTGAAAATTTCACCTCAATTTCACCACCTGCTGGAGGTCATTGGCAGTGGACGAGAATGTCCCGACAGCAAATATCACAATCATCATATTTAAATTCATTGTAGTTTCTAAAACTGCGAGACATTATACAATATTTCACATTTTCCCTACCTTATTGTTGACTACTGGATCCAACCATTTGTCTTAGACATTGATTTGCCTGAATGATGAGGGTTTTACTACTGATACATGAATGCATAGTCCAAGTAGATTTTATATGGTATTTATAGGGTCTATATTATTTGAATCGTATGTTGCATCATGTACTATTTAAAGAGCATCTGTATCAAAGACCAATCGTATCTACTTCTTTATCTATTTATCATGCTAGCATTGTTTTATCATACTACATATCTACTGTTTACATATCTACTGCTTACATATCTACTGTATTATATATTTATCATGCTAGCATTATTTTATCATACTCGTGATGGGTGGTAACAGAAAGCATTGATTACCAATACATAAACCGAAAAATATTGTTAAATATTGACATCAAATTCGAGCGCTTGGAGTACTTAGCTTGAATGTTGGAATATCACATATCTGTAAGTGCACATATGCAAGCTTAGATACGAAACGTTTTCACGATAAATGGTTCCTCATGAAAAATAAATAAGACAAAATAGGAGAACGAACGTGTGAATTAGTGGAATATTGATAAAGTTCCATGCTATTTACACTATTGTCGAAATAAAGAATTTGTCAACATCTAGTCACTATTTTTAAATGATTATTACCTACACGTTCCCATTAAAGACTGAGTAAGTGTATTTTAAAACAATACTGCAATACAAGTAATTGTCGCCATTTCCTATACAAATTCTCAAAGTGTTTCCTTACATCGCTAGCAGTATTTTAATTTCGCTAGAAAACCGGTCTTCGTGAAAATGAAACACGTGCTTGGTCTTTCCTCACCCCTTTTTATTTCTTTCGTAACTGAAAAACTTAAAATGTAATTTAAGATTTCAAACATCTGTCAATGACACATGTTCATGATATCAATATTTTGTGAGAAATAAAAGAACAATTTTATGAAAATAAAACCCCCATAAATACTTGTATTTACCTTCTTGTCCTTGCACAAACTACATGCATAACGGTATTACGAGGATAGCTTACACTGATAAAACGATTTCCGACACTGATAATTTGCACACCTTCCCACAGTTACTTTAACTTTCCGAGGAGCGATAAAATACATTCAAGAGCAGTTATCTAAACTAGTTACCCTCGAATTTGTTATAATGAGTTCTCTGATCAACACTATGAACAGATCACTGATAAAACCAATCTGGAAATAAATAAAATCATGAAACCGAAAGATATTTAAAATAAGTAAGACTGGAAAATCAAATCTAAAAAGACCACATACATTTACTAAGGAACACAATAAATATCAGAACACCTACGTGTATAAATTGTGGTGCACCATGTGACCATTTCGATATTTCATGTTTCGTTATTGATGATGAAGGCCTAAACTGTGGAAATCTCAGTTATAAATATTTCAAGAGCACCTTTCTGCCAAATCGACCAAAAAGCGCCAAATAACTCATCCAAAGATATTTTTATGCTTGAGGCAGATACTCCATAGATTTACAAGCTTTTTATCGCTCTGTTCTTTAAAGTTTTTATTTCAGAGATACTGAAAACTGGCCTTGGGGAAGTGAACGCAAGTAACCATCTCCTGCTTGTTAACACCTGCCATTTAAGTCCAGTATAAATGATAAAGTTAAATTTCTACCAAATATTGGTGTCAAATTCGGTATTTGAAATGGTTTGGATAAAAAGAAAAAAGAGGAGTTACTGGCTCAGTTATGTGGCAGAAGTCACCATGGAGCTATACAATACATGAATATAAATAATATACTAGAACATAAAACATATTACAAAAATATTTGATTGTAGTGCAATAACGATACCGACTTAGGACTGTCATTTAATTTGACAAAAGCCAAACAAATGGTGTGGTTAACCGGTTTACGGGCCCACCTTATTAAGAATAAGCAACGAAGAAGTACGGATCAGTTATCAGTGTCAACGCCTAAAATGGGAGGCTAAATTATGAAATTGGCCCATACAAACCGTTGCTATCCCCGGAAAATACAACATTCTGGGATGAGACCATGTGTTCGGGGAGAGTGAACATCCCTGTTTGCATATAACATCGGTCCCAACAGTTATATGGGAACATGTCTAATTCGGTGAAGGTCCCAATGCACACAGGATTGTACATTAATGGTGAAAGTGACGTTATAATAGGATTAGATTATCATATATTATTCTAGATAACGAAATGTATAACGAGAGTCTCGTATCAACCATAATACTTCCTCAGTGTCGTAAGTAGCTTACCACTTACAGACCTCTGGCTTAGCATGGTATGTTACGTATAACACAAACCATAACCATAATTAGGAGGTAATGTCTATTTCAGAAAAGCGTTGGAAGAAAGCAGGGTGTGGCGCCATAAAATGAGAAGTATTTCAATATTTATTTTTCATCAATGACTTAACTGGGATTTGGATTTCATTGGGTTTAATTTTATTCATATATAGAATTAAGCCATCACAATTTTTCTGAACTTTTGACTAATTTTTATAAAATAGGATAAGAAAGATAGGATAAAAGGAAATGTTCAGAGATAAAGAAGATTTGTGAGGTTCATTTCAATTAAATATCAATGGAATGATTTGCTAAGAGTAACAAAGTTCATCAGAATAAGTCACTTTAAATGATTTAATTTACCGTAGTGTTGAAACAGTTGCAGTTGCGGTTCGTTATCCGTGAATGTCCGATGTGGTACATTGTTGTTAGTGCCATAGTCACTTTCGTATATTGCATTGCTCACATACGGCCACATTGAATCATGTTCTGTGTCTCTTGATGAAATACAAAATAAATAACGGAACAGATTTCATGAAATGTTATCTAAAGTTTTTCTACTTATTCTTTAACTAGGATAGTTTTAAAACACTAGAAAAAACGCTTCATATTGTCGAAATGCATAGCTAGTCGTAAAATAATATTATTTGTGATCTTATATCCATTATTACCACTATGTCGGCATCATTGCTGAATTATTAGAATCCACAACTATCATTGCAAAACTTCAGTGCTTTGATACTGAAAAGAAGTATGTAATGTACTTCAATTTTTTCTGTGATAAGTCGCAAATTATTTTACAGACGAAGATAATCTCTATCATAAATTACTCTGTAAATGGTTTGCTTCATCCTATATATCTAAAAGGTCATTTAGGTAACTACTTTGTTCAGCATACACATGTAATTTGGATTTACACAATACCACTGACTTTTTTGTGTGGATTTTATTGGCAAACCTGACACAAACTGTTACACAAACTTCTTTTTATCATTTATTTTTTATTTATATATTTTATGTGGGCATGTTCATGCTGTGGACAATGTATTCAAGGTCATAGGAAGAGAATTTTACATATATCTCTTATGACATTTTTATATATCTAACTCATCTAAAGAAAAATTTCATGTAATGCACTTCTCTTATATCATCACCCTATAGCCGTAAATTGCAATCAAAGTTCACAGGTGAATTCCGCATCGACATAGCTAACTTTCTTGAAATTCACGAGATGGCGTTTTTAGTGACGTAGATAGAGACATCAAAACGAAAGTAGATCGAGATTGTTTATTTATAAACCACGTGGTATCGAATTAAGAATTATCTTTGTGCGTTAAATGATGGAAAGTGATAGTGAATATGAGATTCCGGAGGTAGATTTAGACTTTGTGGTTCAAGCATACGCGTTTTTGAACCTAATGTACCTACATGTACCAGAGGAGAGGAATTTCGGAGTCCGATAGCGTCATTAGCTATAGCCCGAGCGAGGCTGAAGCTAATGAGCTGCCCTTAAATACAGACTGGTAAATAATATCTCTTTCTCTGATATCATTATTATTATTACTTATCTTAATCGAAATGTGATATATTTATTGATTCTGATTTCTTTTTCATTGAATTTCCTTTTTTATTTTACTTCTAACGCTCGGACTCAGAAACCAACTAATGGCAATGCCAGTGGCTAGTAAATGTACGTTACCTTCTTCTACTTACAATACGAAGTGTACTCAAAGTTGAGCGTTATACTTGGTTAAGTACCATATGTAATGTAACTTGGGTAATGGAGGTTTAAGGTGCATTTTCAGGAAATACAATTAGGGGGTCTGTTTTCTACAGAAATATATACGGGATAACTGAATATTTCAGTTTGTGTACTGTGCATTTTAGCGCAAGTTAGAATATCAAAAATACAATATAAAATATTACTGTGAAAGAGAAGTTACATATAAATAACACCATGGCTGCTCCCTACCACCCATAAATATCCTGGAAATCTTTATTTTTAACCAGCTCTTTGAATTCAACATGCTAGATCTAGTAACACTGGGTGAGATGCTAGCTGAGGACAGCACCTAGCAAGAAGAAGTTAAACTTAAAGCCGATACATAAAATCACCAGAATTACTGTTATTCACCGGAATTATCACATAATTGACAAGAATTACCTTCAAATTAATCGGAATTACCGTTGTGCGAATAGATCATGACCCAATGCACCTAGAAAATGTAACCTTACAATAAAATGTATACTATATAAAAATATGTGTGTTTCCTGTTATCATTCAGACAAAACAGGGCTAGTATATCTGTGTGTTCTTTTAACTAATTTTATTATTTGTGAATTAATGTCACATGACATATACAATGAATTTGGACCACTTATAATTTACAAACACTGAATATTTGACCAGTGACCAAAGAATGTTCTCCTGGATGTAGAAAAGTACATTTTAAGGCAAATACCAGTACTCAATATAAAAAAAAATCAAGGTGAGCCAGGTCAGAGGAAACATGCATATATATATATATATTTATTAATGTTTAGTCTTATAGTTCCATCAATTAACACTCATGTGCATGTACATTGAAAGTTGGCATATTGTTTTCATTGACTTGACCTTTGGCCTTGGCAATTGAAAAACATTGTATATTGTGTATTTTATATATTAAAGGGCATTTTACAGGATCACCAATAGAAAAATTTGCTTTATTTTTCATGAAATTTATTTTGTAAAATAGGTTTTGACCTTTTAAATGTATAATATCGTGAAATATTTCAATATTTCAAGGTCAAGAGATGCATTGCATACCGAAGATTTGCTCTATTTATTTAGAAGCGCTTCGGGAATAAAAATAGGTGGATATTGCCAGCGTGTGTAGTATCAGCAATCCGTAGACAATTTCTATCTCAGGAATTTTGTGCGTTTAAATATCCAGATGAGAGAAAGTAAACATCAAAGTGCCATTGCAATGCTTGAGGGTGCCGCATTTAGTTTTGAAAAGTCGGTCAAACTCTAAGGTCAAAGTCACAGGGTCAAAGATCATGGTTCTAAATGAAGCGGCCTTCCACAAAGTATCCAAGTGTGAAGTTTTAAAAGCCAAACCCTTCTTGGTTCAAAAGTTATAGCCAAGGTTAAAGATTTTGAAAAGTAGGTAAAACTTAAAGGTCAAGGTCGAGGTCATTGTCCCAAATGAAAGCTCCACCCCTCTTGATTAAAAGTTACAGTTTTCAAAATACATGTACACTGGTGACAAAGATATGAAAATATATACTTTTGTTTACCATATAATGGATGTAAAAGTTGTCCCTCCATATCTTAGGTTGATACCTCAATCAACGGAAAAAATATAGGATTCATTTCTTATCATTATATTTAGCTTATATTTGGGAGAAAAACTTTAATAAGTGTCCAATAAACAAAATTTAAGATGGCACTACATTACCGTTTTGTGTCTGATGCATGTGACGTGATCGCATAGTAATACTATGATAAGGTAAACAACTTAACCTGTCGAAATTTCCACCACACTGCACAGTAACAGTATTGCATTACTTTTTATCTACAAATTCGACCTAATAATATTTGAAAATATATAATAATAATATTGTTGTATCATATCAAGTCAAACTGTGTTCAAAACACACTATACCTCTACATAAACACTGTGCAGAGACTTTAGTTAAGTACTGTATATATGTTGAATTCAAGTAATGCAGTCCCATACTAAACCATACTAAGTCTCTGCCCCCAAAACAGATTTATCTAACCATATCATGGACAAACTGCCCCCCCCCCTCCTTTCTACGTAGAATTAGATAAGTGTCCCCTACACGACATATATTTCCCAACTGCATTTGTAAGTTCCATGGATATATTGTTTCTACTCTGAAATTACCCTCTGACTAGGATTAGATGTCACGTATCCCCTACATATTATAAACTCCCCTACATATTATAATTTCCCCAACATCACTTGTGAATATAGTTCCAAGAAAGTGGCCCAGGCGCAATGAGGCTAGCCCCATCCCCATCAGCCCATTAACTAAGCATTCATTATTACTCTTTATTTATGCAACTTGGGTGCTGCTAACCCAAAACAATAAAATTATTATTTTACCACACACTTATTTTATACATTTTACTTCTGGGCCATATTTTTAGCTATATTAGTTGAATACTCTTTTGTGATATTTGGTCCTTAGAGTTTGGCCCTTATTATTAATAAGTTCTTACCATAGATCCTTATATTACCATTTGAGATGCTCCTGAACCAGAGGAGGAAGTTTGAAACTGAAACTGAATAGCGGCGAACATGAAGTTCAAAAATTTTATCCTAATGTCCGTTGAAAGATTAAAAATGAAATAGAACGAACAATTATAAAATACACGAATTAGGCATAATGAAAAATATGAGGATAAGCATATAAGGATCATAATCTGTTACCTAATCTGTTACCTAAGGTATTTATATATTAAATGCTATTAGTATTATAAGAAATGCAATGCATGTTAACTTGTGCACTCGCGTGCCACAAGGTGGAAAGAGAGGTTCACGGACTTGGATCAGAGGCAGCACCTGCTCTGGTGGAAATTCCCGTTCTGTTTCGAGTAACTCCACGCCATGTACCCCTCCCTCTTGAAGTTTGTTTCCCACATTTTCCTCAAACGGGCGTCTTTTAGGAATAAAAAACATCGATGTACCTTTGCCATAAATTTTAGTGCAGGTATAGGCTGCACATTGTACCATGATTCAGTTATTATTCTGCGCCGAGATAGTTGTTGCTAGGTACACAAACGCCGGCGCGATTGATACTCGTCTCTATCTACGTCACAAAAAGAGGAAAGACAACTCTTTTGAAATAAATATATATTTTTTTAATCTTGGTAAACAAAAATGTCGTATTTCAAGGTCAAAACGAGTGACTTTGACTAAACTTATTAACGGTAATTAATAATCAGACGATAATTTATCAAAATGATATCTTTTTAGAAATTTAAGGAGATAAATCTTCCTATGACCTTTCAACAAGTGTTCTTTCAAGTACAATTAGATTAAATTCGGGTGTGTAGAAAACAAGCAAGTATACAATTTAACTTTAAGTAATGTAAAGATGATGGATAAATCCAAACCACAAGTCCAAAAATCATGAAACCATAGGACATACAAAATCAGTGAAAATGAAAAACAAATGGAAAATAACAAAATATGTCTACTTGAAGAGCATATGTGAACCCCTGTGATGGAGTGAGATCAGGTGCCCGGGGAGAGTGAGCATCTCCTGCTTGCTAGCAACACCCGTCACATATACCCCGTAGAAAGAGTCAAATCGTGTGAATTCCATATGTATTTATATATGGAGAAGTCGAAGTAGGTAACCTTCTAGTATAGAAGGTGTCAAATCTGTGTAAAGTGATGGGAATCGGTCTCAGTCCAGAATATCATTTAAAAGTCTGGATAACGAGATATCATATGGAGTAATGAGAGTCTCGTAACGACCGTAGAACTTCCTCAGTGGCGATGTTAGTCTAGCACATATATAACCCTGGTTGAGCAGCTTAACTGAAAGTCGCCTAGCCCTCAGAACAAAGTCGTTGTAAATTGAACATGCTCTGGAATAACGTATTAACTGAGATATGAATACGCCGTATGCGGGCGATGAGGGAATGTTGCTACTTATGAAAGGAAAGTTTGTGATAGCGAAATTGAAATCGTCACGTTTGTCATAGAGTGAGGTGTTCAATTGACCATTAATGTCGAAAGACAACATAATATCTAAATACGAAGTAGAATTACTAGTTTCTGTGGTTTCTTTGACCTCCAGTTCACTTGGATAGATGATGCTAAGGTAATCCGCGAATGAAGGATTATTAATTGAAAGCAAGTCATCTATATATCTGTAAGTAAAATTGAAGCCAAGAGCCAATTGTTTTTTTCCTTGCGAAAGCAAAGACTGAATGATCTCAGCTTCGTATGAATAAAGGAATATGTCAGCCAGAAGCGGAGCACAGTTAGTGCCCATTGGAATACCGACAATTTGTTGAAACACCTAACCTCGAAACACCACAAAAATGTTATCGATAAGAAAGTTTAACATCTGGATGACAGCTGTTTCCGTGTATTTATTTTTGGAATCAGAATTTTCCCTAACAAAGTAAGTTTATCGTGGCCTATTACTATATATAAATTATAACTCTTACAGCCTCGTACGTTAATGTCGCTGATCGGTAACTTTCGTTAACTCGGACTATTTTACGAGGTCTATTCGAGTTATTGAGAGTCGGCTGTATATACTACACATTCGAGAGCTATCAGTTAATATTTACCTGTAATACCAAATATTAAAACGGTCATTGAATAATAATCAAGGAAGGGACTTTAAAATTAATTTGAGTTATTTAAAATTCGACTTATCCGAATTCGAGTTATCTGCAGTAAAAGTACTATGAGATATATATAAAAAAAATATATCAGGACTTTTAAATCAGTATGAACAAACGAAAAACTCGAGTTATCTGTGTTCCAGTTAACGAGTGTCGACTGTATTTGTTTAAGTTATAGCAAGGAATGATAAAAAGGTATAAAGAATTATCCACTCCTATTTATTGCGTGTATGGTACATGTACATTTGGCAAATCATGATATATATAAAGCATACAACCTATACGTAATATAAGTAATGAAAGCAATCGTTTACATAAAAGTGGCCAATATTGTAAAATTTCTTGTTTTTCTTCAGTCAGACTGCACTTAATAATATAATATGTACATATCGTTTACCATTTATCAAAATGTATAAATGTCCACACAACGTATATTGTAGGTTATAATGAAGCTCAATCCATTGAATTGAAAATATACCTGTGAAAAATATCAATGTAGAGGAAAAAATCATGAATCATTTGTACAACTTTTCTGACTAGATGATAGTTTACATTGATTCATACCATTTATGATATCACAAGAAATAACTGTAACATGTTTAATGTTATCTCAATGTTCATTTCCTGTTCCGTCACTGTAGATGTTTTAAACCATTTTAACCTTTTTTCTTAATTTTTATTCTTTTTTTATTTACATAAACTGTGAACAAGCGATATACCAACCTTTGCCCATACCATAAGATTGGCCGTTTATATTATTAGATGTTTTTATATACATTTCTATTTATACATGTGCGTTCGTAAATTTAATCAGGAGCACCTGCATTTGGCCAGGAATGGATACAAACCCTGTTAAATTTGAAATATTATAGAATTTAGACCCTAAAAATATCATTAGATGCTAATAACATTTAGTTGCAATGGTATAAACTATACTCATGAACGTAATCATTGTAAATTTATATAATATAAGTGTCAATAATGAAAACAATTAACGAGTATTTAAAATCCATATCTTACAGATATAGATAGATTTCTTTCATTATTCAGGTATTATATAATCACAATTGTTGCCGTGTGAATTACAATGGTTATAAACGTGTTCAGTTATAAAGCTTGCTTTTAATTGTTTGATAATAATGTGTTTATAACGTGAACACATAGATATAAAATACAAAATTCTATACACAACATGGCTCAGTAACGATCATGCATTAAAGAAGAAAGAAATGTTACCGACTCAGCGAGATCTGACGACGTTATACTGTATACACAAACAGAGAAGTGGAAAATCCTGCCATGTTTTCTGATAAGACGGCAGATAGCAGAGGTCATAGATCTTACATGTATTTGGAAAAAATATCGTTATGATCGAATAAGTTTAAAGTTCATTTATTAGATTATAGGTTTCAAGTTTGCTGTACAAATGTATATTTGTCACCAGGGGTTTGTATATCCGATACCGGCTGCTATCGCTAAAATTCCAACTTTCGTTGATCAAAGTCTCTCTGACCCTTTCCCACAAACTGCTTATATCAAAAGTGGGAGAAGGGAAAGAATTTCGGACTTGTTAAATACCAGTGATTATATTGATTATGAATGATCTATTTATTCATTTGATTATATAGAGATTTAATAATATGCAGAAACTTTGGTAATATATGGAACTGACTTCAAAATATTAATTTTGTTTTTGATTATACATGTAAATTGGTGTCACATTAATTAAACCAACCAAAATGTATATATCCAGTGAAGCCATGCAGGCTTAATGTTTATTTGTTTATCATGAATACACCCAAACATTTAATTACCAATAAACAAGTGTTTCTACGGCAGTATATCTTATGTGGACAACACGCTTAGTAAAGCGTATTACTGCTATTGGCAATCGAAGTGTTCGGTATTGTCAGTTTAAATTTAAAGATTTTACACAAAGCAGAGTGAAGATCGTGTCCGAAATTCGGAAAGTTTAGATTCATGGAAATTATAGACAATCTCGTTCGATAACTATGTCCTATTTTCATAGAACTCCACTACGAACAGTGTCATATTTGGATATTTTGTCTTTTATCTATCCTTTATTCTTTATCATAGTTATTCATGTTAGGAATCTAATATTCGGCAAATCAAACACCAAACCAAACACTATTGAGATTCGAACAAGCTTTGCATTTGTTTTCATATGTGTTCACCACTAAGCGTCAATCATCTTCCATAGTAAACTCGGTGCGTAAACCACCTTCTACTAGATATGCAGTCACCTCTCCATCTTTGTGCTGTCAAAGCACCGGTCTCTATACCAATATTATCTTTACTCTCGTAAAGGTTCGAATACATTGAAAGAGGTTCTTTACAGTAAAAAAAAAACTTGGGTTTTTTCTGTTTTGGCTGTATATTTTCGTGAAGGAAAATACATTTAAACTTGATCGATTCGAGCATTTCTGTGATGGATACTTGATTCAGGTGGCAAGAACTAGTTTATCTCTTAGGTCGTATGTAATTATCGCTTCCCCTTTACTTTCTTTCCATACGATGAGAAATGACCCATGAAATAGCAATCGTTCCGCATGTGTTATTTTGGTAAACATTTTAATCCTTTCCACTCTTTAGGAAAGCATACGTCTACGTAATGAAACTGCGTGTGCTCTTTTGATGCTTTTTTCATTTTCCTTCTTTTTCAGTTTCTGTTCCTTCGTTACCATACATCAAGGTAAACATACCAGACAGATACTTAAAGACGTGTACTTCAAACAATAAACAAATTTAAATATTACTGTTTTATGAAGAAACGAAAATATTTAGTCAAAGTTTTGGTTAGAAGTGGATTGCATTATATCAAACTTACACATACACACGCTCACACAGTAGGTTTTCATTCGTTTGACTATTGGAATATAAGGAGGTTCATGGCATGGGATTCTTACTTTGTTTCTCCAATTGTTCCCGAATTGATTATATAAGCGTACTTGGTGATATTCTCTTGTTCCGATACCTGTTACTTTACTCATACCTACTGACTATAAATACGCAAGAATATCACTGGATGTCCAAATTCCGAAGTCCGGATAAAACAGTGCCAATTTGGTAGTGATGAATTCATTTTAGTATGAATTAAATCCATGAGGTTTATATTACCTGTTCTTAAGGAGTGCATTTCATTTTGTGCGAAGCATTGGTGTATGTTTGCAGTCGGTCATGAAAAAAATTCATTGTGCAGCATTTAGTACTACACAAAAATTTTTTTCTGACACCGACCGCAAACTTATATTCATATATTTTTCGTTTTTAGAAAAACAATTAAGTCCGCTGCAAGGATGTCCCTTTTAATGTGTCAAGATAATAAATTTAGGGGGGGGGGGTTGGCAGTTTTCATTGATTTTTGTTTAACGTCACACCACAAATATTTCACGTATATGGTGACGGCATCTGCCTGATGCGGGCCATACAAATTTTGACTTTTGCAAGGGACCCACCCGAAGCAGTGAGGGAACTTTAACGTGCTATGCATACCACAACACGGGGCCTCGGTTTTTACTATCTCATCCGAAAGATAGGACACCGGCATGACCAGAGCTGGACTCGAATCCCGGCCTCCCGATCAGGAGGCGAGTACGATACCACTAGGCCACGCCGGCCTGGAGGAGGGGGCGGTCTAATGACAGAATAGCTGCACAACCTATGAGGTGACATATTTTTGATGGGATCATCACCCCAATGGAAACATCGGAAAATGGAGTGCACTTCTTTTTAATCTGCATATAGAAAAAATGCAGTCGGTATGAAAATATGAAATTTTGGATCCCAAAACTGTGACTTTAGGTATATATGTTCTATATTTATAATAACCACTAGGCCGGTGTCATTTACTTAGAGTGATTTACTTAATTTCATGACTGAAAATTTGAAGTATATATTTCATGTCAAAACAAAAGCACTGAAAACTAGACTTATGATGCCCTCGGGCACTATCAGTCCACCAGCAGTGACACCGGCCTAGTGGTTATTATAAATATAGAACATATATACCTTTTAATTTAGTGCACAATATGCGCATTTCGACAACTTATGTCTCTTCAGTGATGCTCATTGCCAAATGATTGGAATTATCAAAATATATAAATACTTGAAGAGCAGTGTTGAAACCAAAATGACCGAAAAGTGAACCGAAGAATCTATCTAGGGACAGAGCCATGCGTGAGGGAGATACTCCTTAGTTTTAGAGTTATTTACTTAATTACATGACTGAAAATTTGAAGTATATATTTCATGTCAGTACAAAAGCACTGAAAACTAGACTTATGATGCCCTCGGGCACTATCAGTCCACCAGCAGTGACACCGGCCTAGTGGTTATTATAAATATAGAACATATATACCTTTTAATTTTGTGCACCATATGCGAATTTCGACAAGTTATGTCTCTTCAGTGATGCTCGTGGCCGAATGATTGGAATTCTCATAATATATAAATATTTGAAGAGCAATGTTAAAGCCAAAATGACCGAAAAGTGAACCAAATAATCTATCTAAGGACAGAGCTATGCATGAGGGAGATACTCCTTAGTTTTAGAGTGAAAGTATACTATTGGTTTACCTCATTGCTATGTATGATTTAAGATAAAGCCAAAATGACCGAATGAGATGTCGGTCTTAAGATTTGGAGTATTAATTATTTTGAATTAACGTGTAATTATCTAAAATTGGAATAACATGTACTTTAATACTCATGAGATCAGTGTTCTCTCACCTAGAATTCTTATCATGATATGTTACACCCCTTGCTTGAATTTTATCGACGGAAATTAATCATACGACACAAAACACACTAGCAACTCTAATATTCTGTCATTTACGACGTACCTAATCATAAAAAAATATGTACCCCATCGAGGTCCTGTTGTTATTGATATAATCATTGTCAGTCTGAAGTTAATTTTGCATGTAGGAACGAAGTTGATATCTGTCCTGGCTGTAGATGAGAGATTACCAAACAGATGTACAATAAAACCTGGTAACAAGTAAACAACGAAGAAGTACCTAAGTGTTAACCCTATCTCGTGATCCATGGAATAAAGGGACATTATCGTGTATTATTTAATTCCCTCTAACAAAGTGCACGGATATCAGCCTAACGTTGCAAGGGAAACCAATTTCATTTTCACTTTAATTTAGTCTAACAAACAAAACATTTCAAAAGCAAGCTTTTACATCATTCTTCAAAGTTGTATTTATTATAAAAATGTATATACATGTATGATAATGTTTGATTATTTATCTAATGTCATTATTTGATTGTTATTGTTCTAAGAGTGCAATTCCACTAACTGCCACTAACCCAAGTGACAGTACCACTGAGGAACATTAAACATATTGCCTACTCAAAAATTCCTACCCTAAGCATACTGTGACTGTTGGCTGTAGGTGCCAATGAGAAACATCTACTCCATCAGCAGTAACATCCATCACATTTCAACTTTTGTAATTTATTATTCCAATGTTGCCCTCCTCAGCTCTTGGCTATGGCTTCTGTGGCTCCGTGAATTTTTGTGTTTTGGGGATCTAAACAAATGTTGCAGTTATTTCCAGGTAGCAATACAATAACTGACACTGGTAGTGTAATAACACTTTTATCAATATGAGGTAGATTTGATATGAGAACTGCCATGTTTAGTACTATGCTTGATAAGAAAAACTGAGAAAAATGCAATAAGGTTCATACATACACCCTCTGCGAAACTCACCAAATTTTGAAAAAAAAAAACATCACATGTCAAATGCAATTGATTTAATAGTAAGAAAGGGATGTAATTAATAGTATTATTAAGGAAAAGTTATAGGCCATCGTGCTTCCAATGAAAATACGGCCTGCAATAGAGGTAGATATACCTCATCATCTAGAGTATTTCACTATCTAGAACCAATATCTTAATAACGCCTTTTTATTAGAAACTGAAGGCATGAAAGAATACAAACATTATACAAATATTGAAAGAATGTATTATACCAATAAACAATAGGAAGTGATCCAATGTTGATTTGACAGTCTCCATAAAATAGCAAATATTCCATTATATGATACCCTTTTCTCGTTGTCATTGATTCATAAGACCAAAAACTTTGGCAAAAATATTAACTGACCCTCCCTTCCCCTGCAAAGGTATTCGTGTAGTAAATTGACTCGCTCCGATCTTATACCTGATGAACTATTCATTAGAATATGATCATATTTCACACAATCATCACCTGGGAGAAAAACTTTCAGACAAAGGTCATTTTGAATGGTCAAGTCACTCGGAAGAACTTAAACCCCCCCCCCCTCAAAAAAAAAAAAACCCAAAGAGATTGAAAGTGTCCCTCTGAAATCATATCGCCTAATCCGTTCATCAGAATTTGATTATAATTCACATAATTATAACTCGGAAAAAGAAACCTCGTGCAAAGGTCACTTAAGTTCATTTCTTAAAGGTCAAGGTCAATGAAAAGAAGTCAAAATGCCAGTAAGGGCTGATATGGTTTGTCAGAATTCATAACTCCTAAACCATTCATCAGAATTTCATCATACTTCACACAGGTGTTACTTAGGGCTTTCAAACACATGCCATTCAATGTCATTTCTAATGGGTCAAGCTTCAGTATTTCCCTGAAAGATATCTAAAAATATAAATTTGCCCGATTTTACGGGAACACTCGAATAAAATAAAGGCTTCCTGTACAACTTGTTGTACACTTTTTAACGTCATTTAACTGTGACGTCAGAATGCAAACATTAACGTCATAATTAAAACCCAAGGAAAAGTAGCATTTGTACAACTTCTGACGTCACATATTACGGAGATAGACGACTGAAAAAATCCATCGAACTGTTTATGGATTATTGTATATATCTTGTGATCGTAGTCATGCAGTAGTGTAATTTTTTGTCAGTGATTTGTGTATGTAGATACGCACATTGTATAGAAAAATTGTGAATATTCTTAAAGCACTTTAAAGAACAAGTTAGGAAAGATAACCCTGTTTGTTTTAATGGAAGAGCTAGCGTTAGCAGTGTATCTATGAACCTTAGCATGCAATTGCTTTTTCATATCACATAACGCACATTGTCGTAATTTGAATAATAGTATCTTATTAGTCGTTTGTTATAGAGGCAGTGCAATTAAACTGCACGAAAAGCAAACTTCCTGTTGAAAGAAAATAACAAAATGAGATTGGCGAATGCTGTGTATTATTTACATTAACTGTGTTACATTTCATGAATTACGAGTACACGTGGGTATGTATGTAGTTCTTATTATTGATGATAATTGAATACTGCCAAACGTGCAGTACAAGATACATATTAAGCAATTCCTTAATTCATAGTCTTAAACAAACACCTTTCATTGTTCTATACTTCAAATTCCCTATAGGAAATTAACCTGTATTAAGGGACCACCCGTTTTATGTGGCCACTTTTAAACCTTACCATATAAGATCGGTAGGTATAATTTGTTCAATTACTTTAAATTCACACCATGAACCTTGGTATCATGAATTGCAACCTATCAATCTGTCACCACCGCTACTATTTTGAACCAAAATACTTAGCAATAGAAGAGTTTTACATCATATTATCATTATTATAGCCAATTGTATATAGCTTTATATTTGGGTATTCAATAATGATATTTTGCGAAATGTAAGTACAGTTATACCATCTTACAAGTTATACTGGGCCGAATTACCGTATGGTATTACAACGGGGTGCAAAATTCATCAGAGGTTGCCTTCTCATTTATGGCACCTGGTGCCACTTTTGGTTTTTAAAAGTTCCAGAATATCCTATATTTCCTATTTGTTTTGTATATTCCTATTCCTATTTGACTGTTGCTCCGTATTAAATATTAATATTTTGCAAAATTTCGTTTAAAGAAAGAAAACATTCGTTCGTTAAAAGGGTAAAATGGTCCAATTGTATACAGCATGAATACAAAAAGCCATACTTATGGGTGCTTCCCATTCTGTAGTTTGGATGGACAGTAAATACCGAAAATCCTCTTCATGGTACATGTATTGGCGAATTAGAAATAGCTCATAGCTTCTTCTAAATCGTTGCATAAATTATTTGTTAAAGTCATACACAAGGTAGATACCTTCACCATGTTATTGAAATAATCAATTATGAAACTCCTGACGTCATTCAACTTGTTGAAATGGTGAATGGAAATTTATGGCCGCAATTGTTTGTTAAATTACAGATTAGTTAGTAATTTTAGGATAAATTCCCCAACACATACTGACACGTTTTTTTATACTGCAAATTTAATGTATTTTTTTTTTTTTGTTGTCAAATGTAAAATGCAAATATAATGATGAAATTCATGCTGATAATAACAACCAGGTCAGTATCACTGGTGTCACTAGTATATCATGTTCAGTGAGTTGGAACTGACAAGGAATATACATGTTCTTTTTAAAACTCATTATGATCAAGTTTGTAATTTACTTGAAAGTTACCATGTATCTCCCCGATGCGGAGTTCTTTTTTTATAAATTTCTTTCAATAATTCGCTGATAATGTTCATCAAACGGATTATAAGGCGGAACATTACTTTACACGTTATTTAAAGACACCCATACAAAAATACAGAAAACATCTGGCATTTCTGTTTATATATTTTCCATATATATTTATATAATTTATGTATAAATTTAATTCAGCATATGGTGAATGTTCGGGATTATACATTGAGAACGTGACTTAAATATCTGCATTAATATAAATCAATATAAAGCTAGTTTCTACATTTGTTGGGAAGGTTGAACGAGTTTTACTGTTCGACAATGTACAATCCAATAATCTCTTCACAATTATCCCGCTATTTTTATCTTCTACATCAATATAAACATTTGATCATATTCCACTCAATAGGTATAACAATATACTTGCCACTCACGAAACACAAGGCCATATCGACAAAATGACTCACAAAACTCTGATCAATATGAATCGATGCAGCTAAATTTGTTTAGCATAAAATATAGTTTTTAAATTCTAAATACGCATAAAGTTTCGTTTTGATCCTTCAACATATAATATGTTATCATTGGGCTGAACTGTCAACATTTCAAATTTATTTACATTACCCTCATTGAATTAATAATGTAAAGTTTTAAGTAGAAACACTATTTCATACCAGGAAGTAATAGATCAACAGAAGCACCTACACTGAATAATAGGACTTTCCCATTTAGACTGGAAAACCCGAGCAACATCGTGGCAAATACAAAGCAGATTTACAAGAGCTTAACAACATCCCCGAAACATTCTTGTCACATGTGCAATAAGAATAGATGTACTTGTAATTGTTTAGTGCACAAAATTAACATTTCAAAAGTCTTTTTTCGTGCTCAACTGTAAAACTGTGGTATTGATCAAATATGGCTTAAACAAGAGTTATGCATAAAGAAAAATCACATAAATAAAAAATGGGTAAGAGTTCTTATATCATTTTGAAACATATGGTACATCATAGGTCATAACTATTAATGAGCAGTTATGTAGATTATAAAAAAATAAATAAAAACGATTTCTGTTTTGAGAAAATAAAAGAAATTCACAGAAAATAGTTATGCTACAACAGATTTAACTCTCAATAATAACAGAATACATAACATTTCAAAGATGCATCAAAAGTCACTTTAATTTGTTTTATTTCACAACGCATGTAAAATGTAAAAAAAATACCATTGTTAGCTTTAAACGCAAAAATAGAACACTTTCGTTCTTCTGAAAAGAGAAAACATTTTAAAGCAAAACTAGGATAATTATAAATTACTTTGAATTAAGGAGGAATTAAACACTTGACTCCCGAATTCAATTTTCTTCATTTTTTCATAATTAGTATTTGAATATGATATCTACTAAATTGCAAAGTATGAAAAAAATTAGCCACACAATTCTGAAAAATTTGACTTTGAATAAGCTCCCTCTGAGGCATATTTGGAGTTCCCTTGAAAGGTACTACAAGGTCAATTTAATATGTTTTAACTTTACCAAAATGTAAATATATATCAGAAACACAAATCAATATCAGAAAAGGAATAATTTTTAAGTAAAATCTCCAAGGAGAAATTGTTTTGAAAGAACTTATTTCAATATCTGTGCTAGAAAGGTTTCAGTAAATATACAAAATCAGTAGAAAAAATCCCCTATTTTCTCCCCTAAAACAGCATTTTACAAAAATCTGCAAATTCAATTTTCAAGAAAAATTATATCTATAATCCTTAGTGTCCAATTGCACAACATTAAGAGTATGGAGAAAATACATATAAACATTTAAAATTAATTTAATATTAATTGATTTTGAATGATAACAATATATCATATATTACAACACATTTTATGATCAATTTCTAAATTGAAAAATTAAAAAAGAGGCCCGAGAAAGTCAAAATTGCTCACCAAAGTCCCAATGTTACATATGAAAATGACCAAGACAAATGATGTCAAAATTGTAATGAAATGAAATTCTAGAATAAGATGTAATCTAAAATGTTTGAAAGAGATCCCTATATATCACTTATGCATAAATAAAGAAAAATTGAAACAAAAGCAGAGAATATTTGGTGACAAACAATATTCTCAATTGTTGCATCACCTACTGACAAATCTAGACTATAGTACAATCTTAACAAATTTTATCAAGTATGTGTTTCAAATTTACATCGAGATTTTCTTTTTTACTCATCTTAACTTTCAATGTAAAGATGATGGATAAATCCAAACCACAAGTCCAAAAATCATGAAACCATAGGACATACAAAATCAGTGAAAATGAAAAAGAAATGGAAAATAACAAAATATGTCTACTTGAAGAGCATATGTGAACCCCTGTGATGGAGTGAGATCAGGTGCCCGGGGAGAGTGAGCATCTCCTGCTTGCTAGCAACACCCGTCACATATACCCCGTAGAAAGAGTCAAATCGTGTGAATTCCATATGTATCTATATATGGAGAAGTCGAAGTAGGTAACCTTCTAGTATAGAAGGTGTCAAATCTGTACTTCATTTATTACTTTTTGCGATATTGAAATATTTTAAATATTATTATGTGTAAAAATTGATTGATTGATTACTTATTGTTTTACGTCACTCCACGATTATTTCGCGTGACGGTATCTGCCTGATGCATTGCATACAAATTCAGACCTTTGTATCGGACCCACCCGAAGCAGTGAGGGATCTGACACGGGACCTCGGTTTTTACTTCTCATCCGAAAGACAGAACACCGGTGTGCCCAGGGCGGGACTCGAACCCGGGACCTCTCGATCACGAACCGAGCACCTTATCCACTAGGCTACACCGGCTTATATAATATGTAAAATATCACTGACGCATATTTTATATAATAAGTATGTAAACACTTCAGTACTTAGTAAATTATAATCATGCAAAAAAATGGAAATAAGGTCCAGCTGTCTTAAACATCTGTCTTGTATGTATATGGGACATAGTTTAACTATCAAATGATATAAATGTCACTTGCACGCATAAATCTTTCGTAACTAACTAAACCACCGGAGAATGGTATCAGTATTACGCCCCCCCCCTTTTTTTTTTATTATTTCATCGGTCGAAAAGAAAAGAATTAAGCGTTAAATATGAGATAAATACATACATGTATTAATGCATTGTATACAGTTATGGATTTGGTATTATTTCACGTTCAATACTTTACATCCTTCGTAATGAAACACGAGGGTAAGTGCCTCTCCCCCCCCCCTCCCCATTTTTTTCATTTTGTTGTAAACTTTGAATCTTTTGGAATATAACCAGGAAATTAGAAGTTTGCGGCACTACTTTTGACTGGTTAAGATCATATCCTTACCCTTTAAAACTTTACAGCAGTTACCAAATCGCTTATTTCTTTTGCTTTGTATGGAATACAATGAGAGTACCAATATAATAATAACGTAACCAAGCACAAGCTTGACGCGGGTGATGGCTGCCGCGGAATCTCCAAGGCGAGCATCCCTACTGCGCGACATAACCGCTAGCTTGATTGGTCAAAGAAAATGCTAATCAAATTCTGCGGAGAGTTGAATTGGTATTTAATAAATCATATTATATTAATTCAGATGACATTAGTACACAAAAACTGATGTTTCGATGTAGCACTGTCAAAAATGTCAAAAAACACATGTAATCATTCGAATCAAAAGAGCATGTGAGTATACCAGAAGATGAAACAATGGGGATTTTAAAATGAGGCTACAAGAACAAAAAAGAAGGTATTCTAGTTATATATATTTCATATAATTCTTTCACTCTTTTTTTTGCGATAGAATAAATTCTGGCGAAATTCAGGTAAAAAAAAAGATTCAACATTATTGAAACTTCGATTCTCCATCCCTTATGAATGGGAAGTTCCTAAGTTTACAAACTTAAAATTCGTCTTAACAACTACAATACATTATAAATCGATGTTTATTTTCAGCGTTTATGAATTATTTCCTTATATTCTACAGTAAAACACAGGGAAAACGAAAACATTTATCATTTTAATGTACTATGTATAAGGTTTGTCGGAAATGATTATGATGCACTTGTTTACATATATAATTGACCTTAGAAAACTCTGTCTTTCTACTTTACAAAGCTTATAGTGCATTATACATGTAAGTGGGCAACTTTAAAATCGACAAACATAAGTGTGTTATGTAAACCTCATATTCTAAATGTATTTTTAAAAATTAGTCAAAACGATAAACAACAAACAACGTGTACTAAAGTATTTTCAGTGATTATGTCAACGACTGCACCTATAACTGTATGAACGTTTCAAATATATTTAAAAATTGCAACACAAATCAATAATTTTATTGACAAAGGTGATATCGGACATTGTGTAAATAAAATAATGTGTCCAGTTTATCGAGCGCTGAAAACATAATCTAAACAAAAGAAACATCATATTCAGACTAGACAATTGAAGACAGTACTAAAATCCCCTTACTTGACAAATACAGTGAACAGAATATTCATAATCACACACCGAGGATGAGTAAGTAACTCCCTTTGTCTAGCCAGATCTGTGAAATATTCGAGACTGAATTAAAGCAAAATTCATATTCAACATATCTGAGTACTATATATATTATGTTTTCTTACTATCAAAATTAAATTTGAAAGCCAATGCTTTTAGAAAGGTATTAAAAGTCATATCAAGTAAAATGGCAACTGAGTTGATCATTTCGAAAGTAATAATTTGAATTGAAATCATACACACGTCGTCAAACCCTATCATCATCATCAACATCATCAAGTTGAATGCATGTATCAAAATTTTACGATTCAAGGAGTTCCGATAACAAGAAATTGAATATGACCGTTATTGTTTTCATTCTGAATATGACACACGACCAGTTTACATTACGGCCCAGCAATGCCTTATTATCCACTGTAGGAACTAGTATTTGTTATGTGAAAAGATAAAAGAAAGAAATGGAGTATTATGAATATGCTGCTATTCTGAATTCATGGCTGATTCGAACGATTGGAAGGTGCCATATGAGCTCTATTATCAATTTAAATGGCAGTTTTAGGGTCATCATTAGAAAGCAGATGACAGTGATGATTCTACATTGTTTATTCTCATCCACACAAAAATAATTATCATAAAACGAGCGGACTTAACATCTTTGTAAGATGGGACAATACAAGATGGGACAATACCGTACATGTACAGTCAATTTCTTTCTAATATTCAAGCAATAAATACAGTAATCATTTTTTAGGACAATTAACCGCACAGCATACCGCAAATCAAATAAAAACACAACAAAGAATAGCTACTAACGAGCATAAACGAACCCCAAAAAAGGAGTCTGATCTAGTGCCCGGGGAAAGTAAGCATCTCTTGCTTGCTAGATCCCCCTTTCACTTAAATTTGGTGTAAGTTGTCTATTCAGAAAAATACGAAGTACAGATGTCAAAGGTATTAGGTATTTAAGATGGTCGAAATAAGTCTCAACCCATGAAATTCAACATTTTGGATAAGGAAATTTCATTTTGTATGATGCCTCTTCGACCAAATAATTTCCTGCATGACGTTGTTAATCTACAACATATTCTCTCCTCAGCAACACCATATATTTTTCGGATAAGGATCTTAATTTCATCTGGCTTCGGCATGAAGTATATCAATATGTCATATGCAGGCGACAATGGAATATTGCTACACATAAGGAGAAATTTGTGATGTTGAAGTTGAAATCATCACGTTTGTCGAAGATTAATTGGTTCAGGTACAACCGATGTTGTGAAATAAAATCAATATACGAAGTAGAATTGTTGTTCTCTGTGGTATTTTGATATTTTTTTTATATTTTGAATGTAGATTTTATGTGCTTAGATTTATTTGCTGTAGGTGTTCGTTGCGACTTTTGTCATACAGCTGAATCAGATATTTTTTTAATGTCAAAAATTAGTTTTGGTCTTATTCTGCATTATTACACGTGTTTATACTTTTATCACCTCTCATCTTGAAAAACTTTTGATTCTTGCTCTGTATATTGCGGATTATTAATAGATTTTTGAATGTGTGCTTTTGTGGTGAGTGGGTAGGTGAGTAGTAAACAGGTTAGACACACTAATAAATTGACAACTGTGATAAAAGCGTACGTATTAAACAATCGCCTGTTCTAAGCAACTACATTTCTTTGTTCCTTTGCAGTGATATTTCTACAAAATCAACTTTGATTAAAAGGCCAACTTTCCTAAGTGGCCACTTTTCTGTAATTTGACTTTACTGTATGCTAATTTTGACTAAATGTTGAATAAAGATAATAAAAAATTAGTATAAATACATTAACGTTAGTTGAATACTTGAATGAATGTTGGGTGTAAATAAAACAAAATATATGTACATATCAGAAATAAACTTTAGCATCTCAATCGACTGCCCGGTCGTATAAACTTTTGTTTGCACTTAAAACAATTCATGTACACACGTAAAACAGTCAATGTCGCACTCATGTGACCAGCACATACCATCCAATATTACAGAATTTAGACTTGAAACAATTGTTTTTCCGGTTTGTCGGATGATTCAAATTATTTACAGTAATAATTATGTGGTGTCTTATCATTCACATGCAGTTTAAACTCAACAGACATTAAATAATCATTGTACATTTTAAACGATAACATATTTCTCCAAAAATAAAGAGAGTATGCTATCGGCTGTTTGCTATAAATGATTTAGGTCAGAATGGAAGCATACTAAGCATTATATAAAATGTCAAATAATGTCACAAATGTTGAAAGACAATGCTTGTATAACCAAATGTGTGTTGAGATCACCTTCAGTAATATCACTGACTTGACAATTCTTGCAGATTTGAAAGCCGTATTATAGATAATGGATCTTAAGATGAACAAATGTATAAAGTTAGTTTAGTAATGATAACCTACATTCATTGATTTCCAAAGTCGTTGCCTTGAACATCAGACTCAAGAATCATAAGTTGTGGAAATGCGCATATGGTATCCACGATGCATATATAACACAGTATTTATATTTACACAGAAGAACAATATCTATACATCAAACGACAATGAACACCCTATTTCTGATTCAAACCTTTCTATTGCTGTTCTTAAAGGAATAGTAATGCATGTATTTCTTCTAATATTCGGTAAATTCAGTGCTAAGCCAAACACTAATGCACATCCAAAGAGCTTTCCATTTTCTTCGTGAATGAGCTTCACCACTGAACCACTATCACCATCCATGGCAAACATTGTGCCTAAATCACCCTCCACTAAATAAGCAATCACCTCTCCATCTTTAAATGGCAAACAAGCCTCTAGCGATGTTATGGTACCAGTGGTAATACCTACATCACCTCTGCCCTTGAACACGTCTTGAAACAAAATAGGCACTTCTCTGCTAACAGATAAGTTTCTGTATTGTAACTGTATGTTTTGATGAAGGAAGTTAAACTGCAAAGATTCTAAGAGTTCTATGATGGACACATCATTCAGATTAATGGAATCATCTTCTCTAGTAGGCCATATGCATTTACCGATATTGGTTCCTTTAATCTTCACCATCTCCCCTTTCGATGAGAAATGGCCAACAGAAATAGCGACAGTTTTATTTATGGGGCTCATCTTTGCGATGGCACCAAGTGTCCCTCTTTCGCCCAGATGGTTTTGTGCTCGTTCGTCGGGTGCTATGCTCGTACACATTTTAATTCCTTCCCCTTTATTTAAAATGCATACGTCTACGTTATCAAATTGCTCTTGTGAAACACTTTTTAACCTCTTTATCGTCCCACCATCAGTTTCTCCTCTAACATACACTGTCAGCTGGCCATCAAGGTAAACATGACCGGCATAGCCCTTGTCGCGTAGACTAAAACAATATGCAGATTTAGAAATTAGTCTTTATCCTGATGTTATGTGGCTGTGATACTTTCTATACAGTATTTATTCAACCCATGTATATATACAGTGCTGAATTATATGTGTAGTGCGTAATCAAATGTAATACTTAAGTATAGTAGTAAAATTCAGTATAAACGACTTAAAATTTATATGTTGTATCAACAAAATCCAAATCTAAAAATAACTGTGTAGTTTGGTCTGAGACATGTCTTCCATTCAGTGCTAAGAACAATGTAATCAAATGCTGCAAAAAGTTCCACATGACATTAACATAGAGTGGCAATTTAATTAAATGTACATTAAATGGAACACATGTGTATTTTTTAGATTGTTAAATATATCCATGTATCATTTGTTGCTATATTACCTTGAAAAGACATCTTTCAGTTCACTGGTGACTATGTTCGACCTTTTGGGGACATCGAGTATTCGTTCAAGTTCAGCAAGTGTTATTATGTCTTCCCTGTTGTGCTGTCCCACACCTCCTAATTCATGAATTATCTGTATTGTTTTACTGTGCAGAATGTCTCTCATTGCATTGAAATTCCATGGCGTAGGTTCTACTTGAGGATTAAATGAGAGGTCCAACAAAGATTTAATGTCCAACATTGCCATTTCGATTTCAAAACGCTGTGAAGACTTTAGATTCACAAAGCATACAATATTTGTAAAATCACTCTTGGGAAATTTGTTTTTCAAGTTCTTGACAAAGTCCTTGCTCTAAAATTAAACACAAAATCAGATATACAATGCACAGTTTTTGTTTACTCTACGTATGTTACATTTAAAACAAGGACGATCATTTTATTTATTGAAGATATCTAACGATTGCTATAGATAGCGGTCATATACATTGTTTAAAATTACCGTAAGAGGTCTCAATCCAAAATATCATTATAGTAGCAGTTGTTTGCCCTCAGAACAAAGTTATCGTTATTTGAACCCGCTCTTGCTTAACCTATTAATTGAGATATCAACACGCCATAGATAGGCGATGATAGAATACACTCATGAAAATTTGTGATGTTGAAATTGATATCACCAGGTAGTCATAAAATGAGCTGTTCACTAATGAACACTCATGATGTAGGACAACATGATATTCAGAAAAGCAGAAATTGCTTGATAAAGGTCGTGAGGCCGAAAATTTGCAATACAGAGAGTTTGTGTTCCTTTACTTTTTATGTACCGAACTTCCCTTTGGAGGACTTGTTCGAATCTTTAATATATTTTCTATTACTATTATATCTAAATATCTGTTTGGCACGTTTTTCACAGTAATAATTATACAAGTATTCCATAATAAAAGAGATGTCTTGGGAAAAATCATTTCACGAAATTTGAACTACAATTACATGTCACTATATAGCGTTGAATAAACGTTAGACTTGTACGTTATTTATATGAAATGTAATACGAAATGCTGTTCGGGATTCTGTCTAACTCTCCATCACACATACTTTTTAAAATATGGTGTGGCTCTTAATCTTTTCACCTGCTGAGTGATATCAAAAGGCAAATATCACAAGACACAGGCCTGTATAGTATGATTACAGCGACATTATTCAATCATTAGGAACTCACCTGATCATCAACTTTGCATTCTTCGTTGAGTTTGACATAGATCATTACCAAAGTATAGTTCATATTTAGCTTGCCACTTGATTCCTCTGTAACAATGGATAAGTGCAATTTAATACTCCAATGTAAAAAAAAATCTTCATTATTTGAGTACTATAAATAACAATAAATTTTGAATGGTTTTGTAAACAAGATATGACAATAAAGCTCAAACATATCAGGTGGTATAGATTTGCCTGCTGCAAACAATATTTATATCAGTAGACACTATAATGTCATAAAGCAAAGTCAAAGGTATGATATACGATTTTTCGTACATGATACCCTACCACAGTGTGTATGATTTGTTTAAGGTATGAAGAAGATAGCATTATTCCTTAACATTTAGATAGAAATTTAAATAGAAGGTTAATGTAGCAAACAAAATGCTAAAAATTACGTAAAAGATAAAATTGACATGGCTATTGAATTTCATATTCTTTACTTATACAAAAGTGAAGACAGAAGATATCTGGCCAAGCTTTACAGTAAAAATCAACAAGGACTTGCACATAGACATGTTAATAGTTAAATATACACAAAAACGATATTTCAAAAATATCCCATTACTGCAGTTTCGATACGGACTTAGGATGGTCACCTAAAGTAACAACCGTCACTCAATTGATGTGATTGACCGTTTTAAGGGCCCCCGTTTTCTCACTCACCACAAAAACAGTACAATCAAAGGAAACATTATAGGAATTATTTGCTTAATTTTTCTGATATTTTAAATATTTTGACACCTGTCATGCTTTGAATTTCTACAGGTACTTCTTTGAGGACTACATCTGTTTTCAGAACATCTTTCGCAATGGTGGACAGGTCTTCTTTCGAAGGACTTATCCATAAAATCTGTTTTTCGATGCTGTTTTCTATTTGTGACAATTGAATGCTATTTTCATGGAGCAGCAAGTCAACATGTTCCAATATTCTTGATTTGCAATATTTATAAGGCAGAAGCTCCTGTGGAAACCGAGGGAAGTCTACAACATGCATCTTTAAAGGGTTTTCCATTTTGTATCTGTAAAACAGAAAGAAGTAATGATTATAAAATATAACAGTTATCTGACAGATAATAGACGAGAATATTTCCCCATGTGCTGGGAGTTTGTCACTGATTTTGGTGCGTTGTTCTGTATGGTAGATTAATACTACTAAAACGTGTTACTTTTATTTATTCATTTTCATTTTATTATTATTGTTTTCATTTGATTGCAATATTAATAAAAGTTTTCATTTAATTAATCTATTTTACTTTTACAGTTTCTATATAGTGCTAAATTATATTGTTTCGTTTGGATGTAAGAGCATTCATGGCGGGTGTGGCTAACCAAACAGGAGACGCTGACTCCCCAGGCACCTGGTCTCACCTCTGAATTTCAGGGGTCAATGAATGCCCACAGTGGTGCATTGTTGTTAGTGCCATAGTCATGTGACACCAGTTACTTTCGTATTTTACTTGAGATCTTTGACGTCAAATGTACACGGTGACAAGAAATCTCCATGTACAATATCTCGTCCGAAAGACAGATAGGGATGCAAAATGTGAAAAATCACCTTACAGAATCCAACACCCAGAATGCGGGTCTTGTGTACATTTACACCTATCAAAGGAAAACGTGTCACAATGACACAGAATCAGTTACCGTCGCATATTACTTAAGAACGATGTTTAGGTTTCGGGGTAACTGCTGATGGATTGATAAGCGTAGTCCTCTAGGTCATCATGTCAAGTTTTCGGTGCTTTTGTACTAATGTGAAATACATGCTTAACATTTTCAGTCATGAAATTTTGTAAATCACGTTAAAGGATAGGAGTATTTCCTTCATACATAACTCTGTCCTTAGATTAATTCATTAGTTCACTTTTTCGGTCACTTTTGTTTTAAGTCGGTATCGTAATTGCACTACAATCAAATATTTTTGTAATGTGTTATATGTGCTAGTATTGTGCTATATTGATATTCATGTATTGTATAGCTCCATGATGACTTCTGCCACATAACTGAGGCAGTAACTCCTCTTTTTTCTTAACTCTGCTCTTCAGATATTTATACATTATCAGATTTCTGATTATTCGGCCGTGAGCATCATCACTGAAGAGATATAAATTGTCGAACTGCGCATCTGGTGCACACAATTGTAACATTTATATATATACCCACATTATCTCATGTGCTATTCATAAACTGCATTACAAATTTGTTAAAATCTTGCATGTGTATTGATTAACCCTTTTCCAACAGCAAAATATAAATAACGTCTAGCCTTTACAAAGACAGCATAGATTTTATCTCAACGAATTAAAGTTGCTACCAGACCGTTTTGAATTTGCATTGATGTTTTGTATGCCTTAATGCACGATCCAATAGCGAAGATAAAGATTTGCAATTCCATGCTGCTCTACCTCGACAGAAAATGTTTGAACATACAGCATCAATAATTATTATACTTTATCATTTAACCCAAAAATCATTTAAATTTAATAATGAATCACAAATCCATGATAATTAATTGAAAATAAGCACGGTCTTATCCACTTTGTATCAATTGTAATTTTTTGGTAGTTTGAAAGCATGATCTTACTCTTGGTACGAATACAAATTTGAATGAAGATCTGTTCTTAATTTATATTATCTAGGTCGACTATTCCGGGTTTGCGATACACACAAAAACGATTATGGCGTAGATTAGGGAAATGCGCATTGAACGGAAGTAAGATCTGTTCTTAGTTTATACTTTATGGGTCGACTATTCAGTGTTACGATACAAATAAAGACGATTATGGCGTAGATTAGGGAAATGCGCATTGAAAGGAAGTATTAATTAAAGGAAATACCAGTACTTATATTGAAGTCCTTGACCTTCTATTTAAAGAAACGAACCGTTCCGAATATTTGGAAAAAAAGAAATTTTGAAAGTTTGAAACTCGCTAAACAGAACTCATACTATCGCAAATCTAGGTTTCCTTATCTCATTACTGATGTACCTCAGCAAAATAAACGAAATAATTGACTTTGACCTTTGCAATGATAAAGGTGACGAAATACTTGAAATTAGTGCAATCTTCACACAAACAACATTCATTAAGAAGGTTAAAACAAAAGCAATTACCATGTGTTTTACATAAATGTCATTTACTTAATTTCAATATGAAGCTGATATTGAAACCAAGGTATTTTCTTGGTATGGAAAAAAATTCTAACCTAAGATTAGACGTGACTCTCCTAACACAATTTTCCATATATATAGACAGCATCATACAATGTAGTTTGATTTCTGTCTAGTTATTGCGTAAATAAAGTGAAATTTCAGTATTTCTCGAATGTGTTTTCAGTCCAGAATTATGTGATATTTGACATTACGAAATTCGTATCGAGAAAAGCAGTAACATCGGTAGTATTTGCTTTGTATTTGTTCATTTAACCCGCTAAATAGAAATCGTCATACATTACAAATCTAGGTTTCTGTATTTCAATAATGGAGTACCTCACCATACGAACACGAATTAATTGACCTTTGCTACGATATAGGTGACAAATTACGGTGTTATCCTTAATCACACAAACACCATTAATTTGGAAGATTAAAACTAGTAATTACTATGTGTTTTATATAAATGTGTCATCTACATAATTTCTAATGGAAGCCAGGGTAGTTTCCAGGTATGAAAAAAATCCTATGATAAAACATGACTCTCTTCACATAATTTTTCATTCATATAGACATCATCATGGAATGTATTGTGATTTTTGTCTAGATATTACGTAAATTTCAATATTTTTAAAATGTGTTTTCTATCCAAAATAATGTGATATGAAGTGTGACATTTCGAAATTAGTTACGAGAAAAGAAAAATATTGGTAGTATATGTTTCTCGTGGTATCAGGGAAATCTTTGTATTTGTTCATTTAATTATTTTCTTATATCGAAATGTCGATATCAAAATTGTTCAAATGTCTATAAAATCTGTCGATGATTCTTGCTTTTATATAAAAACCTCTTTTCACAACGAATATACATGTAAATGTTGTCGTCTATTTTAAATGTCCACATTTCGAGAATTCTTGAATAAACTCATGGCATTGTATGTTTACATAAAAACTCCTCCTTGTTATATACTTCCCTGTAAGATAGATTCCTGTAATGTACCACTATTCCTAATGACTACGGTAACCTATTCTGTCTCATCACCGCAAAATTTTAGAAAGTACATTCCTTAACTTTCATATTCATGTATATAGTTTATTTACAATCTGTGGTACTTTCCTTATACAACCTAAGGATTCTTTAAATCCATAGAAAATGACAATTCAAACATTTTACTCATTTGATGATGTAGTCCGATAAGATTTTTTTTTTTGTTTTCTGGGGTTTTTTTTATGTTGTTGTTTTTTCTTGATAATGCATAATTCAGTGATTGTAAAATGCTAATTCATCTTTCGTTTATTTAGCTATTCATTATTATTATCATTTATCACATAAAACATTCAGTTCTGGTAACTTAGCTAATAATACAATTCACGATGTTAACCTACCTCTACGAAAAACCTAATAATCCTTCCTTATTCACATAGCGTGTTGTGAAAAGTGTTCGTGAAAATAGACAATCCACCACCTTCTAAGTGTGTCATATCCTTCACCTATAACTCTACCATTTAGTATATATTTATAGCCGCAATGTTAGAGAATATTGAGCAAAGTGCAGCTATCTACATCAGGTCTTAACAGCTTGTAATGTTACCAGGATTCTATGATCTCTCCTACTGAACATTTTAACCAACACAATTGTGTAAAGCAGATTTAATATAATTTAATATAATGCATTGGGTTTTTTTCAATTCACACATCAAATCCTGGATTATGTCCATTATGATTGAAACGAACAGCCACTGAAAGTAAGAGGTGTAAAAAGTTTCCACAAGTTTAATAGCGTGTATGACTGCTATTTGCAGCGATGCATTCTTGACACCTGCGACGCATTTAACGATAAGGGTTATGCAGAAATGCTTGGGGAATAATCCGCCATATAAGCAAAAAACAAGGAAGCAGAGAGTCCAAAATATCAGGAAAAGGGTTGCTCTTGACGTAGACGTCGTTCCATTTTATCCTTAACATGTTCTATAGGCAATAAATACGGTGACATCGCAGGCCAGGGTAGCATATTCAAGTTTTGCTGCTGTATATAGTCACAAACAATGCGTGCGATGTGCGGTACTGCGTTGTCCTGCTGACATACAATTTCGTCACGGTAGCGTACGTCAGTCAGATTGCACTCTATTATCAGGAAAGAGGCCCTTCCAACCTTCTCCGGCACGACGATAAGCCCGCAAACGACCGTCACTGCTGTCGAGATGGCATATCGACTCGTCCGTAAACAGAACAAACCCCTCCTCCCAATGTTTATTATTTTAACGACAATGTCCTATACCATGTTAACCTTGTAACACTTTGACACCGGAGCAGAATAGGAGGTCGGACGTCGAGGACAGATGAGGACAGATGCTGGCCTCTCGCAATCTGTTCATCATGGTAAGAGGACTTATCCGTGGATGCCCAGGGAAGCCAATTGTAATCGAGTACTCAAATGTGACCTTCGTATATATATATATATATATATATATATATATATATATATATATATATATATATATATATATATATATATATATATATATATATATATATATATATATATATATCTTGCCGATGTCCTGATTGTGGGCGATCACGAGCGCTGCTATTTTGTGTATCGTCTTCATAAAGCATATTCATTGTTAATATGAACTCCAAAATGTCTTGCTATATTGCTTTCGGACATCCCAGATTCCAGCAACCCAATAGCACGCAAACGATCCATTTCAAACATTCAAGGCATCTCTCAATCCAAATGTTTTTCCAAAAACCTTTGTTTCTTTTTTCTTCCTCTTCTTCTTCCTTTAATACACAAGTTCAGTACTCAAACACTTGTTTAATACGTCAAACTATGCCTTTAAAAATAAAGAGATATTAAAAAAAAAAACAGTTTTTATGTTTTTATTCATCTTTTTAAGTATACACAGTTTCTTATTTTCTGTTTGTAAATCAAAATACTGACAATTGCTTATTATTTGCTGAGACTGTAATTTAAGTTTCTGTGTACTGTTACACACCGATGTAAGGATCTCGACAATAATAAACCAATTACAACGTGGCTGGCAACATATGGAATTGATATACGAAATTACAGAAAAAGAAAAACCTCAGGAGTGACCTTCTGTATCAATCGTCCCATAAACTATATCTAACATTCCAGCTGGTGTTCTTTTAAAATATAGAAAAATCACCCATATTTCGCTTACGATGAAAAGTATATACACAACTATATATTGTGTATGTATTTATTTTCTGAACATGAATAGTTGTTACAGGAATTTTGCGACAGGTTTTTCGGTGTCTGTCCTTGTCTTCTGTATGTGCTCATGTGTGTATATATGTATTTACTTCCTGAAGATAATAGTTGTTGCAGGAATGTTGCCACGGGTGCTTCATGCAAACAGGGGACACTCACTCCTCCTGGACACCTGGTCTCACCTTATTTTAATTAGGTTTCGCATTTGTCTAAATATGACATTTTACACGATGTTGCTCTTTTATTCCATGGACTTCAAGATGTAGTTGACCCTTTCTTTTTACTTCCTTTATTTCACATGCCTACTCAACTAATGAATCCCTTTCAAATGAAACCAATGTTGATTACCTTTTGACCTGGATTTAAGTGTGTTTGTCACTTTACTGTGATGACCAATGTGTAACAAACCGGAACCTTTCATGATTTCAATGCCATTACTGAAGCATTGGCATTCACTTTTTATCATACGTTCAGAAATATTGATGATGTACTGTCTATAAATAACAAGAACTTTGATTAGAACATACAATATATCCCATTGAACTTGAAATCAAAGACGCTACATAATACAATTAAAGTATTTCTTATTTACTTGATATTGACCAAGATGATAGCCTTACTACTTCACTCTCTGGCATACTTCACTTCAAAAAGTATAAAACAAAATAAGCAGTAGCTACGTTAAAAAAAATTCCGCAAGTAACAAAACAATAAAAGGATCCAATCAGTGCTCTGCAGCAAAGCACTCTAAACAAAGAGGCAGCCTTGCAGAGATTGTAGTCACAAATTACATATAGTGAACGCAAATATAAGACAAGATTTTACGAGAATCCAAATCTGCAATGTGTAAATGGAGCGTCACAATGTGTAAAGGAAAAAAGAGGAGTTACGGGCTCAGTTATGTGGCAGAAGTCACCATGGAGCTATACAATACATGGATATAAATAATATACTAGAACATATAACACATTACAAAAATATTTGATTGTAGTGCAATTACGATACCGACCTAGGACGACATTACGTAACACATAGCAAATGTGAGACAAAAACATAAATAAATAAATTGTAACTTCATACGTATATTAACTCGTTGATATTCGTATGATGATGTAATTTGTATTCTAACACATATTCGTAATACCGAAAGAATCGTTTCAGGAAAACCCGATATTTTGTTTCATATTATTCCATAGTACCGACAAATGTCCAGGAAATTCCATTATTCCAATATTGTTATGGGGAATTCATAACACAAATACATACAAATTAAACTGTCTAATACATATAAATGTCAGTCCTATATGAGAACTTGGTAGAAACATATCCCATCGTGGTGACAAACAAAATGGATTGGATATATGCAGTAGCTTTTCTATTTGTTTTTACAATACGTATAATCAATATTATTCAAATGTGATAAAACAAAGTGAAAATATGACTCAGTTGTATGACAAAATCAGCACCGTAGTAGACGAAAAATTAGAAACGAAGAATTTTTTTTTCGATTTCACAGCAGTTGCGGTACCAACTAAGTAGTATAGTTAACAGGCCCACCTTTCAACTCAAAAGGCGTGCAATCATGGGAACTCGCATTTAGTTGTCTATACGTAATTACTCGTAGAGAAAAACCGGCGAAATAGTATGAAAAGCAATTTCTATGTTACTTTGTATTGACAGAGGGAATCAGGAAAGTATTTTTAACTTTTAGTAATCATAAAGTTCAAAAGATATGTCAATTTATTTTATTATTATTATTTTTTTCGCTTCTTATTATATATAGTGAAACAAATTTATAAATCCTTTTAAAATCTTGTTTTTGAAAAAAAAATTATTGATAATGAAAGGAAGTAAGGTATCTGACTAATTTGTATAGAAAGGTTCCCACGAACATACAAGAATAAACACTTAAACACGCATCACGAAAACATAAGATTGTAATGTGGTTGTGAACTTGTGATATGTACTGTCAATTGAAATGGCAATTGTCACTCATTAGGCGATAGTGTAGACAGAAAATATATAAAAAAATTAATAAAATATCCATTTTATATATATAAAAAAATCCTGGTGAACAAAGTAAAATAAAAAACTTTAAAAGTTATTTACCTGCTTCACAGTAACTACTTCCTCCTTACGTGTTCTCCTAACTGAGTATACTTGTCGATAATTTAGATATTAGTCTAGCTGTATTTATCTACAGTGACATACACTTTACAGTACCCTGGTTGATAAGACTTGCCTAATATCTACCTATCGATCATTAGTTCTTACGCTACCACCTGATTTAAAAATCTGTGATCGTAATACATATATAGAATTTTACGATATCAAGTAAGGTCATTTATACTCTGTGAAATGGCTGCAATTTGCAAGCATATCTCGATCCGAAATCAACATCGAGATATATACCTCGACATAAAGATTTTCATAAAGAATTGCCTTTATATTTCCAGAGGCCTATCGAAGTAAAGATATTTTCATATATATGCTTTTTCATGCCCCCAGAATCAAATATTTATGGGCATCTTAATTTATGCCTGTCTGTTTTTCTGTGGCAAAAAAAAAAAAAAAAAAAAAAATCCCGAGTTTACCTTGTTGATTAATTTTGATTGTAGGAGGTAAGGCTTTCATATTTTACATATGTATTCCTTGTGACAATACCTTTCGGTTGATACAATAATTTCTAAGTGACCTTGACCTTAAGCCTACATTTTAAAAAATTGTGTTCTTTAGAGTTTGTTACCGCTGGGAGCATCCCTGTTTTACAAACAAACCTTGTAATGCCTAATTTTTGAGTTTGTTAAGCAGAGAAATCGTAGGACTGAGATATGTACATAGAAACCCGAAAAGAATTTTAGTAATCAAAATGTTTAAACTCAGAACTCAGTTTCATTGTTGTTATCTTGTGAAGTTTCGTTTCTATATAACGGATTAGAGGAAAAATATTTTGTTCTTGTACTGTCTGGTTCCTAGCTCGATTCCTCAACTCCGAGATAAGGGTAAGATATTTTGCAGGGAGTTTGTTTAAAGTAGGGATATGATAAACACAGAGAGTGTTTATACTGATACTGAAGATCTTGACGTGAGCACGATCGGAAAATATTGATGACATCGCTGGCATTTTTAAGATCTTTGTGTTTAAAATCAAAGCCCTAATAAAAGATGACTTAAACATAAAGGAAAAAATTAAAAGAGATAGCAAAGGCAATCAAATAAGAGGTGTTCAGGAGAAGTAAATAAAATTATGAATGGCACTATAGTAGTAAAAGACAAGAATATAGTGGAAATGAGTGCCAGGAATGAAGAACTAAAATGTGCGGGCGCAGAAATAGTATTAGAATGTTTGGTTTATAAATGAAAACCGAAAAGGACAATGATGAAGATTGATATAGCCCCAAAACTCGGAGTAGAGTTTTCTCTATTGCTCTCGACAGAATCTGTAGAGAGGGGACACCTAGTGATGATAGTCCAATCATTACTAAATAAAACTAGAATTAAAACAACAAAGTGTCCGAAAATTCATTCATTAACAACAATCAAACATCTACCAGGTTAGGACTTCTAAAGTGTTCTTTGTGACTACAGAGAAAAAAATTGTCGAAGATCGATAAGATATTCAAACTGAATGTTACCATCCAGAGGTCTCCGTTTGGGATATGTAAATAAAATACCGCGTGTGCTTGTTATTTGTTACATACAAAGACAAAGCTTATCACTATTGTGACTTAGTATGGGCTTCTATATATAATTCGTGCTTTAAGTTTTGACTTTAGGCTATGTAGTTACCTGATCTTTATTGTTTGCATCTATTTTCCCAAGGAGTTCAATTTCAAAATCATTCCTAGGTATTTGCATATATTTACATGACCTATATATATTACTCTCTGTGATGTCTTGTTAGCCATACTTACATGTATAAGATCTTGCTAGCATTTTGTTGTCAATTTAATGTTTTATATGATTCCAAAAAGAAAGATATTGGACCTGAGTACGTTTCAAAATCATTCCCATAAAATAAATGTGATGTCTCAATTCAGTACATGCATTCAGTTTTATTGCTTTTATACACAATAAGGCAATGCCCCAAGATAGTATAGATAATATCTTGGGACATCAAAACAAAAACAGGAATTCACACTGCGCTGAAAGACTTTTCTATAGTCACGTAATTTCCTAATGTATATTTGGTAAATTAGATCTTATTCATTAAGTTCAAAATGATATTATTACAGTGAGTAAAATCAGTCTCCATCTGACGACCATTGATATTGATAAAGTCATTCCTAATTACTAGTAATCGACTTAGCAGAAAGAGAGAGTGAGAAGGTGTGGTAATATATTTTATTAAAATTATATCTTTTACTAACAGAAATGATCCGAAACTCCAAGTTTTGAAGTCGTTTTGATTGATATTATCTTATTACTTTTCATGTGCACCGCTTTATACAGTTAAAAACAGAATTGGGAATTGTTAAGTGTCGGAGGTGTATTCAATTGATTCATTGTATTGTGTTAGGCAATACTTAATATTAGTGGACTTAAAAGTTTAGTTCACGAGGTGCTTAATATTCATGATGCTCCAATGCCGTTAAGAGTATTGGACAAAAGAGTCATATCATAACTTTTTACACCGTGATCAAAGACGTTCAGATGTGTCCGCCACAAACATATATTTCAAAGACGCCTATTTATAACTTTTAAGTATACACAGTTTCTTGCTTTCTGTTTGTAAATCAACATATTGGAAATTGCCTTTTATTTGCCAAGACTTTCAATTAAGTTTGTTAGTACTGTTACACGCCGACGTAAAGATCTCGACAATTATAAGCCAATTAGAACGTAACTGGCATACTTTAAACAAAATTACAGAAAAAGAAAAACTTCAGAAGTGAGACTCTGTATTAATCTACCAATAACTTTCTTTATGATATATACAGTACAGTAAACACAGTACACTTGCTTGTTATATTCTCAAGTCAATAGTCTTTATTTTACCCGTTGTGTATATAATTACTCGATATCAATTTTCCTGTATATATAAAGTGTAATTACAACTAATCATTATCTACTTAAGTTAGAAACAATGTAAGAGACGTATTTCTGGAAAGTGTTTAAAACGTTTTCACGTATGGGCGCTTTTCAATCATGTATCAGATCCAGACCTATGTCGTTTACATAAAAACCGTTACCAATAATCTTAGCTAGAACAGCCATGTACGCACGTTTTTTAAACATGTTTTAGATAAAGATCTACGATATTTGTAAACATAACAGACGATCATTTTCCCATATTCGCAGAGTTATCATCATTATTTGTCAAAATGATCAGCTCTTCATCCACAGCCGTGTGGAAGATAAGTGACACGCATTTTACCGGAAATAACGCTGACCCAGTTACTGGCACCTAACTGACGTCATTGTGTTGCAATTTGATATTCATTAAAGTTGTTTGTTTTTGGCTTAGTGAATAAATCTAGGGATGGGTTGGCTCTTCTGTGAAATGCGCCAAACCTGTTGTTCCGCATGGAAAAGCATCTATACACACAAAAAACTCATGTCAGTGTTTGCAAACAAACCTTGTTGGTAATAGTACATATGTAATTACGCAGACTCATAGTTCACAGTCAAGATCACAAGATAATTCACCTTAATATCATAAGAAAGGGTCTCATAAATGAAGTACACATACCAAAGGCAGATCTAGAAATTTGAATGAGGGGTTGCCGTCTCCCATGACTAATGTTTTGAAGTGTTTGGTCCGGAAAGGGGGTTGCAGCCATAAAAGTGGAAAATTACCTTCTTACGAAAACAAACCAAACCTTGCAACCCACCTTTAAATCTCCCAATGCATACCAAATATGCCCTTATCTTTTAGAAATCAATCGTAAGTAATGAGCAAGGTAATAATTATTTTGACATTAAGGTCAAGGTCACAAATTAATTGACTTTGGTCAAGGTCAAGGTCACCAATTACTTAACTTTGGTGTCGATTGAAAGGGTTTCATTAGTGGGTTACACATCTGGGATTTAAGTCTCTGTCTTGTGTTTTAATATATGTGGGCAAAGTTCAGTTTTACTTATTCTAGCATATGGTTCACGATCAAGGTGACAAGGTCATTGACTTCAAGGTCATTTGTTGAAGAGGATTATTAGGTGAAGTACACATGTCACATATGATGTTTTTTACTTTTATAGTTCAAAAATTATGGACAAGGTCGATGTTGCAGACTGACATTTGAAACACAGGCAAGGCAAAACTAATATACATGGACCCCCGACACAACACATTTCGATCTGGGGCCATACAAAGGAAATACCATATGTAACTTCTTGTATTTTATAGACATTCAAGATTTTCAAACATATTTTGAATAGATAAATGTTTTAGGATGTTGTTTATGAAATAATCATTATACATATCACATACAGACATTTAAGCACAGTGAAAGAAGGAAGGGGGAAAAGGGGTTGGGGGTTAATTTAACTTTGAATATCTTAGCAACTCTAGTTTGATTTTCTTTAAATTGATATAGGAGAAAGCTGTTATACCGAAAAAACATTCCATTGGTTTTTTTTTTTTATTAAACGTTAGAAATTTTTAACAGACGGATAGACATTAATTCATGAGGGACTCAGTAATTGGTAATTTTTACCACATCAATCAGGGAATAAGTTTATTTTTCAAGGACTAAACAAAGAGTAAATATGATAATGCCTTTTAATTATTGCATATATCCTTCGAAAGCATTAGAGTTTTTATATAATTACCTAACCCTTTGTTATCAGTTTCCATGAACTTATGAAATATCTTAGCATCAATTCAAAGCATGCTAGAATGGGTTGAAAATGCTTCATTTTGTGCTATTGTCAAAAATTACCCTTCGATGAATTTATTTCAAACTATTATAAAGTGTATCTATATATATAATGGCGATTTTCAGCGAAATTGATCGATAGGAACAGTTTGGATACCTCGAGGCTACTACCTTAAATTAAGAATTTGTGGATGATTACTTTTACGTTCATATTCCTATGTACGCAACTTCTTCATAGTTACTCTCCGAGACCTCTTGGTGAAGGATTTGAATTATAACAATAACATCACTATGGTTGAACATCTAACACATTGCTTTTTTATGTTACCAGGCCAATAGATCGGGAACATATTGCTTTTGTCCTGTCTGTTTTTCTGCTTATCTGTATGTCAACTTTAACTTGCTAATAAATTTTGAACCGTGAGGGATAGAGACGACTTCATATCTAACATGAGTACTCAACTAATGAAGCCCTTTTAAATGACACCACTGTCGACTACCTTTTGACCTGGTTTTAAGTGGTTTTGTCACTTTACTGTGGTGACCAATGTGTAACAAACAGGAACCTTTCATGATTTCAATGCCATTACTGAAGCATTGGCATTCACTTTTTAATTTACATTCAGATATATTGATGATGTTCAGCCTATAAATAACAAGAACTTTGATACAAACATACGATATTTTGTAGTCCATGGAATGAAAGGACAGTATCGTGTATAGTGTCATATTCAGACAAATGCGAACCCTAATGAAATAGAGGGGAGACCAGGTGCCTGAGAAGAGTAAGTCGTCTTTAACGCTTGGGTAACATAGGCAGCACACCTGACGGCATTATCATTCACTGTGGTGCCAATAACCTAGATAACACTAGCATAAAAACTTACTTTCTTATATGAATACCTGCATGAATTCTATCCCCATGCTTTGCTAATTTGGTCTTTTTCTCTCAAGCGCCTAAATAGGAGATATGTAAAGCCCAATCATGGACAAAAATCTCCGCGGAGAATAAATAGACATGCTACCACAATGAGAAAGCACCCCTCAGTTCACGACCATTGTCTGCCACAGGCACTACTGCTTTCCTTGATAACATTTAAAAGATGCTTACAGACTGCTTTTCCCCATTTTAGGTAATACTCTCTTCCATGCAGGTATTTTAAGGAGTAAGTGTACACAATGTGTTGATTAGAGCCGCGGTGGCAAACCTGTCTTTTAGAATAATTGAGTGGTTTTACCAACAGGGGATGTCGGCTTGATCAATGTTCATGCGGACATAAACCACTTAACATATGCTGAATACAAACTAAATATGATACAGTATAATGTTTTGTGGCATATTTCTAGCATCTATCTGGTTTGCCCTTGTCATTGGCATCCCTTTAATGTTTTGTTTGATTATTGTTTTACGTCACTCCACGATTATTTCACGTATATGGTGACGGCATCTGCCTGATGCATTGCATACAAATTTAGACCTTTGCAACGGACCCACCCGAAGCAGTGAGGGATCTTTTACGTGCCACGCCTACCGTGACACGGGACCTCGGTTTTTACTGTCTCATCCGAAAGACAGAACACCGGTGTGCCCCGGGCGGGAGTCGAACCCGCGACCTCTCGATCACGAGCCGAGCACCTTATCCACTAGGCCACACCGGCTTACCCTTTAATGTAAATTAGATATTCGATGAATGTTTTGAGAGAAATAAGAGTTCAACAAAATATCAGTATCAGTTTTTAAGTAAATATATAAATTGCAAGTGGTCGCTTCAGTCCATTATGAAGTTTTGTGAGGATTAAAATATAATCATTCTGTGTTGAAAATTAGATGTACAAGCTGACATGCCTCGCAGGTTTGGAAAAAATACATGAAAAGATATAATAGGAGTTTATTTATTTAATTTTAGAGATTTTTTCCAAAAGTATATTCACTCTGGATCAAAGGTATAATCACACAGTAGTCACATAAATTGTATGTTAATTATTTACTCGAATGACCCATTTAAAAGAAGTATGCTTCCTATTTTCTGTTTTCTTTCTTTCTTCCTCCTTGTAAGAAAAGGTTGCATATAAAATGATTTATCACATTATTCGTTTATACATGTTAATGTAACTCTAAACCTTTGTGAACTGCAAATGAGTCTGCTTCCACCTTATTTCGCATATCACCCTACATGGAGTTGATTATGTCTTACGGTGGAATCAGATCTCCTTTCATTGTTTATATAAGAGTAAGCATAGCGGTATCATTTTGAACTTATCGGGTTGGTCTTTTAAACGGCTAATCGCACAAATAGATTAAGAGTGCCTCTTCCACTGTTCGTCGTATGTCAAGTCCGATGAATAACTGCACTATAAGTCTTTTATATACTTATTCGTCTTTGCTCGTGCATGTCCCGGGCGTCTTCTGCCATACAACTGAGTCTCTTAGTCTTTTCTTTCGTTTTACCTATTTATGATCTGCCATGATTTTTTGTTTTCTTAATTTTCAATTTCACAACGCATCTTAACAAAACATATCAATAGTTCATATCTAAAGACATTATTGTTAATTTTAGTAAAATATGTGTGTGTGATACAGAACTTTGTAAAATATGGTGGACAGAGCAGTAACTTAGTTGCAAAAACACCGATGAGCATTGTCTTTGAGAAATTATAATGCCAATTATAACAAACAGTAGCTTTATAGATATTTTACCTCCCTCAAACTTGTTACACTTATTGCGGTAGGTTTTGTTTTGTACACAATAAATCAAAGTGCTCATATGGTAAACAGACATAATAAATGGTCTGAAAAATACAGTTACAATTCATTTATGAAAACACTTCATGTTTCTGATTACATTTTAGGAAATTCTATATCTGCTTTAAATCAGAATTCGGGTTCTCGTTCCTGATAAAGCGTGTCAGTCAGTACGAAAATATGTAACATTTTATGGAAAGATCAGGAGATAAGCACGAATCTGATTAATAAAGTCATTTACTTCACTCAAGTTCAAAACTAACCTTTTAATACCATAAAGTAGAATTAAAAAGGAAAACGAGGAGGGACATAATATGAACATACTTCGATATGTTTTGATAATAAAAGGAAAACTATGACGTGCCTGTACCTAACACATGTTTGTCTAATACGAAAAATACAGAGATAGAAGGAAGCCATGGGGAGCATGATCATAATAATGAAAAGATTTTTTATTAAACGTAATATTGATCTTTCCTGTTCATAACTACGACACAATTAAACTACGTATTTAATTCTGCAATGTTACAGGTATGGGCTGGAAATTTTGAAAGAATAAAAACAAATTACATCGTCCTCGGTCCGGTGCCATATGTAAGTCATATTTTCAAACTGTTTATTCAGCAATGAATTAAAATTAAGCCATTCTGACTATTAAATAGAACGTTTGACAATGATATAAAAATGAATTTAAAAAGATTAAAATAAAATAACTGATTTAGGTATGTTTTCAGTCCTTTGAGCTCGACACTGCATTCGTCATTATTCGTACATTATTGTTTTTCATCTTTTCCTTTGATATAGTATTATTGACAGATGGGCCTGTAACCCAATTAACTATACAGACTGAGTGACCATTGTGAATTCAATTTACCGTCCTAACACGGTATCACCACACCATTAGTAATGAATATTTCTGTTGTGTTTACGTACTTATTCTCCTTATATCCTGCATGTCTGTAGCAAACTTTCCCATACAGGTGAGTCTGATGTCTCCTTTTATTGAATTCAAACATATTTTCAACATATAATCTACAACTAAAGGTAGCTTCGACTAATAAAACATTTTGGCTTTCTAATTTCCAAATCTTATACAATGGCTGGCATAGCAATAATATTTTTAATTCATTTAAATTTCTCGTAATTTCTTCGTCTTGCCCTTTTTCATTTTGGTCCAAGCTTTTCCTTTATGGTTTACAGTTTTATCATACAACATGTTTTTGGCAAATCTACGCCTTTTCGTATTGCAGAAGTCATTATCCCACTTTGTGTCCCTCCCATACTGCATACAATCTTGATTGTTTCTACTGAATGAAAAAAGGTAACTGCAATGTACTTTATCAAGATCTAAATAAATAAAAGAATATGTTAAATATCATAGCATAATATCCTGTAAATACGTCTTTGAGTATATCACTCGTTAGAGATGTTTACAAAACAAAATTAATATGTTGATGCATAAAATATTTAAATACTTTTACTTTGTGGTGAGGCAGTTGTATTAAGTTATGAAATCGAATTATTTCTGATTTGTTTTTTTCAAAATTAATGAATTAAATGCTCTTTTTTCATCAAAATAAATTAAGACAGATGTTCTACTACTTCTTTTATTTATAACGATATACAGATGAATGCTGTCCTAGTACAACATTCAAATTAGATAACGCAAAAAGCTGCCACAATTACATGTACTTTTAGCGTACGCGGCAGGACTGCTCCAACAGATACCCAAGCTCTCTTTGTGTGAACGCGGCTCAAAGTCTATGTTATTGTGATTTCCCCCTCATGCTCAGTCAGTTACACGTTTACTGCTTAGTTCATTTTATGCCGTGTTACAGATGGAGCAAATAAGATAGATCTGATTAAATCCCTGAGAATTTCTCAATACGTACGTGACTTAAATGTAATGTAATCATGACACCGTATATTTACACTTACCCATGATCTGTATCATAGTTTGGTGCAATTTATATATAATGATATTACATACGCATTATTAGGTTGTCCCGGATACCAGTTTTTGTACGATTCCACACTGGTATCAGAATGCTGCCATATAAACTCGCCTTCATTGTCTGCGTCGGAACCTCCTATCCACCAGTCTCGACGGCCTGTAAAATGTTGTAACTGCAGATTTCTCTCTCAACAGAGAAAATTGAAGGAAAATGTTTATATTATTTGTTAATATATTATTAGGGTCACTCCAAGATTAGTTCACTTATATGGTAGGGGCATCTGCCTAGAGTATGGCGTCTTATTCTGCGTTTACCCTAACTGAAACCCATTTAACGGTCTATGATGATTTTGGTAAAGTATCATTCTCTTTTTTCAAAAGGCGGCATGGTTTCTGTGGCATAAGATGGCATCATTAAGCATGGATAAGAAAAGTGCTCCACAAATAAGACATCTTTATGATATTCGATTGCAGTGCAGTTGTACTAACTTGGGACGCTCATTTTAAGTAACAATCAAACTAACAAATACATAGGGCGATCCAGTGGTATTGCATTAGATATTTAACCTGAAGATCCCTATTCGATCTCGGCATTCCAAAGCATTCTTAATATGCTTCCGTGTATGTCCTATCGACAAAAAAAGTTAAATCAATTCTCAGTCTCTTGGTACACTTTGACACGTAAAAATAACTCTGTGGTTTTTGGGGTTCCTCGCATGAAATAAATTACAACGTACCAGCTTTCAATCCAGATCCAACTTTAACCACACCCATTACATAATTTTATTGTGACATCTAAGTAAAATTCATGTTTCACGGGCCTTTTATTTATGACGTCATAATGACATTTGATAATGAGTCAATTCAGATGTCAATAGTTGAATACGTAGCAGTAATATATATATAGCAGTCGTGTAGCTAGGTTTAATTAAGACCTGCGTTAGATTTTTTGCCATGTGCTTACCTAGTCCTATCACTGTATACTTGAGAAACATATCTATTTCATAAAGAGACGGCTCAGCTAGATATCAACCACTCGCTTCGCATGCAGCCTTCAAAGGTATATATAATATGAACTCAAAATCAATGCTGAAATAGTCAAATCTTTTATTATAAATATTAGAACATATAGATGTTATCATTTTGTGCACCAGATGCGCATTTCGACAGCTTACGTCTCTTCAGTGATGCTCATAGCCGAATGTTTGGAATTCTAATAATATATACAATAATAATAATTCTGCATTATATCTCGGTTACTGAGGTTGTTTCTGCCAGGTACATGACATTTATATAAGCCGAATATATGACGACAACACATGTCTGTGATATACCTGCTTTATCTGCCTGGAGCTTGACAGACAAATATCACAACTTCCCTGTATATGACAGACATCTGCCTAATATTTGATAGACACCCGTCTGACATATGACAAACACCCACTCTAACATATGACAGACACCTGCCTGGTATATGACAGACACATGCTTGGTATGTGACGGACACCTGCCTTATATTAGACAGACATCTGCCTTAGTACATGAAAGACACCTACCTACCTGATATATGACAGATACACGTGTCTTATTCATGACGACCTCATCTACTGGTCTGTGACGGTTAGACCTGCCACATATATGTCACCCACACTTGCCTGTTATTTGATGGCTAGTTGATGCATCTTCAGATGTTTTGACATCGACATTTGATTTGATTTGGCATTAATTATATGTCAAGCACAAAGTACTAAGGTATCAATAAAAAGGAGAATACGTATACGTGAGGAGAAACTGACGTATCGTGACACTTTTGGGGTACTTACTTTTGCGTCTTTCCAAGATTTCATTTCTTTATTAAATTGGAATAACAGATAATCATGTGGAAAATTCAGTCATTCAGCAGCATTACACTGTCCTGAACATGTAAAAAAGTACATAGCCGATTTGAATAATTCTGATGTTATCTAACATTACTGTATCATGTACCGTGACTCACACGTATTTCTTATGAATGGTTAAATGTAATCCTCACAGGCCCCAGGTGAGCGAACATCATGGAATTTACAATTTCTGCTTGCTATATCCACAATTATTCATGAACTACAATTGTGCACTTATTAAGCAATCTTGCAACTGAACGTATACTACTTGATAATTACGTATAAACAGTACAGCAGCTATGATAGCTGCATAAAAAGTCATCTTCATAGCGATCTGTAAGAATACAGTACATCTTTATATATTTTAATGAATTCCATTAGTAGATTCAAACTGATCAGATAATAAAGGTTTAAGATTACAAAAACACCCCCACTTCTCTTACACAACGAATTAAATATGACTCTCAGTGTTAACGGTTACAATTGTTAAGGATTTGTTTGTGAACATAAAACATATTTCTTACTGGTCGGTTGTATTTGTTATAAGTTAGATGGTGATAGAGGGATTCTCTATCAAGGTGTTTATATCGTGTATGAATGTCCACTATCAAGCGTTTTAAGAATTTCACATAGAACATCTTTTAGAATTAAATGTATATACATGTATGATAATTTCTGATTATTTATGTAATGTTATTATTTGATTGTTATTGTACTAAGAGTGCAATTCCACTAACCCAACTGACAGTACCACTGAGGAACATTACACATATTGCTTTCTCAACAATTCCCCCTAACCCAAAACTAAATGCTTGATTGATTATTGTTTTACGTCATTCCACGATTTGTTCACGTATAAGGTGACGGCATATGCCTGATGCATTGCATACAAATTTAGACCTTTGCAACGGACCCACCCGAAGCAGTGAGGGATCTTTTACGTGCCACGCCTACCGTGACACGGGATCTCGGTTTTTACTGTCTCATCCGAAAGACAGAACACCAGGGCGGGAGTCGAACCCGCGATCACGAGTCGAGCACCTTATCCACCAGGCCACACCGGCTTCCCGAAACTAAAAGTACGAAAGTATATATCATGAGTGAATAAGACACGATTCATATGAAAGTAATCTCAGCTTGTTCAACAAGTAGACCTTCTACCCTAAGCATACTGTGACTGTTGGCTGTAGGTGTCAATGAGAAACATTTACTCCATCAGCAGTAACATCCACCATATTTCAATTTTTGTAATTTATTATTATAATGCTGCCCTCCTCAGCTCTTGGCTATGACTTCTGTGGCTTCATGGATTTTCGTGTTGTTTGGGATCTAAACAAATGTTGCAGTTATTTCAAGCTAGCAATACATAACCTGACATTGGCAATGTAATAACACTTTTATCAATATGAGGTAGATTTAATATGAGAACTGCCATGTGTAATACTATGCTTGATAGGAAAAACTGAGAAAAATGCAATAAGGTTTATACATACATGCGAAACTAACCAAATTTTGAAAAAAAACATCACATTAATGTATATATTTTCTATATTTTTTAATAGTAAGAAAGGGATGGAATTAATAGTGTTATGAAGGAAAAGGTATGGGCCATCGTGCTTCTAATGCAAATGCGGCCTGTAATAGAGGTTGATATGCCTCATCATCTAGAATATTTCACTATCTAGAACCAATATCTTAATAAAGCCTTTTTATTTGAAACTGAAGACATGAAAGAATACAAACATTATACAAATATTGAAAGAATGTATTATACCAATAAACAATAGGAAGTGATCCAATGTTGATTTGACGGTCTCAATAAAATAGCAAATACTACATTATATGATACCCTTTTTCTCGTTGTCATTGATTCAAAAGACCAACAATCTTTGGCAAAAATATTTACTGACCCTCCCTTCCCCCTTTTTTTTTTCGTGTTGTAAATTAACCTCATGCTCGCTCCGATCTTATACCTTATGACCTACTCATTAGAATATGATCATATTTCAAACAATCATCACCTTGGTGAAAAACTTTCAGAAAAATGTCATTTTTAATGGTCAAAGTCACTCAGACGAACTTAAAATACCCCCCCCCCCCCTCTCCCAAAAAAAAGTGTCCCTCTGAAATCATATCTCCTAATCCGTTCATCATAATTTGATTATAATTCACATAATTGTAACTCGGAAAAAAAGTTCATTTCTTAAAGGTCAAGGTCAATGAAAAGAAGTCAAAATGCCAGTAAGGACTGATATGGTCTGTCAGAATTCATAACTTCTAAGCCATTCATCAGAATTTCATCATACTTCACACACTTGTTACTTAAGGCTTTTAAACTTATGCCATTCAATGTCATTTCTAATGGGTCAAGATTCATTTTTTTTTTCTGAAAGATATCTAAAAATATACATTTGCCCGCTTTTACGGGAACACTCGAATAAAATAAAGGCTTCCTGTACAACTTGTTGTACAACTTTTAACGTCATTTAACTGTGACGTCAGAATGCAAATATTAACGTCATAATTAAAACCCAAGGAAAAGTAGCATTTGTACAACTTCTGACGTCACATATTACGGAGATAGACGACTGAAAAAATCCATCTAGTTGTTTATGCATTATTTTATATATCTTGTTATAGGAGTCATGCAGTAGTGTAATTTTTTGTTAGCGACTTATGTTTGTAGATATGCACATTGTGTAGAAAAATTGTGAACATTCTTATAGCAATTTAAAGGACAAGTCAGTAAAGATAACCCTGTTTGTTTTGATGGAAGAGCTATCGTTAGCAGTATATCTATAAACCTTAGCATGCAATTGCTCTTTCATATCAGATAAATCGTATTCTCGTAATTTGAATAATAGTATCTTATTAATCGTTGGTTATAAACTGCATGAAAACAGACCTCCTGTTGAAAGAAAATTGCAGAATGAGATTGGCGAATGCTGTGTATGTGTTACATTTCATAAATTACATCAATATCAACATCAACAGTATCAACATTATATTATCATTATTATTGTCATAGCGAATTGTTCATAGCTTTATATTTGGATATTTCAATAATGATATTTTGCCAAATATACCGGCCCGAATTACCGTACGGTATTACAACGGGATGGAAAATTCATCAGAGGTTGCCTTCTCATTTATGGCACCTGATCCCACTTTTGGTTTTTAAAAGGTCCAGAACAGCCTATATTTCCTATTAGTATTGTATAAAAGATATTCCTATTTGACTGTTGTTCCGTATTAATATTAATATTTTGCGAAATTCCGTTAACAAAAAGAAAAAATTCGTTCGTTAAAAGGGTAAAATGGTCCAGTTGTATACAGCTTGAATACAAAAAGCCATACTTAAAGTTGCACTAGCTGCCATTTTCCGTATTAAAAACGAAAGATGTAACTTTTAATCCTGGACTCTCTCCTGAAGTTAAGCCTTTATACGAAATTACAATGTTATATAAGTTCGGTTAGTAGTGAAAAAATCATTAAAATGTAATTAAATAATTACGACCTACCAGCACAGAGTCAGTAATTTTTTTCTTCACCTGGCATGCTCAGTGTATCAATGACCTAGCCAACTAACGCGAGAGTAGGAAACTGTCACTAATAACAACAACACTGGTGACGTAGACAAAGCTATCGGAGATGAGACGTCCTCGATTAAAGACAGAATTCGATATCATCAGGGATAAAAGTCTGTGACGAAGCATTTTTAGAACAAGAACAACATAGAAGTTGCACTAGAGCGATGGGAACGGGGGAGAGTTGTCAATTTACACAAATACTTTGCACGAGTCTTTAATGTTTACATTTTTCAATACCACGTCAGCACGAGGCCTTGACATTCCATGGTACTGATTACGTGCGTGTTTGTATTATTAAGAGGTCCGATATTTACTGTCATTAGGTAAGATAATCTCTTAAAATTAACTGTTGATAACAATGTATAAAGTGGGCGACATGAAATAGACGTAAATGCATTTTGTAAAATTCTTTAAAAGAAATTGTTGTAAGAGTCCCTCTTTGGGGCCCCTCGATCAAATCATGTGGAACTACTAATATGACATAAGATATTAAAATGCTCGTTGTATATAGCCAAATTACTATTGACAGTATTACTAATGACATTTTTTCTTTTCTTCTGTGCAGTTAGTATGCGCCTATATATCTATGAGTTTACAAAGCTATATAAAACATCTTTTTAGGAAGATATACTCAGCGACACACTTTAGTACATTGTTTTTATCACGTGATTTTCTGGCCCGATCTACGTACGTGTCAAATGTTGTGTAAATGGTAAATGTAACGGACATTTCTCAATTTTTCCGGTTTATAAAAACGTGTCAATGTCGTCAAAAGAGTTAACTTTCGATATAGTATAACTTTGTTTTGTAGTTTGATTGTATGTAATTTCAGATAATTAAATGAAACATAACATTCTTGTTATACCAATTTTGACAGCTAATGCAACTTTAAGGGTGCTTCCGATTCTGTCGTTTGGATGGAGAGTAAATACCGAATATCCTCTTATGGTACATGTATTGGCGTATTAGAAATGGCTCATAGTTTCTTCTAAATCGTTGCATAAATTATTTGTTAAAGTCATACACAAGGTAGATACCTTCACCATGTTATTGAAATAATCAATTATGAAACACCTGACTTATTCAACTTGTTGAAATGATGAATGGAAATTTATGGCCGCAACTATTTGTTAAATTACCCAGTCAGATTAGGTAGTAATTTTAGAACAAATTACCCAACACATACTCACACGTATGTTTTATACTGCAAATTTAATGTATTTATTTTTTATTTTGTCAAATGTAAAATGCAAATATAATGATGAATGATGAAATTCATGCTGATAATACCAACCAGGTCAGTTTCACTGGTGTCACTAGTATATCATGTTCAGGGGTTTGAAACTGACAAGAAATATACATGTGCTCTTCAAAACTCATTATGATAAAGTTTGTAATTTACTTGAAAGTTATCGTGTATCTCCCCGATACGGAGTTCTTTTTTTTTTTATTTTTTATAAATTTCTTTCAATATTTCGCTGATAATCTTTAAATCGATTATAAGCTGAAACATTAATTCATATGTTATTTAAAGAACACCATACAATAATACAGAAAACACCTGACATTTCTGTTTATATATTTTTCATACGTGTATAAATTTACTCGAGCATATGGTGAACGTTTGGGATTATGCATTGAGAATGTGACTTAAGTATCTGCATTAATATAAATCAATATAAAGTTAGTTTCTTCATCTGTTGGGAAGGTACAACGAGTTTTACTGTTTGACAATATACAGTACAATAATCTCTTCACAATTATTTAGTTATTTTTATCTCCTACATCAATATAAAGCAGATTTATAAGAGCTTTCTATTCATATAGTGCAATAAGAATAGATATACTTATGCAAGTTTAGTGCGAAAAAGTAAAATTTAAAATGTCGTATTTCGTGATCAACTGTAAAACTATGGTATTGATCAAATATGGCTCTAACCATATTTTATGACGAAAATTCACATAAAGAAAAAATGGAAGAAAAGTTCATATATCATATTTTGATGCATATTGTTGAGTCATAACTATTAATGCGCGATTATGTGGATTATAAAAAAAATAAATAAAAACGATTTTTTTATTGCAAACATAAAAGACATTCACAGAAAATAGTCATGTTACAACAGATTTAACTCACTCAATAATAACATAATACATAACATTTCAAGCATGCATCGAAACTCACTTTTTATTTCACAACGCATAAAATGTAAATAGAAACCTATTGGTAGCTTTTAAACGCGGAAATAGAACACTATTGTTCTTCTGAAAACAGAAAACATAAAACAAAACTAGGATAATCATAAATTACTTTCAACTAATTGTTTATTAATGAATTATATCATATTAATTCAGATGACATTAGTACACACACAAACAAAGAACTGTCACGATCAAACGAAAACCAAATGTAACCATTCCAATCAAAAGTAAATGTGAGCGTATTAGAAGATGAACAATGGGGACTTTAAAATGAGGCTACAAGAACAAATAGGAAGGTATCCTAATTATATATATATATATGTTATATTATTCTTTCTCTTTTCTTTTTCTTTTTCTTTTTTTTTTTTTTTTTTTTTTTTGCGAGAGAATACATTCTGGCAAAATTCATTGGAAAAAGATTCAACATTATTGAAATTTCTCCATCCCTTATGAATGGGAAGTTCCTAAATTTCATACTTAAAATCGTCTTAAACAACTACAATACATTATAAATCGATATATATTTTTAGCGTTTATGAATTATTTCCTTATATTCTACATTAAAAACAGGGAACACAAAACATTTATGATTTAAATGTACTATGTATGGTTTGTCGAAAACGATACATCTGATACTGACCTTAGAACAACTCGATCTTTCTACTTTACAAAGCCTATAGTGCATGTAAGTGGGCAACTTTAAAACCGACAAACATTAGTGTGTTATATAGATATGCTTCATATTCAAAATGTATTTTTAAACATGCGTCAATACGATATACAACATGTACTAAAGTATTATGATTATGTCAACGACTGCACCTATCACTATATGAACGTTTCAAATGATATGCTCAAATATATTTTAAAATTGTGACGCAAATCAATAATTTTATGACAAAATGGATATCTGAAAAAGTGTAAATATAATAATGTGTCCTGTTTTTCGAGCGCTGACAACATCATCTGAACAAAGAAACAATCATATTCGGACTACAAAATTGTAGAACAGTACTAAAATCCCCTTACACGACAAATATAGTGAACAGGACAATATTAATCACACACCGATTATTCCAGGGACCCAGTAGTTCTTTTCACAAAAAATCTTACGAATTGTCGCAAGTTTTGTAGATCTAACTTACGAACTTCGTCAGAGAATTCTCAAGTCCTTTTCACGAAGGTATTCGTAAGTGAAATCCTACGAAAAAAAAATACGAAAAAACTTTCGACAAATTTTCCCTCTCAACTAGTTGACGCATGCGTCCTTCAAACATGTAAACATTTTTGTGTATATTATATGTATGAAGATATATGTATTGGCCAATGCTATATGTTATTCTCTATTTTCACAATGTACTCACATCATCATGTATATGGAATGTATATACATGAAAGGGCCCAGGAGCCAGTTTCATCAAACAGCGTAGCTCCTGGCGTATGCTTAGTTAGGCGTAAATACCCGACTAGACTAAATTTCAACCTTTTGCATTTTCATCGACATCATGCGGCATAACTATACGTTTAGCGTAGATTTAGTAGAATGTAAAGATGATGGATAAATCCAAAGCACAAGTCCAAAAATCATAAAACCAGAGGACATACAAAATCAGTGAAAATGAAAAACAAATGGAAAATAACAAAATATGTCTCCTTGAAGAGCGTATGTGAACCCCTGTGATGGAGTGAGATCAGGTGCCCGGGGAGAGTGAGCATCTCCTGCTTGCTAGCAACACGCGTCACTTATACCCAGTAGAAAGAGTCAGATCGTGTAAATTCCATATGTATTTATATATGGAGAAGTCGAAGTAGGTAACCTTCTAGTATAGAGGTGTCAAATCTGTGTAAAATGATCGGAATCGGTCTAGCATATATATAACCCTGGTTGAGCAGCTTAACTGAAAGTCGCCTAGCCCTCAGAACAAAGTCACTGTAATTTGAACATGCTCTGGAATAACGTATTAACTGAGATATGAATACGCCGTATGCGGGCGATGATGGAATGTTGAGAACTTATGAAAGGAAAGTTTGTGATAGCGAAATTGAAATCGTCACGTTTGTCATAGAGTGAGGTGTTCAATTGACCATTAATGTCGAAAGACAACATAATATCTAAATACGAAGTAGAATTACTAGTTTCTGTGGTTTCTTTGACCTCAAGTTCACTTGGATAGATGATCCTAAGGTAATCCGCGAATGAAGGATTATTAATTGAAAGCAAGTCATCTATATATCTGTAAGTAAAATTGAAGCCAAGAGCCAATTGTTTTTTTCCTTCCGAAAGCAAAGACTGAATGAATTCAGCTTCGTATGAGTAAAGGAATATGTCAGCCAGAAGCAGAGCACAGTTAGTGCCCATTGGAATGTCGACAATTTGTTGAAAAACCTTACCTCCAAACACCACAAAAATGTTATCGATAAGAAAGTTCAACATCTGGATGACAGCTGTTTCAGTGTATTTATTTTTGGAATCAGAATTTTCCCTAACAAAGTAAGTTTTATCGTGGCCTATTACTATATATTTGATTAATACGGAATATTGCAACTAAAATAACGTCAACATACACGCGCACTTTGTGGTTGTTATGACGTCATATGATTATGACGTATGATTTCAATTTCGCTATCACAAACTTTCCTTTCATAAGCAGCAACATTCCACCATCGCCCGCATACGGCGTATTCATATCTCAGTTAATATGTTATTCCAGAGCATGTTCAAATTACAGTGACTTTGTTCTGAGGGCTAGGCGACTTTCAGTTAAGCTGCTCAACCAGGGTTATATATATGCTAGACTAGCAACGTCACTGAGGAAGTTCTACGGTTGTTACGAGACTCTTATTACTCCATATGATATCTCGTTATCCAGACTTTTAAATGATATTCTGGACCGAGACCGATTCCGATCATTTTACACAGATTTGACACCTTCTATAGTAGAAGGTTACCTACTTTGACTTTTCCATACATAAATACATATAGAATTTACACGATTTGACTCTTTCTACTGGGTATATGTGACGGGTGTTGCTAGCAAGTAGGAGATGCTCACTCTCCCCGGGCACCTGATCTCACTCCATCACAGGGGTTCACATATGCTCTTCAAGTAGACATATTTTGTTATTTTCCACTTGTTTTTCATTTTCACTGATTTTGTATGTCCTCTGGTTTTATGATTTTTAGAATTTATGGTTTGGATTTATCCAGTATCTTTACATTGCCCACATAAAAGTGCCCACATCTAGAACAATCGATGTGGCAGGTGACTAAATGCAAACCGTGACGGATTTCAGTAGTTGCGATACTCCGTATTCTACGCCAACCCATCTAACTCTTTTAAGTGTTGTCGTAAATCAATGAAATGACTTCTAGGACTTCTCTAATGCTTCCATAGTGAAATACATAGGCGGATCTAGAAAGTTTTGAAAGGGGGATGGGGAGGTTGTTGTCTCCCATGACTAATGTTTTGCACTATTCGGGCTGGAAAGGGGGCGGGTAGGTTGCAGCCCTAAAATGGTCGAAAAGGACATTTTTTTTCGGTAAAAGTCTACCGACCAAAAGGGGAGGGGGCTGCACCCCCCCTCTCTCTAAATTCGCCAATGAAATACACTGTCCATATTTAACCGGAAACAGTTTGACTGACACAAATTATCTAATTGTATTGTAGGGGGACATGAGGGGGATGTTACTCGTCTTAGACATTTAAGTTGACAAAAAGGAGAGGGAGGATCTTTATGTGTAGTTAAATCGGGATAGTTTAATCTCTGTTACTGTATGTGATGACATGTTTTCAAGTACTGCATGCGATCCATGACGTCACTACATGTTTACAAGCGCATCGTGTGTAAATGTAAACTTACTGTGAATGTTGCAAAATAAATGTATTTTAAGTTAAACATCTGTAAGAAGTACTCTTGGACTTTAGAAAATTAGTATTTAAATATACTTCATGCATGCATTTGTACTGCGTAAGGTTAGTCAGCTTGCTAGTTGGATCCTTTCGTACGTACAAATTTACACCGGTTGATGAGATACATAATTCGTTGAACTTAGAATGTACGTAAGTAGTCTTACGCCATTGGCGTACTGTAAGATTTAGTTTGACAAGAATTTACACATGTTAATTAAACGGGCTCCAGGGCAGTGCAAAGCATTATGGGACAATACTAAAGAGAATATTTGACTTGTTGGTATGGTATGGGACCTCTAAATCGATCCCTACAAGTAAAAACGCGTTCTCGTCTTAATCATTGATCTTCATGCCAATCATGGAACAAAATAAAAACGCAGCCATCTTTTTGTACTGTAGTCTGTACAGTAACTTCCAACTTACGACAAAAATTTTGCACTTACGAGTGGTATTAATCAGTCGTAAAGTTACCAAAAAAATTTGACTGACGAAGTTATTAAGTTTAGTAAGACTAAATTAAAGCAAAATACATATTCAACGTATCTGAGTACTATATACATTATGTTTTCTAATTATCAAAGTTCAATTGGAAAGACAACGCGATATATTTTTAGAAGGATACTAAAGGTCACATCAAGTAAAATGGCAGCTGAATTGATCATTTCAAACGGAACATTGTGAACTGAAATCATACACTCGTTGTCATACGCTATCATCATCATCATCATAATCAAAATGAATGCATGTATCCAAATGTTTTATGATTCAAGGAATTCCGGTAACCAGAAATTGAATATGACCGTTATTGTTTTCAGGGTTTACATTACGGCCCAGCAATGCCTTATCATCGACTGTAGGAAGTAGCATTTTTTTAATGTGAAAAGATAAAAAAAAAAAAGAAATGTAATACTATGAATATGCTGCTATTTTGAATTCTTGACTGATTCTAACGATTGGGAATTGCCATCTTAGCTCCATTATCAACTTACATGGCAGTTTTAGGTTCATCATTAGAAAACAGATGACAATGATGATTCTGCATTGTTCATTTGTATTCCACACAAAAACAAATTATCAGAAAACGCAGAAAACGGGCGGACTTAACTTTTTTGTAAGACAATACCGTACAGTCAATTTCTTTCTAATATTCAAACAATAAATACAGTAATCAACTTTTTCAGGACGAATTAATCACACAGCATACCTTATCACATAGGCCGGTAGGAAGAAATTACCATTAACATCTTACGTCAGACAACAGATGACAAACCACACTTAAAGGTTTCCAAAATCTATCTAAACTAAAATAAGAACTTTGAAGCAGGAAAGTCCATTTTGGTTTATAGCTACTACTTCAATACCTTATATCAAAAACATTTCTTCATAAACACACATGGATAAACGATATCTTGATGTGTACTACGAAAGCAACCGTCGTCAAAACAATTTCAAATCGAAAGGCATATAAAATCAGCAAAAATGGCAAATCAAATGAAAGCAAACCAAAGCCACTGAGCAGTATAAGTGAACCCGCAATAGAGAGCCTGATCTAGTGCCCAGGGAGTGTAGGCATCTCTTGCTTGTTAGATCCATCTGTCCCTTAAGTTTGGTATGAATTGTCTATGTAGGTAAATAGGAAGTACAGGTGCCAAATTAGGTACTAAAGATTGTCGAAATAAATCGTAACTTAGAAAATCTTCATCATTTTGGATAACATAATTTTATTTCGCATGATGACTCGTATTGACCACATAACTTCCTCTATGACGTTCTTAGTTTGCAGCATATTCTCCGCTGAACAAGAACATATATATTCTCGTTTAACCAAGTTAATTTCAACTCGCTCCGGCATTAAGTATTAACCGAGATACCGATACGTCATAGATTGGCGACAATGAAATATTGCTGCACACAAAGGGGAAGTTGTGATGTTGAAATTGAAATCCTCACGTTTGTCGAAGATTAAGTTGATGAGGTACAACCGATGATGTGAAATAAAATGATATCCATATATGAAGTAGAATTGTTGCTCTCTGTGGTTTCCTTCATCACAAGAGTATTTGGATAAACGTATTCTTTGATTGTGAAGTTTTGGATGTGGACCTGTTAAACGGTTTACCACAGCAATCGAGTGACGATTGTCATTTCAATTGAGCGATTTAGTCTTTGCTATAACGGCATTACAATCTGATATTTTGAGTGTAGTTTTATGCGCTTAGGTTTGTTTGCTCTAGATATTAATTGCGACTTTATTCATACAGCTGCATCAGATATTTTTTAATGTCAGAAACTAGACTTTATAAATTTTTGGTCCTATGCTGCATAATTACATGTGTTTATACTTTTATGATCCCTCATTTTGAAAAATTCGTTGATCCTTTCTCTCTATGTTGCGGAGTATGTATAGATTTTTACACTTTACCTCTGCATCGTTTTTTTACCCTTTTCATATTCTGTATTACTGCTAAATATGAAATGTTGCACTGCATATCTTAGAATATGTTGTATTTGTATTTATTCTATCACACCATCAAAGACAACATAAACTTTGTATTAGTTCTTTATTACAAGTATTGTAAATTTGATAGATCATGAACAGCACAAAATTATGAATTTTGTCTACAGTATAAAATAAGAAATTACTTTAAAAGTTTTCGGTGACCAGGTTTTTGAAATATAAAATTGGTATAAAATATTAATACGAGATCATTTTAAATAAATCACAGGAAATATAGCATAAGGACTGATGCAAAATAACATCTTAGTCAATGTAATATACGTATATATATGTATGATGACAATCTTCAGGGAATAAAGAAAAATAAACAATAGTTGCTAAAAACGTTATGACTTGTGACGTCACATTCACATTTATTCACATTTCTATTCATATACAGTGTGTCTTTTCAATGTCTGAAATAAAATAAATCTTTTTTATAACAACCCTTCTACCAAAAAAAAAAACAAAAATAAACAAAAAAACAAAAACACAAAAAAAACAAAAACCCAAAAACAAAACAAAAAACAAAACTTACAAACAAAACAAAACAAAAACAAAAACAACTAAAGCTAAAACGAACAAAACAAATCTATAACACTATTTACATTTATATACATTTTCAGGATATTGAATGTTATGTCTTAAATATTATGACTCTTTTTTATAACAACACTTCTCCAAAAAAAAAAAAAACCAAAACATTTAAACTTAGATATATTTTCAGTATCTTCTCTTTTAAAATGTCATTGTTCACTTTTTAGTTATTTTCTTTAATCTCGGTGTTTTGCGCCTTTGAAGTGTTTTGGTTTTTTGAAATACAAGGTAGTCATACCCATTTTAAAAGTTACGTATTAAATATTTGCCTCTTCTAAGCAACTACATTTCTTTGCTCCTGTGCAGAGATGTTTCTACAAAATCAACTTTCATTAAAAAGCCACCTTTCCTAAGTGACCGTTTTCCTGTAGCTTGACATTAGTTTACAATGAACAACTTTACTGTTTGTAATTCTGAAGATAATGAATAATTAGTATAAATATTATAACATTACTTGAATGCTTAAATGAATGTTTGGTGCCAAAAAAACCCCAACATAAATGTAAATAAAAGAAATAAACTTCACCATATCAATCGATTGCCCGGTCATGTAAACTTTACACTTGAAACAATACAATTCATGTACATACGAAAACCAATGCCGTAATCATGTGGCCAGCACGTACCATCCAATACTAAAGAATTTAGAATTTGAAGCAATTTGTTACCGTTTGTCAGATGAATTAAGTTATTTAGGATAATAATTACGTATCTAATTACATTCACGTACAATTTATAGTCAACAGACATGAAATGATACGATAACATATTTATCCAGAAAAAAAAAGCAGAGTTTGCCATCAGGTGTTTGCTTTAAATGATGTAATTCAAAATGGAAGTACATTGTGCGTTATATAAAATGTCAAATTATGTCACAAATAATGAAAGACAAAGCGTGTATATCGAAATGTCGGTTAGTATCATCTTCAGTCATATCATTGATTTGATAATTCTTGCAGATTTCAAAGTCGTATTATAGATAAAAGATCTTAAGATGAACAAATGTATAAAGTTGGTTTAGTAATGGGAAACTACATTCATATATTTCCAAAGTCGTTATCTTGAGCCTGAAGCTCAAGAATTATAAGTTGTCGAAATGCGCATATGGTATTCATGGTCTTGTAGTTAATATATCCGATGCATATATAACACAGCATTTACACAACATCAAACGACAATGAACACTCCTTTTTTATTTCAAACCTTTCTGTTGCTATTCTTAAAGGAATAGTAATGCACGTATCTCTTCTAATATTTGGTAACTCCAGCGATAAGCCAAACACTAATGCGCATCCAACAAGCTTTCCATTTTCCTCGTGAATGAGCTTTACCACTGCACCACTATCACCTTCCCTTGCAAAGGTGGTGTCTAATTCTCCTTCCACTAAATAAGCATTCACCTCTCCATCTTTAAATGGCAAACAAGCATCTACCGCTGTTATGGTACCGGTGGTAATTCCTACATCACCCCTGCCTTTGAACACTTCTTGAAACAAAATAGGCACTTCTCTGCTGACAGATAAGTTTCTATATTGTAACTGCATATTTTGATGAAGGAAGCTAACCTGCAAAGATTCTAACAGGTCTATGATGGACACGCCATTGAGGTTACAAGAATCATCTGCTCTGATAGGCCATATGCATTTACCGATATCGGTACCTCTAACCTTCACCATCTGCCCCTTCGATGAGAAATGACCAACCGAAACAGCGACAGTTTTATTGCTTGGGCTCATTTTTGCGATTGCACCAAGAGTGCCTCTTTTGCCCAGATGGTTTTCTGCACGTTCATCGGCTGCTATGCTCGTGCACATTTTTATTCCGTTCCCTTTACTTAAAATGCATACGTCTACGTTATCAAACTGCTCTTGTGATGCAATTCTTAGCTCTCCCATTGTCCCACTCTCAGTTCCTTCTCTTACATACACAGTCAGCTGGCCATCAAGGTAAACATGACCGGCATATCCTTTATTGCGTAGACTAAAACAATATCAAGATTTAAAAATTGGTGTTTTATATGAAAATCGAAACACACTTGTGTCTGAATGTTTAGGATTTAATTATTCATTAACCTTTTTTTATTTTTCTTTTAATATGACGTCAACAGTCTCTAACTCTTACTTATTATTGAACTATTAGGGATATTTGACAGTAGAGTGTGAGGGTCTTTGAGAATTAACATGAAATAATCCACTCTAACCAAAGTGAGAAGTATTTAACAACATGGCACGATCTATTGACATCTGCAGCTTTTGTAGTTAACCAAAGACATACCTTCTTCAATATGAGCATGGAATTAAGCATGGAATGGTCATTCAACTAAATTTACAATTTGAAACACATGCATAGTTTTGATGTATGAATGTAGCATATTTTTGTCTACCTTACCTTGAGAAGACTTCTTTTAATTTAGGGGTGACTATGTTGGACTTCTTGGGAACACCGAGTATTCGTTCAAGTTCAACAAGTGTTATTATGTCTTCCCTATTGTGCCGTTCAACATCACTTAAGTGATGTATGATTTGTGTAGTTTTACAGTGCAGAATGTCTCTCATTGCCGTGAAATTCCATGGCGTAGGTAATACTTGAGGATTTGATGAAAGCTCCAACAAAGTTTTTATGTTCAACCTTGCCATTTCGAATTCCGCAGTCTGAACAGAGTTTAGATTCACAAAACATACAATGTTGGTGAAATCACTCTTAGTAAAAGTGTTTTTTAAATGCATAAGAAACACTTTGCTCTGAAATAAATTACAAAGTTAATAAAAGACTGTTCACTTTGTTATTCATATCACTCTAAAACTTCTAGGGGCAGGCGTGGTGTAGTGGTTAAGCGCTTGGCTTGCGGCGCCGACGATCCGGGTTCGATTCCCGGGTTGCGCCACTATGTTTAAGGGGTTGGTAACCTCCTGCTTCCATGTCGCGATATAACTGAAATATTGTTGAAAGCCACGTAAAACACCAATCAACCAACCAACCAACCACTCTAAAACTAAGAACTCTTCAGTGATGCTCGTGGCCGAATGATAGGAATTCTCATAATATATATATATATATATATATATATATATATATATATATATATATATATATATATATATATATATATATATATATATATATATATATATATATATATATATATATATATATATATATTATGAGAATTCCTATCATTCGGCCACGAGCATCACTGAAGAGACATACGTTGTCATCTGGTGCACAAAATTAAAAAGTATATATGTTCTTTATTTATCACTTACATATATTGTACCTGAAACAACGTTAATCACTTTCATTCATTGAAAATATCTCATGGTTGCTAAATACAACCACTCTATGTCAAATAGAGAGTTGATTTAGGGAAAGAATAAGATCTAACCGTTAACACATATATTTCGGGGTTTTTTTTCAATATATACACTAATGCTATAGTCAGTTGCCTATGGGAACGCCAAATGGTGCAGGACACCATAAACAATGTGCCGATATGGCTAAATAATAAAACATTTCTAGTGAAAACACTACAGTGCTAAGATGATGGATAAGACCAACTAAGTAGTCCAAGAATAATCAATTCGAAAAGCATACAAAATTAGAAGAAAAAAAAATCAAACTAGAATATCTCAAATAAACATTTATGAATCTTGGTTCCCAAGTAATCATCTGCTACACAAAAATATCTCTCTAGGATGGTTGGCATAGGTCTCAATCAAGAATATCATTATAACAGCACTCGTTTTGTCCTCCTCTTATATAGACCTTCATTTATAATATAATTACTGTGATATAATTGAATCATAAGGAATTTACCTCATCATCAACCGTGTGATCTTCGTTGATTTTGACATAAATCATCACCAAACTGTAGTTCGTATTTAGTTTGCCACTTGATTCATCTACAACAATGGATGTGCAGGTTTTTAAAATATTTTAAAGACACACTACATAATTGGAGTACGAGGAAGGTATTGCCACATGCTCTTAAAAATGGTGATAAAATCCTGCGATATAGATTTCTATAAATTCTGAATGATCTTGAAGTCAACAGTAAACCAGATATGACAGTAAAACTCATAAATAATTTTGATATTAGTAGATAGTAATAAAGCAATATCATATTTTTCTAGGTAAGGTTTACTATCTTTGTAAATGATACTCTTTAAGAGTGTCTTTCCATTATATAAATCAAAATACGAAATAACTGGTTTCAAATGATTACGGCACTAAAGAAAAAAGAGGAGTTACCGGCTCAGTTATGTGGCAGAAGTCACCATGGAGCTATACAATACATGAATATAAATAATATAATAGAACATTTAACACATTACAAAAATATTTGATTGTAGTGCAATTACGATACCGACTTAGGACAATCATTTAATTTGACAAAAGCCAAACAAATGGTGTGGTTAACTGGTTTACGGGTCCACCTTCCCACTCACCGTAACAGCAGAACAATCAAAAGACGTACATTTAAAAATTTATAAATAATCATCCATGTAAAGAACAAGGGTCAACGGGTATCGCATATTGAGATGTCATAAAAATATAAACACGTAAGGTATTGTAAAAAACATAATGGTATAAAAATATATGCGACATCAACATGATAAACCGTGCTCTGCCAGTCTGAAAGCGAGCTAAGACCCTAGATCTGTAGGAGTCCCGACTAACAGTCAGAGGGGACGAGGTTCAGGACCATGTCTCCTCTGAAAGAGGTTTGGACAAGGCCCGTCATATAGTCCCCACCGCCCTGTTAGTCAGCGTGCAACGTTCAAGTAAAAGTCTGCATAAGGCTGTAGAGGGGCCAAATACAAGACCTATAGTCTTTTTGATGATCTCAATATCATATTGTCTATTTAGGAGACAATGTAACATAGTAGACATTCAAAGGTGAGACCAACTGGCCGTTTCACAAAGAATCATACGTACGATATTTTACGAACAAACAAATTCCTTAAGTCCGTTTCACAAAGTATCATAACATGACGTAAAAATAACGTAAAATTTTCGTTACTGATAATCCGTAATTTTAGGGACAGCTAAAACGTGTCGTAACTACTTTTAATCTAATCAATACAGCAGCAGACAAGCAAAGAAAAAAGAGAGAGTATTTCGCGATAGGACATCCTGAATGACAGGGGGTTGATCTAGCGATATCGCCTATCACGAGAGCGCCTCCTTAATTTAGTGGAAGTAGTCAAGAGGGATATAGATCCACCCACAAATGGGTCACAATCTATTCCGGCCATTATATAAGTACTGATAATATTTTAGCAAGTATAACGACACAAAACAAAACTATCCAACAATTACCCGTATATACTAAAATTATCTTTACATTGGAGATTTCAACATTGGCGTCTCTGCATATTAGTCCATAAATTTCCGGTCTGTCAACTACTAGGAGACGATAGTTGGACAGAAACATTTGACTAAGCTGCTGAACAATTCTTGATCCGCTTTTGCAAAACGGGCTGACAGTGACACAAAAAAATACGAAGTTAGTGACAAAAGGCATATTTCGATTATTTAATTGTAGTGCATGTCACTGATTGTATGACTAGTTCAAAGGCCAGAATAGTTCTCATCTAGTTTAAAAACGAAAGCCCCATAGGCGCAGATCCAGAGAGGGGACGGGGCGCACTGTTTAAAACAATTATCATGTGTCCCCCTTCCGGACAGTACCCATTGAAGTAGACACTGGAACAGATACTGACCTCGTCTTTTGAATAATTTTTTCTTGATTTATAAATTATAGATTTTTATAGTGAATAGATTCATCCAAATGATATGTTTATTACAAGGTTACAAGGTTATATTCATTCCTTTCCACATTTTTTCTTTTCTTGTAGAAGAAAAACATCTACTGAATAAACGGACAATGCGAGAGAACTTGTGCATACATGTAGATTACGTCTCGTTATGACGAAACGTATATCTTGGAGCTATGATGTTGAAAACTTCCATTCCGAAGGTCCTGTCTAAAACACATGCAGAGTCCTAAAAACCCTTTCAGTACCAAACCTAAGCATTCTTATAGGTTCAACTCTATATACAACGGGCATTTGGCATTGCAACAATTTCCTTTTTGGAAGTGATAACGTGATCTTCCCCACTTTTGAAATTTCTCACATTTTATGCGTCTGTTTAAAGGTTGATAATTTTCACTCCCCTATCCTAGGCATACACAAATTATTGTTCCCCAACTTTGCCGAAAGCGAGGGGACATTAAATCTCAATCGGCCGTCAGTCTGTCACAAAAACTACCATTTCTATCACGTGTATAAAAATATCTTGCCCGTCTCCTCTGTGACACCATATTTCACTCGGATTTAATCTATACTTCATTATGTTTCAGCATCCTGGGTATAATCCCTTCGCCAGATTTACAAAGCACGCCATATCCACGCATTCAGAGGTTATTCATCTTCACGAGCCAAGCGTTTGTGATACGTCCTTCCCCAAGTCGTACTCGCGTAGCAAGTTTAATACCTTGCTTTGGGGAAATTGAGGCCATTTGGAAAACAAATACATATATGTCATTGTGTAATCTGCCTTTGTGGTATATATATATAACTACTTCAATGAATATGTCAATAGCAATATCTTAATATCAATTAAAAGTTTAAAATGCATTCTTTTTAATGATGTGCAAAGCCTATACTATGAACCAGTCCTGAAATATAACAGCTCAAAGATACCATACTTTTCCACAGAGGCATACAGCAGGTGCGACATGCCAGGAAATAACGTCACAATGACGTCATCCACTGCTGCATGACGTAAATCTTGCCTGAAAATGGATTGTTTACTCCAAAAATTAGTGAAAATGCGCTTGGCATCGATACTGATGGAAAAAAAATTCCGTAACTCTGGCAGATTTTCCATAAAGTTGAGGAAACGTTAGTGAAACGTACTTACGGATTTACTTAAGGAATCCGTAAGTAAAATACGTACTAAAAATACTTATGATTCTTTGTGAAACGGCCCACAGGTGTCAGTTAGTTTTAGGAAGCGTTTCCTGAGTGGCAAGCAATACCCGACATGAATGTCCTTACGTATGAATAAAATATTCATTATCATTTAGATGGAAATTTAAAATAAAACATCAATATAGCTACTGTTTAAAAAGATAAAAATGAGATGATTATTAAAATTCATATTCTATATCATATTTTATAGGCATTACAATTTCGATATATATTTAATATGTTGACACCTGTCATATGTTGATTTTCTACAAAATCCTTGAGGACTACATCTTCTTTTAGAACATCTTTAGCAATGGTTGACTGATCTTCATTCGAAGGACAAATCCATAAGATCTGGTTTTTCATACAGTTTTCTAGATGTGACAACTGAGTGCTATCTTTACTGAGCAACTTAACATGTTCCAGCACTCTTGCTCTGCAATATTTATAGGCGCAAAGTTCCGACGGGAACCGATCGAAGTCTACTAACTGTATCTTGAGAGCGTGTTTTCTCTTGTATCTGTAAAATACCATTAAATCATAATTATAGAATTAAATAGTAATCTAATCGATAATAGACCAGACTATTTCCCGCAGTGTTGGGAGCTTATCACTGAATTGGTGCCTTGTTCCGACTGGTTTTTTATTTTACTACAACAAACGTGGCTTTTATTTTCTTCTTCTTCTCCTTATTATCATTATTGCTGTTGTTGTTGCTGTTGATGATGTTTTTGCTGTATTTCGCGCGTTTACAGGATTGCACAATACTAATACAGGGTAAAATTTTATTTTACCATATCAGTTTCACAATTTCTACATAGTAAAACCAAATGCACATTTCGTGTGTTAAATTTTACTAGCATACAGTTTAATGTACTGTTATGTGCCTACGTAAATCGTGACGCGAGACTATTTTTTCACCCGAAAGACGGATATGGAAGCAAAATGTTATAAATCACTACAATAATGGTCATTTGAACACCTCTCTGTATGACAAACGTGACGATTTTAACTTCCAAATAACCAACTTTCCGTTTCTTTGCAGCAATATCCCGTCCTCACCTGCCTATGGAGTTTTATATCTCAACTTATAAGGTACGCAAGAACCTGTTTTCGATAAACGACGATTTTATTCCAAGGGCCAAACGACTGGCCACTAAGCTACTCATGCAGGGATATGTTAAAGAACGTCTGAAATCGTCACTGAGGAAATTCTACGGTCGCTATGGGGATCTTGTACGCAAATGTTTGTGCCCCCCCCCCCCACTTTTAGAGTAATATTTAACATTTTAAGCGAAGTAAATCTATTTTCTTTTATATTTTTAATGTCTGATTTTTAATCCGTATCTACAAAATTAAGGATAAGTTTTTCTGTTTTACTGGCGGTTGATGTATCCTGATTATGCAACACGTTGCAACCATGGAAAGTTTCGCCAACAAAATATCTTTCAGCTTATGCATTAGTGTGATGTCATCTATTGTAAGTATTTATTATCTTTTTAATGATATTATACAAGTCCGATATTATGCAATAAAGTCGCATTGTTATAGTTTGCTCTTATCTGAAAGATATAAGTAGGTGTAGCCCAGTGGGTGAGCTGAGTTGTTCAACTTGTGACGAAGAGGTCCGGGTTCGACACACGTCGAGGGCATACCGGTGTTCTGTCTTTCGGATGAGACTTTGACTGATAACGTGTCTGACATTCAAATTGCAAGACAATTCGTCAGAAAGAACGAGCAACGTGAAGCTTTCTTTGTAAAGTATTAAAGTGTGAACATTGTAACATGAAGAGCAGCCACGGACCTTTAATGTGCATACCACCCAGTTAACTTGTGCATAGAAGTGTGAAATAAAAAATAACCATACTGCAACATGTTTTGTTGCTGATTAGTAGCGATAGTAGCCACTAAAGCACTAAAAGTAAATAATTCGTCTTTTATTTAATCATTCAGAGTGAAAAAATTAAACAAATTCAAACTGAAGTTTTTTTATGCGCCGGACTGAAAGATCTGGGGCATATTGTTTTTGTCCTGTCTGGTGGCTGTTGTAAACCTTCGCAATAACTTTTGAACCATAAAAGATACACTTTATATTTGGCATGCATACTCCACAATGAAGCCCTTTCAATTGACACCGGACAAGGTCAACTGACCTTGAGATTTTCACTTATGGAAGGTTGTGCCCCCACCCCACTTTTCATTGCCGAGCTACGCCACTGATTCATAAACTGCATTACGAATTTATTAAAATCTTGCATAACTTATGTATGTATAAACCTATGTACCCTTTTTTCACAGCAGTATTAGTTTGCTCTATCATGACATTATTGTACAGATAAGGTCTGGACTATACAACGAAAACATTTTCTCTCAACAGATTTAAAGTTTTTACCAAAAATCGCTTTGCATTTGCACCTCTGTTTCGTATGTATTACTACACGATCCAATGCCAAAGATATAAGATTTTTAGTTTTATCAGCTTTTCTCATAAAATGTTTGAAAACACATCATTCAAAAATCACAATACTATACCAATAAACCTAGAAATCACTTAAAAATAATATAAAAAAAACTTGATTGACAAAGCTATGATAAATAAGTTGACAATCATTTAATTCAGAAGGGGGGGCACGTTTTGGAAATAAATATTCTGACCCTGAAAATGCTAGAAATAAAAAAATCTGGCTTTGACTGAAATGAAAATTAATATTTCGGCTACAAGCATATACATATACCAGATCATTCAAATATAAAGCTGAATGTTCTATAGAAAACAAATTCATTTTTTCCGGCTCGCTTCGCTTGCTTTGCTCCCTTTACTATAAAATGCGGTAGTTTAACTGTAAAACTTATATATTTCAGCCGAATTTAAAGCACTGGACAAATAGTGCTATTCAATATATTTAAAAAAAAAACACTTACTAGGATTGTTGCTTTTTAGCTCACCTGAGCCTAAAGCTCAAGTGAGCTATAGTCTTAGCGTGCCGTCCGTCCATCTGTCGTAAACTTTTCATATTTTCGACTTCTTCTCAAGAACCACTCAACAGATTTCTATTAAACTTGATACGAATAAAGTACTCTTAGTCCCCTTCAAGTGTTCTTTTTTTTTTTTTTTTGCTCCAATCCGTCAACAGATGGTGCCACCACAGGGAATGTAGGTCACAGAGGGCATCCTCCTTTGACAAACTTCTTCTTTAGACCGGGTACATACACAGACAAATTGAATGCATAGGAATGATCTATAGGGATGTCTGAATAGATGTTGTTATTTTTGGTTCTGTTCCGAAATCAAATTTCTGACGTTTTTAGTAATTTCAATGCGGAAAAATGTCATGTTTTCATTCAATTGATAATGGTGATTTCTTATGGATTATTTTGATCATAATTATAGTAAGGAATATTGTTGTGACAGAATTTTGGCAATACCTCGATTTTTGGATTTTTATGAAATTTTTAAGACTGCCAAAAAAAAAGGGGGGAGGGAGGAGGGGTTGGCCATTTTTCACATTTTCATCAAAACTGTCTAAAGGATGTAAATTAAACTTGATATGAATATAAAACGACTTATGACCCACTTGAAATTTGGTCATTTTCGTCCAAACTTCTTTACAGGTAGCGCGACCACAGTCAAAAGTCGGTAACAAAAGAGTACCGATGTTTGATAATCTTCTTCATACTGGCTATATACAGAGATACACAGTACATGTATGCACAGAAATGATCTAGAGGAATGGGTGAAGAAGTATTGTCATTTGGTTGCCGTCTAAAATCAAATTTTAGAAATTTTTTCGACATTTTTTTTTTTTTTTTTTTTGACTTCGTGATGTCAATGCAGAAAAGTGTCATATTTCCTAATTAATTGATGATGATGATTTCTTGTGGACTGTTTTGATCATAATTATGGTAAGGAATGTTATTTTGAAGGAATTTTTTCAATATCTCAAGACTTCCAAATAAGGGACAATTATAGGGGCAATTCTTCACATTTTTAACCTCTGCTGTTATACTACATGAAAGATTTTGATGAAATATGGTGTTTATGAAGTACTATAGGTCCTCTGTGTATTTTATACATTTCATCCTTATTGCTCAACAGTTTGTGCCCCATGGCTAAAAATAAGTCTCACAATGGTACATATATCACTTAGAAATTAAAAAATGAAGAGTAGCTGTTCAAATCCAGCTGTAGTCAATTGTTTTTTCATTTTTTTACACATCTAAATAAGTTTTACATGTTTCACAACACTCACGATAAGAAATTACGCCATTTTAAGTTTGAAATGGACAATTATTATTATTATTATTATTATTATTATTATTATTATTATTATTTTGGTTCTTTTTTTCTATTCTGGTTTAAATAAAGTTTGACATATTTTCTACATTTATGTTGACTTAGTCACAATAATGCAAAAATAAATGACTTCTTCCGTCCTGCATGACTGATCATCTACGTACTCAGATGAGCGATTTAGTCCCATTTGGGCTTCTTGTTTAAAATATATTTATATTTGCATGTTCATTTTGAGGGGCAAACAGAGGAAAGGGGCTCTACCATCAGTTTTCTGAAATATTTTCTTTTCAGATTCTTGATCGGAATAGTGTCTTTCACGTACCTTTGCCACCAATATCCAATCCCTTTCCCTCCACGTTGTCAGTCCCCTATTCATATGCCAGATACACTGATATTTTAAAGTTAAAACGAATGGCCATTTTTGCAAAGGGTACCTGAGCACAGTTGCAAAGTTGATGTTTTAGGGTTAGGTCATGTGCATTTCAAAATATGGTGGCCATATTTGTTGACATTATTTCACTCTTTAAGTTTTATTCGAATTGGTGGAATGGGACAATTGTCAAATGATTTTAACACATTCATTAAAATGTCAATTAAATACAAACATAACAGTAAAATGAGAATAAAAGTAAAATCAACCAAAATGTGTATCTTCACTTAACATACATATGGGTATTTTCCTGGTATTATGATACATCTTTACACTCCTAACATAATTTAACATACACATATACAGAATTATACAATATGCATGTATTGTTATACCTGTCTAACTATTGCGAAATTCAAAAAGAATTTTGTCAATGTGTTTTCAATGCAAAATAACGTGAAGTATGGCATTTCGAAATTAATTACGAGGAAAGTGAAAACAGCGTTAATATATTCTATTCATGGTTTCAGGAAAAGCTTTATAATTGTTCATTTAATAATTTCTATGAAATGTTGAAATGTCGATATGAAGTTTGTTCAAATGTCTATAAAGATCTGTCCTTCGATGATTTTTGCTTTTATATAACTATCTCTTCACAACGAATATACATGTAAAACTGCTGTCTATCTTTTACTGTCCAAATTTCGAAAATCTTTCAAAAAACTAATGACATTTATGTTTACAACAAACTCTTCCCTGTAATATACTTCCCTGTAATATACTTCCCTGTCATATACCACTACTCCTCATGACTACGGAAACCTATTCTTTCATATCACGTCAAACTTCTAGAAATCGTGAACAAAAGTACATGTGAATAATCTAGTTATATATGTATATAGTTATGCATATATTACGGGTGTAAACAATCATAAAAGAATGTATCCAATTTCTATGGCAAAAGAGTGCTAAAATAATAATTGTTACATGTCAATAGTAATAACTGGTGTTATGTAAAGATGATGGATAAATCCAAACCATACATGTAAGTCTAAAAATCATGAAACCAGAGGACATACAAAATCAGTGAAAATGAAAAACAAGTGGAAAATAACAAAATATGTCTACTTGAAGAGCATATGTGAACCCCTGTGATGGAGTGAGATCAGGTTCCCGGGGAGAGTAAGCTTCTCCTGCTTGCTAGCAACACCCGTCACATATACCCAGTAGAGTCAGATCGTGTAAATTCCATATGTATCTATATATGGAGAAGTCAAAGTAGGCAACATTCTACTATAGAAGGTGTCAAGTCTGTGCAAAATGATCGGAATCGGTCTCAGTCCAGAATATCATTTAAAAGTCTGGATAACGAGAAATCATATGGAGTAATAAGGGTCTCGTAACGATCGTAGAACTTCTTCAGTGACGTTTCTAGTCTAGCATATATATATATAACCCTGGTTGAGCAGCTTAACTGAAAGTCGCCTGGCCCTCAGAACAAAGTCATTGTAATTTGAACATGCTCTGGAATAACGTATTAACTAAGATATGAATACGCCGTATGCGAGCGATGATGGAATGTTGCTACTTATGAGAGGAAAGTTTGTTATAGCGAAATTGAAATCGTCACACTTGTCATAGAGGAAGGTGTTCAATTGTCGAAAGACAACATAATATCTAAATACGAAGTAGAATTACTACTTTCTGTGGTTTCTTTGACCTCCATTTCACTGGGAAAGATGATGCTAAGGTAATCCGCGAATGAAGGATTATTAATTGAAAGCAATATAATATACAAATATAAAGTGTACTTGTAATAAGAAAGATTTTAAAATTAATTTATCATCGAAAAATATAATAAAATTTTACCTTAAAAATGACATTTCTGATATTTCTGTGAATGATAATGCCTCGGTAGCAGGCATAGAAGAGACAAATGGTGCTCGTGTTAGGAATCTCTGACTTTCTACGGGAACAGTGTCAGAGTACCTAATACATTTAATTTAAAAAAATAACTGTTAACGAATCTGTGTTATTGATTCTTCATTCCTACCACATTTGTTTAACTTAAATATTTGGCTTCAGTCAAAGTCAAAGTTAGTTAATATTAATACTAATGAACACCCCCCACCCCCAAAGAGAGAGAGAGAGAGAAGAGAAGAGAAGAGAATGTATCCATTAAATAGTATATATCAAAATTTTATACCGTCTTCTGAACTTTGTTTAATCTCATAATACGATAAGCTAAAAACCCCTTCGGTGCCCTACTTTTTGATCATTATAGAGTATGGTCATTCCATTGCCATAAAATGGATGCATAATGGAAGGAATATAAACATTCAAAATTAGAGTTTATGTTTTATTCATTCCATACATCATGGTAAGTACTAACCGGGTATTAAACACGTTAATTGTAAGTAATCTAAGATACAGGTACAGGTTGCTTACCGATCAAGAAGAACGCGAGCGACATCACTGTGTTCTGGCAGATTTAGCTCTTCTTTTACTTCCGTCCACCTATCTATTTCATCTCCAATGTATATCATTTGTTCATCGTATTCAATTTTCCTTCTTTTGACAACAGAGTCTGTTAAATGTTTCTTTTCTCCTCCTTGCATCGAAGACTCCCCGAAAAACATTGCGCCTTTTGTCAATCTGTGCATGTGCAAAGCCTGAAAAAATAGCGTATTTACTACATTTATTATTCTAATGCCGTAAAACGAGGTTGAGAAATATTGTCCCTTTACCTCTCATATTCATGCATATCGTATATTTACAATCTATGATACTTTCTTCCTGATATAGCATAAGGATTCTTTAAATCTATACAAAATAACAATTCAAACATGTTTAAACTCATTCGATGATTTAATCCAATAAAAAGTCCCTTTTTTCAATTATTCATAATTCTTTAACTGTAAAATGCTAATCAATTTTCGTTTACTTATTTATTTGTTATTATTGTCATATTTTACATAAAACATTCATGATACCCAGTATTGTTAACTTAACTAATAATATCATATACGATGTTAACCTACCTCTACGAAAACCTAACAATCCTTCCTTATTCAATAATCCTTCCTTATTTAATAATCCTTCCTTATTTACATAGCTTGTTGTGTAAAGTGTTCGTGAAAACAGATAATCAACAACCTTCCTAAGTGTGTCATATCCTTCACCTATACCTCTTCCAATTAGTATGTATTATTAGACACACACTGAAGTGCAATTCTCTTAATCAGGTTTACACATCTTGTTATGTTATCAGGATTAAGACAATCTAGAATCACCTCGAGTCCAAAATCGAAGTATATCAGTGGAGGGTGACATACTTCGACATAAAGTGCCCACCTTTCGACTCAAAAGAAGAACTTGCATTTAATCGTCTATAGGTAACTAATCGTGAAGAAAAACAAGCGAAATATGAGCGAGTATGAAAAGCAAATTCTAAGTTACTATGTATTGAAAGAAGGAATTAGAAAAATAGTTTTAAGCTTTAGTAATCATAAAGTTCAGTAAATATGTGGATGTATTTTATCATTATTATTATTATCTTTTTAGCTTCTACTTACAGACAGTGAAGCAACTGCATAAATTCTTTTTAAATCTTGATTTTGACAAAAAATTATTGATAATTGAAAGGAAGTAGGGTATCTGACTAATTTGTTTAGAAAGGTTCCCACGAACATGTAGAGAATAATAGAATAAACATTTAAACATGCCTCACTAAAATATTAGGTGTAGTGTGGTTGTCATACCGACTATGTGCTGTTAATTGAAATGACAATTGTTACTTATTTGGTAAAGTTAGGCGAAAGCGTCGACAGATAAAACAAATGATAAAACATCCGTTTTATGCCTTAAATCCTAGTGAACAAAATTAAATAAAAGAAACTTTAGAAAAGTTATGTACTTTCTTCAAAACAACCAGTTCCTCTTTATGTATTCTCCTTACTGAATAGATTTGCCGATAATGTTGAAATATTAGTTCTGTTCTATTTAACTACAGTGACACACACTTTACAGTACATGGGTTGATAAAACTTACCTAATATCTACCTACATGTATAGATAAGAAGTTCTTACGTAATCATCTGATGTAATAATCATAGTGTATTACTTATATATATATATATTTTTACGACATGAAGTAGCGTCATTTATACGCTGTTACATGGCTGCAATTTGCAGGCGAAATCAACATCGGGAAACATACCTCGATACAAAAATTTTCATAATAGAATTGCCATTATATTTTGGAGCCCTATCGGAGTAAAGTAAATGCCCCTGAAATCAAAATATTGATGAACATCTAGTTCTTGGCCTTTATGTCTGCTTATCCGTGTCCAGAAAATAGTTTTACATTGGTGATTAGTTTTGATATATAAGCGGTGAGACTTTCATATTTAAAGTATGTATTCCTTGTGACAATACCTTTCAGTTAATACAATAATTTCTATTTTATCTTGACGGTGACGTTTGGCCTAACAATTTTGTCTTATTCAGATTTTGTTGCCGCCGGGATGATCCGTGTTTCACAAACAGATATTGTTATGCATAATTTTGAGTTTGCAGAACAGAGAAGTCGTAGGACTGAGAAAAAGTTATATGTACATAGGAACAGATTTTAGTAATTAAGATATTTAAACTTAAAACTAGTTTCATTTTTGTTATATTATCAAGTTTCTTTTCTATGTAACGGATAGAAAATTTAATAGAAAAAAAATTATTGTCCGTCCTGGTTTCGATTCCTCAACCCAGGGATAAGGGTAAGATATTTTACAGGAAGTTTGTTTGCTTCATTTGAAAAATTATTGCGGACATTGCTGGCATTTTTCAATCCTTTGTGTTTGAAATCAAAGTCCTAATAACAGATACACTAAAATAAAAAGGGAAAAAAAGACAAAGGCAATCAAAGAGCTGTGCAGAAGAAATAAAATCATGACTGAAACTACAGTAGTAAAAGACAAGAATATAATAGAGATGAGTTCCAGGATTGAAGCATTTCAAATGTGCGGGCGTAGAAATGGCGTTAGATTGTTTGATATATAAGTGAAAACCGAAAATTACAATAATAAACATTGATATAGCCCAAAAACAGTGCTCCCTCTTTTTTCACTCGACAGAATCTGAAGAGAGGGGACACCTAGCGAAAATCTATATATACCTAAATCTATAATACCACGTTTTAACTGTCTCCGACTACAAATACAGAAGATTAAATATCCACAATATTTTAATTAGATTTAATACTACAAATTAAATCAATTTATTAACACGAGACAACTCTATTATATCAAAGTGTGATAACTCTACATTTTATATAACTCACGTTTTATGACACGTGTTTGTTTACTCGACCGGAGCATTTAAATAGCGTGATAATTCGCAAAGAGTGTTCACTTTGGAAAAAACTTTTAATAGGTAAGTTTGATTTCTTATAATGTCCAAATAAGAATTGCATTGTATTTGCAATGTTGTTAATTCAATGGATAATTGTCGATTGTAACTGATATTTTATTTCGTTTTCTGTCTCTTATACAATGGTATTTTCACAGAGAATCTAAAACGTGCATATGTACTTCCTATAACTCTGGATTCTTTTCCAACAAACAATATACTTCATATAAATACTGGAAAAGGAATTATGTAAAGCACTAGATTTTCTCATGAATAATATTTTTGTGCAATTTGATGGCAAGATATATCAACAAATAGTTGGGATTCCTATGGGTACTAACTGCGCGCCTCTGGTAGCAGATTTAATTCTTTATTGTTATGAGAGGGATTTTATGGTTTCTATTCAAAAATCAAAACGTTTTGACCTCATTGACAAATTTAATAATACTTGCAGATATCTGGATGACATTTTGGTGATCGACAACCCTGAATTCGAACAATTTATATCAGAAATATATCCACCAGAGCTCACATTGAATAAAGCTAATACTTGAGATAAATCTACACCTTTCTTAAATTTAAACATCAAAATTATCAACCACCTAATATATACTAATATTTATGATAAACGTGAGGATTTTGGATTTCCTATTGTAAATTTCCCTTACTTGGATGGCGATGTCCCTCGACTCCCATCATATGGTATCTATATATCTCAATTAGTTCGATTTGTCAGAGGCTGCACCGATGTTTTGGACTTTCATAAACGAAATTTACAAATTACTACTAAACTTTTAACTCAGGGTTACAGATATCACAAGCTAAGAAAAACATTCGGCAAATTCTTCAGATCTAATTCAGAACTTCTATCTACATTTGGAAATATTTCTTTTCAACAGTATGTATCCAATAGAATTTCCCATCCTAATTTTTACGGTGATCTCGTATATAAACTAAGGAAAGTAAAAGGCTCCAATAACGTTATTTTATCATGTAATAAAATAGTCAAACGTCTCCTAAATAGACAATATGATATTGAGATCATCAAAAAGAATATAGGTCTTGTATTTGGCCCCTCTACAGCCTTATGCAGACTTTTACTTGAACGTTGCACGCTGACTAACAGGGCGGTGGGGACTATATGACGGGCCTTGTCTAAACCTCTTTCATAGGAGACATGGTCCTGAACCTCGTCCCCTCTGACTGTTAGTCGGGACTCCTACAGATCTAGGGTCTTAACTTGCTTTCAGACTGGCAGAGCACGGTTTATCATGTTGATGTCGCATATACTTTTATACCATTATGTGTTTTACAATACCTTACGTGTTTATATTTTTATGACCTCTCAATATGCGATACCTGTTGACCCTTGTTCTTTACATGGAGGATTATCTATAATTTTTTAAATGTGCGTCTTTTGATTGTTCTGCTGTTACGGTGAGTGGGAAGGTGGGCCCGTAAACCGGTTAACCACACCATTTGTTTGGCTTTTGTCAAATTAAATGACCGTCCTTAGTCGGTATCGTAATTGCACTACAATCAAATATTTTTGTAATGTGTTAAATGTTCTATTATATTATTTATATTCATGTATTGTATAGCTCCATGGTGACTTCTGCCACATAACTGAGCCGGTAACTCCTCTTTTTTCTTTCTAAATCTGTCTAATTAAGGTGTGGTTCACATGAGTGAATCTATGTATCGGCCAATTTAGATTTAGTATATTGTAGATTGGACATGGTACGGTGTTAATGTAAGTGTGAATTTTTATTATAATGACATTATCTATTTCATGAAAAGAACTCAATGATATTGTTATCTGCTTTTTTCACAAATATAAAAATACATATTTTCAAGTCTTAGAGATAAAAAATAATTGCATTTTTTCAACAACTAAAGCAATATTCCACATTTGATTATGGAATCTAGGGACATGTTTTGAACACTAGAGTGTCAATCATGATGTTAAGAGTATCCACTATGAGATAGTTATTTGAATCAAAGCATTGTAGTAATTTAATTAGACTAAGTAGTATATTTTATGTGATTATCATATAAAAATGTTGCATAATGTATATGTATACAATGAATTTATATTACATTCTTCTTTTTAATTATTAAGACTACGCCGTACGAGAAGTTGAGAGTAAACTGAATCATTATCTCGCTCTAGACGTGGCGTTTGGGCTTAAAGTGGAATCTGATGATCAGAAGATTGTACTGCAGGTATTAATGTATCAGCACTTTTATTTTAAATTTTATCTCAGTGGTGAGAGATTTTAAAGTATATCTATTCAATTTGTAGTTGCGTGTGGAGTTGTAGAATAGGAATAGGGAAGTTGTGATATTCAATACAAGTTTAAAATAGATTCTGCATGCACACTGGTGGTCTGTTCCTTTTATATAAATGTGTAAAACAATTGCAAAATTGTCTAAGGTATTATTATTTTAAGTTTTTAAGTGCAAGTGCTATGGGTATAACTATAAAGGTGCTTGTGTTAAGCAGTTTTATATATATTTCTACATGATTGAAACTTTCATATCCAAATCTATGAAATGCAGAGTAGGTTTTAGTAATATCAGGCAGTTTTGGGGTTAATATAGCAAATAATGAAAGTAAAAAGCTATCAAAGACGATTGATATTACTGTCATGTTAACTGTGTATTTTTTTTAAATTAATCTTTATAGTATTTTCCAAATCTAGATAACACTTTAATTATATACAGTTTAAATTTTTAAATTTCATTATAAAGGTCATAAATATGCTTTAGGAAATGATATCTTTGAATTTATAAATTTACATGAAAACAAGCAATACTGTTTTGATTGGGCTTTATTTGAGAAGAGTCGTGAATTGTTTTAATAAAAACTGCATATGTCTTGTGTCTAGTTATATTGATAAGTGTAATGAATAATGTGTACCTGTATCGGATGAATTGGAGCTGGTACTGTATTAAAAAAAATTACACTTTAATTCTTGATATTTATACTGATAACAAGATGGTTAGATTTTTCGGCTTAACAACTTCAATGAGTATTGTGTTGCTTATGTTATAATAAAAATCGCATTATAATAGCTCCCAATTGGTTTTTAAATTTGTTTTCTTGCTACACCTATCAGAGAGTGTTTTAAAGAGGTTTTTTTTTCTATTTTTGCATAATGGAGATACTCCTTAATTTACTTTTAGAATAGTTCACAAATTTTGGTTTTTCTTATTTATAGTGTTTTATTTGGATTTATAATTTGACTAACACTAGGTTAAATATGTATATTACATTTTATACAGATTAGGGGTAATGATATAGGATGTGTTGTATGTCTGAAGTGATTGGGACTATTTTATACGGATCTAGTGATTGGTACAATAAATGGTTGTGAAGGATCCAAGTTTCAATTTTGTCCCGGGTTAATTAGTGGTTCATACTTGGTTATCAATCTCTGAATAAAGTTTTAATATATAATATAGAAAATGATATGGCAATCATTCAAACCTTCTAATGTTGAGCTGTATGTTTTATAATATTTAATTCAAATCAGTTTACATCGAAGGAAAGAAACGGTTTTTCTACAAGGAATAACAAATTTTTACATGTATATGTTTCTTAAAATATTTCTAAAATGTTTAATAACACTTTACTAGTACTTTATTAATTTTGCATATCAAAATAAATGTCATCAATTTTTTTATAGCATCTAATGGTGAACCATATAACTTTATTTCTTACCCATTGATCTATTATGAAAGGTTACGCTTTTAGTGCTGTTATATCTTATGTATATTGTATATCTTATTGAGGTGTAACATGTATAATGAACCTCAATTAACTAAGACATCAACATAAATGCTTTGCATTATGGTTCTCTGTAATAGTGATATCTATGTTGTCCTACATGATATTGCTTTGGTGTGCATGTCCTTGGTGATTTTTGTCATACAACTTTGTCAGATGTCTTCAATTTTCTCTTTTAGTGATTGTAACTTGTTAAAGATATAAAGACTAAATGTAGAAATTGTGCATGGTGATCTTTATTTTATTCCCAAAACTTGACGAATAAAGATATAACTGAGTTTTGTTCTTTAAATATATATGTATATATAACTTGAATAAACCTTTACAGACCTGACCTGTAGCATGCACGTTTAATCATAAAAATTTCAATTTCAATTTCAATCTGTACATGCAGTGTTATGGAACGGTTTATTAGAGTAGGTAAATTTGTTATGTATTCCGGAACTAATCATTGAAAAGTATATGCACATGTATATATAAGAATCATTTTTGTCATTCTGTCATTCCAAGACTGATCAATTAGGTGTAGGATATGTAATTTGTTTAATATACAAAGGTACTTCCATATGTTTCGTTAGTGTGTTTCAAATACTGACATAAACGGACCAAATCTTGCAAATGTTCATTTTAGCTATGTTTCGTTTACTGGTATCAATTTCGTTGAATTATTTTAAAATGTTTGCAGATTGCAAGGATTTATTTACAATTTCATTTAAAATTGGTGTTGTAAGGTCAGTATTACTGGCAGTGTTATTTGATTCAGTGAAGTTATCATTGCAATTTTCATTGAATTTTAATTGAATTTGAATTTAATTGTCATTGCAATTTTCATTGAATTTTAATTGAATTTGGATTTAATTGAAGAATTGATTGTTTGATCGTTGATCATATCTAATTTTTAAAAGTTATTACTAATAAAAAAGAAAGAGATATATAACTGGCATTTATCTACCTGATCTTTTATATATTGTGGATGAAATAATTTAAGCATTGATTAGAAATCTATTGTGTTAAGAATGTTTAAGGAAAGATAATTACATAGGTAAGAAAAGAAAAAAGATTTCCAGATACTAGAATTTGTGGTAAAATATCGGATAAGTTCATGTTGGAGAGGTGCTAATTATTAGATTGTGAACAAACGAAATTGGTGTTTAAGTAGTAGAATTGCATCTTAAGTTATTAAAATTTCGAGACTTACTGGGGCATATATAAAGTACACAGAATGATCAGTTTTATTCTTATTGGTAAAAGTTTGCAATTGATAAGTTCATTTGAAACATAATGATGTTTGTAGTTATAGATTTCAGCAAGCTTTACAGTCATTTATGTATCATAAGATTAGGGAATGTTTGGCCATTGGCTGCATTTACAATAGATTTGATAATGATTACCAAATCAATTATGTAACTAGAGTTACATATTGTTTTTTGAATTGCATATTTACAGCTGTTACCACTTTCAATTGTGGATTAGTTTAATTATTTATAATTGATAAACAATTAAATTTATTTCATTTTTCAACCGAATTTGCGTGTTGCAGTTATTTTGCATTGATTGATCAGCTGAATTTAATATGATTTAAGAAATTGAGATTCATTAATATTTACTCAATTTTCATGATGCAATTTGATTTAATTATCAATTTTGCTTTTGTTTCTGGTGGCGCTGGCTAGATTTCTAGCCATTTGGCAGTTTTTGCGCTTTCACCAGGAACAGATTTACTATTGATTGACATCTAAATTCTAATTGTTGCTAAATGATTCAATTTGATTTTCATTTAACTTTTATTTGGATGTCATATTGAATTGTTGATCACAGGCTTCACTTATGTCATCTAAATATCATTTTAATCTCAATTTTCTACTATTTTGTTTGGATGCCCATAAGATCCAATTTGGGTCTTGGCTCCTTCATTAATGCAGTCATGGCCAAATATCGCCAAACCACATACAGTATAATAAGCAATAAATATAATATACGAACAATAAATTCTTGTTACTGTTTAATTATTCGTGTTTGAAAGAGCCCTCAATTTTAAAATGTAGATGTCCGTCTTTCGTGACAACTGAGTTCAGCTTATGATATGGTGTATTTTGTATTTTATCATACTACCATTTTTGAAAGTATACACATTCTAACCATAATTATATCACATACCTTACATTTTTTTTTTATTTTGTCTTTCGTTACACCCACGTTTTCAGATTACTCAGTGTAATTATAGTTTGTTGACATTATACACATTTCCTTCCATAATTATACCACATACCTTACATTTTTTATTATATTGAAATAATTAATCCTTCCGATTTAAAATTCAGTCCTATAATTGCTAGACCATCCTGTCCTACTCATAGACTGAGCAATTGAATAGATATATCATTACAACCTTTTTTAAAAGAAATAAAAAGCTACGTAAGAGACGACATAGACTCCCTTAATAAGATACCATCTACAGTTGACACTAATACCTCATTAACAACGTTTGATATAACTAGTCTTTATTCAAATATACAACACGAATTCGGTAAAGAAGCAATTAACTACTGGATAAAATTACATTCTAAATTATTGCAACAACGCTTTAACGAAAAATTTATCATAGAATCCATAGACTTAATTCTTAACAATAATACATTCCAATTCAATAATAAACAATATAAACAAATCTTAGGTACTGATCTAAAATGGCACCTACTGATGCTACACTTACTTAAGGATATTTGGAACAAAGTTTATACAATAAAGTTAAACCAACCTTCAGTGAAAATGTAGCTAAATCATTTGAAACATTGTGAGGGCGGTATTTTGATGACTGTATAATATTTTGGAACCATTCATGGGGTAAAATAGAAGATTTACATAATATATTACAAGACTTACATCAAGATGGTAATAGAATTATCACAGATATTTATCGCAAACCAACCGATACAATATTTACACTTTAAGAGTCATCGTCCTAAATCTGGTATAAAATCAATAGCATACACTCTTGCAAGACGTATATGTACAATTATTGAACCGTCTGAATTAAGAACAACTATATTAAAAGAATTACGCGGTTCTCTAATACGTCGCGGATATCCCATAACATTTATAATTAAGGGATTAGAGATGGCCGAAACAATACTGATTTCTATTCTACGACAAACTAAAATGAAAGACAATAAAAATTCACTAGTATTTGTTTGAACAAACAATAAACGAAATCCATTAATCTTTAGTAAAGCATTAAAACATTTTGAATATTTAACAACAGACGAAAAGATGAACAAAATTTTGAATGAGATACAAATTACCAAAAGCAAGAGACAGCCAAAAAATCTAAAACAATCAATTACATCTACCAAAACAAATTTTAATACTGAGGAATCGGAAAACATGGGTGTAACAAAATGCAAAAATATAAAATGTAAGGTATGTGATATAATTATGGCAGGAAATGTGTATAATTTAATTTGTAATTCTAAAAATGTAATATATGTCATACTATGTGACATATGTAAAGAAAATATATTGGGTCAACACAATGTTTAAACCACAGAGTGGCTTTACATAAAAGTAATATAAAACACTCACGAAGCCGAGTGTTATTTGTGACCAAACACCTTCACAACTGTAGTAATGGAAATTAAAGGTTTTGCCTATAGTTGTATATACCAAACAGACAACTATTTAATCATTACGATCAAAGAGCAAGATTTCATCAACATATATACCTTCCCTTAACAAAACAAAGCATCATCCCACGTAGTGGAATGAGAGATTATATCAGATACTTTTGTTAAAATACTTACTATATACTTTATCTGATAATCTCCTGTTATCATTATTATCTAAGAATATGTGTAAAGAGGCTCATAATGCCGAAACACGTGTAGTAATGGAATATAATATGTTAAGCTTTGAAGACAATATTTTTATTTTTTGAATCTAGTGCACAAAATTAAAGATAGATGCGCATTTCTAATGACTGGAATTTTCATAAATATTTGAAGAGCAGTATTGAAACCAAAATAATCGAAAAAGTGAATCAAAGAACAAGAACAATCTAAGGACAGAGCTATGCATGATGCAGATACTCATTAGTTTTAGAGTGATTTACATATATGACAGAAACTTTTAAGTATTCATGTCAGTACAAAAGCCCTGAAAAGTATACCGTCAGTACAAAAACACTGAAAACTAGACTTATGATGCCCTTGGGGATTATCAATCCACAACGAGTGACACCAGCCTAGTGGTTATAATAAATATAGAACATATATACCTTTTTTGTGCATATATATGATACATGATATATATTACGGAAATGAACTGAGGCATAGTGTGCATATCGGTCTCTCATAGCTCCCCTCATGCCAAAATTTGATATACCAGTTAATTCGTAGATCTCTTTGAGTATAGAATAAGATGAGTTGCTATCATCCTACTGAAGCGGTCATATATTACAAAAAGTGATGACTTGTTAGCCATACTTATAATAATTACATGTATAAGATCTTACATGTACTTGCATTTTGTTTTTAAGTTAATGCTTAATATGAGTATAAAAAGAAAAATATTTGACTTGAGTACATTTCAAAATAAATTTCAGAAAATAAATACATATATGACGTCTGAATTAAGTACATGCACTCAGTTTTATTGCTTTTATTATACACAAAAAGGCAATGCCCCGAGATAGTATAGATACTATCTTGAAACATTCAAACAAATACAGGAATTCATACTACAATGAAACACTTTTCTATAGTCACGTAATTTCCTAATGTATATTTGGAAATTTAGGTTCATTTAAGCACAAAATGATATTGTTACAGTGAGTGAAACTAGTCTACATCTGACGATCAATGATATCGATAGTCTTTCCTAATAACCAGTAATCGACATGACAGAATGAGTGAGAAGTTGTGATAATGTATTTTATTAAACATGTTTTATAGATATTATCTTATTGTTACACTCCCGTCACCTACCTCCTCCCTCCCCTCCCACTATTTTGCTTTGCGGATATTTAGTGTGATTATTTTTGTCGTTTTTAAATCAGTGTAAGACCCCCCCCCTTTCCCCCACCAAATAATTTTCCTTTCTCACCCGTCCAGCCCCACTTCTCCCGTCCCCTACCTCCTCTCCCCTCTCACCCCGTCCGACACCTCATATTTTACATTCAGATATAATGATTATGTACTATCTATAAATAACAAATACTTTGAAACATACCCACATACAATATATCCAAAGGAACTTGAAATTAAGGACACTACAATATTCAATTCATGTGCTTCATATTTAGATTTACTTATCGATGTCGACTGAGATGGTAACCTTACTACTTCAATTTATGACACACGTGATGACTTAAGTTTCCCCATTGTTAACTTTCCATATACTAGTAGCAACATTCCTTTATCACCTGCATACGGTGTTTATGTATCAAAATTGATTCGATATACGCGAGCGTCATCTGAGTATTGCTCTTTCATTTATCGAAGCCAATTACTAGGAGAAAAGTTACTCAAACAAGGATATGAGATATCACGTCATGTTATGTTAACTTTCCGCAAATTTTACGGTCGTTATGAAGACCTTGTTTGCTCATATGATGTATCATTGTCTGACATGTTGACTTCCTTATTTCGCAGTAACTAAGCCATCTGTATTATCTATACTATACAGCAGTATTCTTACTGCTTATGACATATACCTATTTTGACTACGGCTGTGCCGTTTCCTAATTCTGTGACAGCGAATAATACTAATTAGCTTATACTTATGGCATCACGACGGGTGTGACCGGTTGGCAGGGGATGCTTACATCTCCATGGTACCTGATCCCCCTTTGTTTTGACAGAGGTTCGTGCTTGTTTGTATAATATTTACATATGTATTGACTTCGAGTTGTGGATTTCGGAACAATATCTTGGATTTGTACATATAACATCTTTGTTAATTAATACGTGTATGCTATAGTTATTATCTGAAACATCTTATAGTTGCATATGTAATAACGCTATATATTGAATATGTTATTTTCGCGGAACCGCGCTAAATGTTATACATATGAATACGCTATGACGTATTTCTTTGTTTATTGTAATTTTTCATATATCGGTTATGAAAAATGATAGATTTCACATAATGCACGCTACCAATTTCAATAAATTCACAGGAAGGTCAGGAGACCGAAACATTGTGAATGCTGAGTTTATCTGTTTTTATTTTATTAGAACTATATCATATACTGAAAGAAAGGATCTCCAAGCAGTCATAATCGTTAACTAATTGGAACATTTTTCTGAGGGTTAGTGGATTTTTTGACAAAAAAGCTCGATGGGTTTGAAAATGTACAACTAAATATATCCAAGTTCTATTGGTCTGAAATAATAATGAATAATAACATGAATGAACTAACTCCTGTTCAGAGGATAAGCTCTTCTAAAGTACACGTTGATTGTGGACATCTGGCAATATGCATTTAGATACCATGTCATAAAACACAAAGTTAAGTATGTACGTTTAATTCCTCTTGCCAAAAGTGATCTAAAATAAATTCTTATTGATCACGTGACCCACTTTAAATAGTTAAAAAATAGAGGTGGGAATTGTAAAGTGGAGGCAGTGCATTATTTGATTCATTGTATTGTGTTATCAATATCTAATATTAGTGGACTTAAACGTTTTGTTCATGAGGTGCTTAATATATATGAAGTTCCAATGTCGTTAATAGTACTGAAAAAAAAGAACCATATCAAAACTTTTTACACCTAAGACGTTCAGATGTGTCCGCAACAAATACAAAAATGTACTTCAAAGACCCCTTATAAAACTTATATAGTTTTTGTTTTCTGTTTGAAATCAAAGTATTGGAAATTGCATTTTATTTGCTGAGACTGTAATATAAGTTTGTGAGTACTGTTACACACTTATGTCAAGATCTAGACAATTATAAGCCAGTTAGAACTTAACTAGCAACATATCGAATCAATATACTGTAAACAAAATTACGAAAAAAAACTTAGTCTTACAATAATTTACAAACTTTTTTACACTCGGTAATTTGAGATATAAATTTCGATTAAGTTCAGATCTGGGCTGAGGAAACCCCGGGTACCAACAGCTCACCAGTAGTGGTATCAACGTTATGATCCCTTTCAGTTTGAGAACAGCTTTCCCTTTCCTGTCTGATGCCAAGGTCGATTCTTTTGGGTTTTTTTTCATTGCGTTGGAGAGATACATTTACTATATAAATATAAGTATTTCGGTGTGTCATATAACAAGAACTGAACAATGTAAGATCAATAATGTCTCATTAATTCAAGTGCACTATCACATTGCCGTAGTCATTATATATGATTAGTACAGAGTCTCATTTCTAATGAATATCTCACTCATGCATAGCTGTATACTTGGATTCATTATTTGGCTCACTTATTTCTTATGCCCGTAGATGAGTTATTTATAATGAGTATGTTCTTCAAATATCTATATTTTCGATTTTTATAGTCTTGGTCTTGAGGCATATTTTGTCGATATGCGCGTGTCGTCCACCAAAAGTTATACACTTACATACGTACTGATATCTATTACGCGCTACGTCTACCGTTTCTATTTTCTCTACTGCAATACATTCTATCGTAGAGTCACCAGCGGGACTCAAGCCCTGGATCCTTGGGTCACGTCTCAAGCCCAAAATTGACTGAGTCATCTCAACTTGAGTCTTGTGTTGAAATATGGTTCATAGATACGAAATTCCTTGGTTCTTTTTTAACCAATTTACCCGCTCGTATGAAGCAATATAGAGACCTCCACATGTATATGAGAACTTGGTAGAAAGATATCCCATCGTGGTGACGCATAATGTATAAAATAAAAATGGATTGGATATATGCAGTAGCTTTTCTTTTTCCGTTTACAACACGTACATTGTGTATATTTAATATTATTGAAATATCACTCAGATGTATGACAAAACCAGCTCCGCCATAGTAAAGATATGAGAAGTTAAAACAAAGACGTTAGAAAATATTCTGTTTTACAATAGATGCGGTACAAACCAATTAGTATAGTTACCGGGGCATGCAAATAATACAAGAATAAGCACTGAAACCTACATCACTAAAATATTAGATGTAGTGTGGTTGTCATACCGACTATGTGCTGTTATTTAAAATGACAATTGTCACTTACTTGGTAAAGTTAGGCGAAAGCGTCGACAGATAAAACATAACTAATAAAATATCTGTTTTATGCCTAAAATCCTGGTGAACAAAATACAATAAAAGAAACTTGTGTACCTGCTTCAAGGCAACTAATTCCTCCTTGGGTATTCTCCTAACTGAATATCTTTGTCGAGAATTTTCGAATATTAGTTTAGTTCGATTTAAATACAGTGGCACACACTTAACGGTACATTGGTTGATAAGAGTTACCTATTATCCACCTTTCAGAAATTCTTACGTTATCACCGGATTTAAAAACCCTACCGTATTACATATATAGATTTTCACAATACCAAGGTGGCTATCTATACTTTGTTAAATGACTGCAATTGGCATGCATATGTATTCTTTTCAGTTAATACAACAATTTCTATGTGATCTTGACCATGATCTTTAGCCTACATTTCAAAACTTTGTATTATTTAGACTTTTTTGCCGCTAGGAGCATGCCTGTTTTACACATCTTCTTATGCATAAGTTTAGAGTTTAAAAAGGAAAGGACAATGATGAAGATTGATATAGCCCAAAAACTCGGAGCAGAATCCCATTTATTTCACTTGACAGGATCTGTAGAGACGGGACAACTAGCGATGAGAGACCAATCATGACTAAATATGATTAGAATTAAAAAAAAAACTCTCCGTGATTATGGAGGAAAGGAAGCGTTTGTATGAAATATCAGATAATTTCCGGAAACACAAGCACACAAAAGTAGTGAAACATAAGGTGTTAATGCCAAATGGCTCAGAATATATACAGGAGGTTCAACAACTAACAACGCTAACTTGTTGCAGGTATCAGCAGACGAAGCAAAGGACCTCCAACATGTTGCGATAGTAACATCGTATACGGAAGAACGCGCTCGAAATTACTTTTATGACACCCGGAGCGGAGTACACTCAGTACAAAATGTGAAAGACTTCTATAAGAAGGCGTGCCTTCACCCTGATTCGGCAAACCCATACCACAGAATCCTTGTATATCCCTTTCGCGAAGTGTACGGTATAGAGCATAAAAACTATTTCGATGACGGCGAACACGACGGCGCGGGAAGAGGGCTACTCCGATATATGGAGAACAATGCGATCAAAAGTACCGCTATCGTGATATCAAGATGGCACGGGGGTAAACAGTTTGGCTTCGAACGATTCAAAATTATGGAAGACATATTTAATGAATTGGCAAATGAACTGCATTAAAACCATGGGAATTTTCAAAACCCAAACTTTAATTTGATAATGCTCGTGTATATATTGTACCTTACAAGTAATTGACAAAACTACAACAAAGTACACAACTTTTATAATTTCAACACTTGATCCTTCTAGAGCCTGATAATAACTTTTTTGTGCTTTTTGAGTATGTATATTATAAGCACATTATCAATCTACATGTGTCAATGACATTGGTGATCTATACTTATGTTTTAAACTGACTATTTTATATGACCATATCGATACAGATACATGTAGTGATACATATAGTTTGGAATGACTAGTTTATGTGACCATATTGATACAAATGCTACCTATCTAATCGAAAAATATATTATACACGCACGTAAAATAAGTTAATACATGTAGCATTGATAAATATCATTATGTACAGATAGTTATTGAGGGAATTAGTATAGTGCATGTGTATTTGAAAATATGGATATGTGTCATGTTTTATGTGTGTATGCAGAATGTACATGTTTACATGGAGATTTAATATGCATATATATGAGATGTACGGTTAAATGTATGTAGGCTTATATATAGACATCGTGTATGTACAAGTATACGAATATATGTCTGCGTATATAGTCATCATTTTTGTAGGGCACATCTCATTCTAAATACGATAATTATACATGTATGTAAATTAGTTGCAATCAGAATGTTCACGCTGTATCATGTCCGTCCTTGTTTTCCTAGTTAGTATAACAATTTACACATGCGGTTATGATGATGCAACGAACGTGATTTGAACAGAGTAAACGACGTCCATTTTACATAACCATGCCTTGGTTCAGCAAGATTGAGTTAGCCAAAAGTTTTTACACAATATTCCTTCTTTTAACTTTTTTGACGTGTATTGTTAATATCCTTTTCATAACAACGGTCTATCCAATACGCCAATGGCAGTAATAATGTCGGTCAAAATTTATACTAAAATGAAATGGTGTGTGGGTAATGTTCATGCAGTGTTTACATTTTATAGTTATTATATTTATAAAAAATGATTGAGATGATAAGTGTAAATTGCACAGGTAAGGTGATTTTCAGAAAAAAATGAGGATGTTTTCAGATATCTTAAAATTTAAAATGCTAATATATACTGTTTACAAGACACACATTTCACAAAGGAAAAAGAAACCCAAATAAAAACTGAGTGGGGTTTTAATGTGTGTTGTAACTCCTATTCATCGAAGGCACGTGGAGTTTGTATTTACTTTAACAATAATTTTGAATATGAAATAGATAAAACATACAAAGATAACAATGGTAACTTAATTGTGATAGAGTTAATAATAGATGATAAAGTAATCACATTAGCCAACATTTATTGTCCAAATTCAGATAAACCAGAATTCTACAAAAATGTAGAAAAAATAAAGGATAACTTTGACAGTTAATTTCAATTACTATGTGGAGATTTCAATCTAGTTATAGACCCAGATATGGATTATCGTAATTACTTACCTATAAATAATCCCAAGGCAAGAGGAACTGTCTTAAAACTAATGAATGAACAACAAAATTCAATTGATCCTTACTGGGAAATAAAAGGAAATATTAAAAGGTTTACATGGAGAACGAAAACTCCTTTGAAAAAAAAAGCGAGATTAGATTTTTTCCTAATTCGGAAAATCTATTAGCAAATATATTAAATTGTAAAAAGTTACAGGTCAGATCATTTGATGATAAAACTACTCATAAAATTTAATGACTTTAAAAAGGGTAAGGGCCTATGGAAGTTCAGTAATACTCTGCTCTACGATCACACCTATGTTAATAAAGTAATACAGGAAATTTTGGAAGTGAAACAATAATACATGTATATACTCCCAGTGTATAATCCTAATAATATTGAAAATATCGATACATTTCAATTTACTATTGATGATCAGTTATTTTTTGGAAACTTTATTGCTTGAAATAAGGGGCATTTCAGTATCATATGCAAGTTTTAAGTAAAAACAAAAAGTTCTCATTGAAAACAATTTAATAAATGATATTAAGATGTTCGAAGAAAGTTTAACAAATGAAAATAAAGAAGAAAGAGAAAGAAAGAAATATGATTAGAGGAAATAAGGAAAGAAAAGTTAAAAGGAAGTCTAATAAAATCTCGAGCTCAATGGATTTCAGACGGTGAAAAACAACAAAATATTTTTGTCACTTAGAGTCAAGCAATTACATTAACAAAATAATCCCAAAATTGAAAATGGTACTGTAATAACAGATCAATCTGAAATATTACAGAGGCTACAAACTTTTATGCTAACTTACATTCTTTAAAGAAAATTCCATATAATTACAATTCAGAGGATGAATTAAGTGAATATAATGTTACAAGACTTTCAGATATTGAATCAGATAATTAGGAGGGTGAGCTTAGATCTTCTGAATTTCTTAGTGTATTGAAGAAAATGAAAAATGATAAAAGTCCAGGATCAGATGGTTTTACTGCAGAATTTTTAAATTTTGTTTGGTTACAATTAAAGCCGTTTATAGTTAATTCTCTTACCTATGGTTTTGTAACAGGAAAACTATCTGTTACTCAACGAGAAGGTATAATTACATGTATCCCTAAAGATAATAAACCAAGACACTTTATTAAAAATTGGAGACCTAAAACTCTTCTGAACATAGTTTATAAATTGGGTTCGGGGGCAATAGCAAATCGTATTAAATCATTGCTAGATATAAACTTATTAGTAAAGAACAGAATGAATTTATAACAGGGAGGTATATCGGGGAAAGCACAAGGTTAATATATGACATAATGCAACATACAGAAAATCAAGATATACCCTGTCTTCTATTTTTTCATTGACTTCGAAAAGGCCTTTGATTCTGTATCATGTGAATTTTTATCCAGTTGTTTAGACTTTTTTGGATTTGGAAATTCTATTAAAAGATGGGTTAACGTCTTCCATACTAATATAAAGTCTAGATTGAACCGGGGTGGGGAGGTAACCTATCTCAGTATTTTCATCCAAGTCGTGGCAGTAGACAAGGCGATCCGATATCACCATATTTATTTATACTCTGTGCAGAGATACTTTCAATTAGAATTAGAAATACATGTAACTGTAAAATTAAATGCATAATTGTTGATAGATTAGAATGTAAGATAACTCAATATGCAGACGATACGGCACTTATCCTTAATGGCCAGGAAGAATCACTAGCAGAATCACTTTTAGCATTAAAATGGTTCGAAAATATATCAGATCTTAAGGTAAATTTGGAAAAAACTCAAATAATTTGGACAGGAAATCAAAAGTATAGTATGATAAAATGTGTAAAGAGTGGCATATGTTGTGGGGAAGACTAGGTTTTAGCTTTTAGGGATAGAGTTTGATGTCGACTTGAGTAATATTTGTATATTAAATCAAAGAGCAAGAATACAGAAAATTAAATCAATTATCAAACAATGGCAAAAAAGAAAGCTTAATCCAATTGGATATATAACTCTTATAAAAACACTAACAGTTTAATCATTTATTTTTATCGTTGCCCGATCAACCAATTAATATCCTAAATGAAATTTATAGTTTATTATATAAATTTTTGTGGCAAAACAAACCCGATAAAGTAGCAAGAGATATTATAATTAAATCATATCAAGAAGGTGGGTTTAATATGATAGACCTAAAAGCATATATTACAGTACTTACATTAACTTGGATGAAAAGAATTTTGAATCAAGAGGGTATATGGCAAAACCTTTTATTTTATCACATTAAGCTTAAGCTACTCCTTGAGTGTGGTTCTGACTGTATAAAATATTGTATTTAATAAGGGTAGTAATCAATTTTGGAAAAGATGTTCTACAAGCGTGGGAAACACTTTTAGATAAACAAAAGACATATGACACTTAACATAATGATGTAGAAAATTACTCAGAAAAATCAATAAAAAGTTAATTTTGGTTAAATGAGAGTACACATATAGGGGGAAACAGTGTATAGTATGAAAAATGGTTTAATTAATATAGAATATATATACCTTTCAATTTTGTGCACCATATGCGCATTTCGACAAATTATGTCTCTTCAGTGATCGTGACCGAAAGAAAAATATAATTTTTGTTAATGATTTACTAAAAGATAATGGTCAATTCTATACATACAACGAATTTAAACAAAAATTTAATATTCCAGAAAGTGACTTTTTAGAATACAATGGAATTATTTCATCTATAAAAAAAATACGAAAGTAACTGGTTTCACATGACTATGGCACTAACAACAATGTCCCACAGTGGACATTCACGGACCCCTGAAATTCAAAGGTGAGACCAGGTGCCCGGGAGGAGTGAGCGTCCCCTGTTTGGCTAGCCACACCCGCCGCGAATGTCTTTAAAACAGACAAAACAATAATTCAACACTGTATATATAAATGAATGTGAACAAACACTGTATAGAAAGTGTCAAAGCCACATAATATCAGGAAAAAGGTATAATAACACATAAGTCAAACCCTCCGCGGGGAACTTTTTTACGAGCTCCACACTGCAAAGGGAAAAAGTGTGACATTCATGCAAAATACGAAAGTAACTGGTGTCACATGACTATGGCACTAACAACAATGTACCACAGTGGACATTCACGGACCCCTGAAATTCAGAGGTGAGACCAGGTGCCCCGGAGGAGTGAGCGTCCCTGTTTGGCTAGCCACACCCGCCGCGAATGTCCTTAAAGACAAAAATCTAAAAATAATACACAGAATTTGGAATGTAAAGTTAATGGACCATGCATTAGTGATAAAATTAAGTATATTATTAACAGTAAGTCTGGATCAAAAGATATGTATGAAGTTAATAAAGAAAATTATTTTACACCAAAATCACAGAAAAATGGGAAAATATTTTTAACATTATAGATAAAATGGAATGGAAACATATATGTCGCAAACCATTTGATTTAACTAAAGATACAAAACTTCTTTCGTTTCAGTATAGAATTAACCATTTCATTTTAATAACAAACAGGTATGCTTACAAAATTACAAAATAGGAATTCATGATAGCTCTCTCTGTACTTTTTGTAATACAGACGAAGAAACAATTACTTATCCGCCATGAGGATGTGAATTTACACAATGCTTTTTAAATAATATTGAGAATTGGTTACTTCTATTTTCTATAGTTTTAAATTTAGTAAAAAATAAAACACATGTTCTTCTTGGAATAGGCAAAACATCAAAAATGAATGCTTTAATGTTACTTTATATAAAATATTATATTTACACAATGAAATGCAATAAAACTTTACCGACATTAAGTGCTGTAAAAGTACTGCTTAGAAAAATATATTCTGTTTATCATTCTATTGCTGTTAAACTGCAACATCTACATGTATTTGATGTGCATTTTGGAATGTAAAGATGATGGATAAATCCAAACCATAAGTCTAAAATTCATGAAACCAGAGGACAAACAAAATCAGTGAAGATGAAAAGCAAGTTGAAAATAACAAAACATGTCTACTTGAAGAGCATATGTGAACACCTGTGATGGAGTGAGATCAGGTGCCCGGGGAGAGTGAGCATCTCCTGCTTGCTAGCAACACCCGTCACATATAGACCATTAGAAAGAGTCAAATCGTGTAAATTCCATATGTATTTATATATGGAGAAGTCAAAGTAGGTAACGTTCTAGTACAGAAGATCTCAAATCTGTGTAAAATGATCGGAATCGGTCTCAGTCCAGATTATCATTTAGAAGTCTGGATAACGAGATATCTTATGGATTAATAAGAGTCTCGTAACGACCGTAGAACGTTCTCAGTGACGTCGCTAGTCCAGCACATATTTAACCCTGTTTGAGCAGCTTAACTGAAAGTCGCCTAGCCCTCAGAACAAAGTCATTGTAATCTGAACATGCTCTGGAATAACGTATTAATTGAGATATGAATACGCCGTATGCCGGCGATCGATGATGGAATGTTGCTACTTATGAAAGGAAAGTTTGTGATAGCGAAATTGAAATCGTCACGTTTGTCATAGAGTGAGGTATTTAATTGACCATTAATGTCGAAAGACAATATAATATCTAATTACGAAGTAGAATTACTACTTTCTGTGGTTTCTTTGACCTCCAGTTCACTTGGATAGATGATGCTAAGGTAATCCGCGAATAAAGAATTATTAATTGAAAGCAAGTCATCTATATATCTGTAAGTAAAATTGAAGCCAAGAGCCAATTGTTTTTTTTTTCTTTGCGAAAGCAAAGACTGAATGAATTCAGCTTCGTATGAGTAAACAAGTATGTCAGCCAGAAGCGGAGCACAGTTAGTGCCCATTGGAATGCCGACAATTTGTTGAAAAACCTGTCCTCCAAACACCACAAAAATGTTATCGAATAGGAAGTTCAACATCTGGATGACAGCAGTTTCAGTGTATTTACTTTTGGAATCAGAATTTTCCCTAACAAAGTAAGTTTTATCGTGACCTATTACTATATATTTGAATTTGCGGCTTCCGTTGTTACTAGTAAATGCATTTTGAATAATTTCCGCTAATCTGTCTTTTAATTTTTGATGAGGGATCGTTGTGTAAAGAGTCGAAAAGTCAAAAGACTTGATGGAGTGAATTTTAATAAAACTTTTTGATTTTAGATGTTCTAACAACTCTTTTGAATTTTTAAGGATCCACATTTGATTAATTCCACTTCTTATACATAATATATTTACAGATGAGATCTGGAAAAAGGCGGCAATCGCTAATATAAATCCATCTCTCTGGTACATATAAAATAATATTGATAAAGACATGCACATTAGTACAGTAAGATACGATGATGTGCTATAATCAAAATAAAACAGCTTTCTGTGTAGCGTGCGTTAAAGCTTGAGTAATAGGATACACATCATAAAAATCATGTTTATATCATTCACATGATGTAAGATACTATACATTGTGGAATTCACGTATAACACGTCAGTCATACTATTTGGTGGCACAAGCAATAAACCAATAAAAATATAAAATCAATTTGTGACGCGTTTACACCCAACAAATCACATCCGCTGATACAAAAATCATGTTTACAAACATTGAGTCCGCGTGTCGATCCGGTTATGTAGATACTTTGTTTTGGGATGAGGAAATCCTATGTTTGTAGAAAAGACTGCACTTTGACGAGGTCATCCAAACTCAGAATTTTATGCTTCGTGTCAGAGTGATCTATTAAGAAGATTTTCTCGTCTCCCACAAAGGTTGACTTAGCAGATTTGTTCTTGACTAACTGTCGACACTTGTACGCCAGTTTACTTTTTGCCTTCTTCAGATCCTGGTTGATCGACACGTCTGACATGCCATGGATCTTTCAGAGGTTCTTACTTTTCTTTAAAAGGCGATGTCGTGTAGCGTAAGTTCTGATACATGCAATAATGGGACGTAGGCGATCCTGTCACTTGGGTCCTACTCGATTTGAGACCTCAAGATCTGCAGCGTTTAGGGGCACGTTCAGCTTATCTGCTAAGCTATAAATTACCGCGTCAGTATCGCTGTGCTCCTCGTCGACGCCAAACACCCTCACGCAACTTCGTCCGCTGTACATTTCTAAGTCGTCAATAGGCTGCTTGAGGTTTTTGTTCTCATCCACAAGGGTAGAGTAAGCCTCATTCATTGGCACAAGGGCTTCTTCCACATGAGCGTGAATCAAATTCTGTAATTCATTGGAAATTATGTTCGTGAGATCACTTAGCATGATTGACTTAACAGCATTAGCAATTTTTGACACGTCGGGATCAGATATACTGGTCAGTAATTGTTGAACGGCGTCCATCTTGGGCGTGGTGGATATCGCCTCTGGAGAAGATGACGCGTCCTGTTTTTGGATGGTTGCTTAGTTGATGGAGATGGACTTAGCGTACCACTGGACGACAACCTATGCTGTTGGTGTTAAACGACAGTCACTTACTGCAAATACATATAGTTGTTTTATTATACCAATTTTCGAAGAAGAGGGGCTTTAATACTTTGCACCTGTCACTCATTCACGTAATGTCCGTTCTCAATATCTTAAGAACCTTAAGAAGTTCATGACTTCTATCGATTTTCAGATCAACAGGTCAAAGGTCAACAGGTGCAATGAGGTACTCTGTACATCAGTGTCCATTCAATATCTAAAGAACCCTTTATTTGATTGTATTGATATTTCATATGTGGGTTGGATTTGAGTACAAGATGACCCCTACCAATTTTCAAGTCAAAATTTAGCAATTATAGAATTCTAAAACAAAATACTGTAAAAGGAAGAGGTCATATTGGGTTTGAAACAATTGGAAATATTATCAACTTAATGGCAGAATTTATTATGAGAAGTAGATGACCCCTATTTTGGTCAGGTGAGTTATGCCTACATTACAAAAAAATCCCACTGGGGCAATATGCTACATTGTCAGTGCTCTTGCTAGATTAAATAAGTATATATCATATCGTTTTGTTTTGTTTTGTTTTGTTTTTTTTTTTTATTATTATTATTTTTTTTTTCAAGAGTTTTTGTCTGCTCTGATACACTGAAGAATAAATAAATTATTTTAGCACACCTTCTTAATAATAAATCTACAGAATCAATTCAGACTTTGTTAATGCTATCATTCAGTTGATTGTTTTCATTATTTCTATTTCAGTTACGACTGATGATTAATAAAGAAGAAATATAAATATCTCTTTCTTCTTTTTTTACATTATTGAATTTGCTCTATAGGACTACATGACTGTTTAAAATTAAAAATTTGAGTGTATTAATATAACATGTACTGAGGTTGACAAGACAACTCTAGCAGATGTAGTACACCTCAAACTTTGATTAAGATAGTAAACATATTTAGTCATCACACTATCCATTGTAAGGAAATGATCTAAAACTCTTTTACATTTACTGCAATATGTACTTCCCCCAAGCTTTTTTTTTTTCTGCCGAGAACTGTCTCCCAAACCCCTAAACTTTCCAAATAATATGTGCTCCCTGTCAATGACAGCTTGTGCAAGTGTAGGAGGACCGAGCGTCCGTATAGCTTATTATTAAACTGTGTTTTTACTTTAAGTAAAAACAAGAATTTATTGAAGTTGAACACTTTATTAACAAAGTGTACGGTAATTCCGATTAGAGTATAAAATAATATCAACGATTCATAAATATAACAAAACTAATCAATTATAATAGCAAAAGAATAGATTTAATAGCGGGAAAATGTGGCAGATTAATCACCCAAAGTCCTGCAACTTTCTAATATAATCAGAATGATCCGTTTCAGGTTTTGGAATCGGGATAATTATGGAATCTCTCCAAGATTGGGGAAATTTACCATTTTACCAAATATTAAAAATCTCTAGCAAAATATCCAGTGATCGTATAGGAAGATGTGTGAGTATTTGAAAATGAACTTCATCGGGTCCAGATTTTTGTAATAAAGAATTCAATTCATCAATTTTGAAAAAGGTTTATTATAGTCCTCATTATTACTAGAAGAAAAAATCAGTTGTATCTTTTCTGTTTTTTTTTTTTTCTTTTATACGTCGAAACTGAGAGAGACAATTGCTGAATGAAGAGTTTTCGAGAAGGTGTCCTAAACAATTAGTAATCTCTTGTTTAGATGTCAAATTACCTGTATAATAATGAAGATGTTTAACATTGTGTGAGGAACCTTTTTCTTTTATTTTATTAATCATCTTCCATACTTTATTTGTACTTGTGCGACTATTTATTTTAAATATATAACTTCTCCGAGATAGTCCTTTATTATGATTAATAGTGCTTCTGGCAATTGCTCTCTGTAGCCGAACCTTATATATATATTAAAAGTAATAGCATGCCTTTTAAATTCTTTTTCGGCTTTTTTTTTTTTTTTTTTTTTGCGGTTTTTGATGACGCTCTTGCAATTATCATCAAACCAAGGATAGTATTTTGGTTTAGAAAAAGTTGAGGTTTTAGGAACAGTTTGCCCTGAAATCTGAACTAGGGTGCGTGTAAAAGTCAGATTGTCATCATCTTCATCGGAATAATTAATGTTATTCAGATTTGTAATACAATCAGACCAAACATTGTTCCAGTCAGCTTTGTTTAATTTCCATCGTGGAATAGAATTATTACTAGATGAAATATTACTATTTGGTACTAGTAGAAAGTTGTCACTCCGACATAAATCATCATGTACTGACCAGATAAAATCACTTATAAGTAAAGAATCAGTTAATGTAAGATCTATTTAAATAGAAGTACAATGGCCAGGGTGTAAACAGGTACTTGATCCATCATTAAAGACACATAAATTATTTTTTTGATTTAAAATCTTTAAAACCCTTTTGTCTATATTACCATTACCCACAAATAATTATGGGCACTGAAATCACCCAATGAAATATATGGTTTAGATAACTGATTCACAAGATTTTCCAGTCCCTTGCAATCTATATTTGAGCTGGGTGGAACAGAAATTGAACAAAATTCAATTGCTTTATGTAATGAAACACGGACAGCAACAGCTTGGAAATGTATATTCACTTAAATAGAATTATGCAAAATAGAGTTTCTGATGAAAATGGAAGTACACCCTATGGTTTTATCGCTAGTACCATACACATTATAGGTTGCGTTTCTTGAAGAAAAAAAAACTGCTGGAGAAAATCATTGGTCAAGAAGATTAAATTCATTAAAATTTACCTCATAAGCTCTACAATTCCACTGAATAATGGAATCAGTACGATTCATTTATCTTTCAGCCTCGCAAAAGAAGGCCTGCGACCCCTTTTTGTTGGGGATTTACTGCAATCCCTGGTGTTACTAACGAGAGATTTCTCACTAACATTTTCTTTCGATATATTCGATGTGATATTAGAGTTTGTAGTATCATCCATCTCTACTTCTAGAACATCATATTTGTTCTTTGTAGAGATTTCAGAACTTGACAAAGGCGTAGGTTTTGATTTGTTTAAGACAGATTTTTTTACAAGGTTTTTGTCTGGTGGATGATTTTATTGTACCAACTAATCTATGTGATTCGGATGATGTCTGAGATGATGAAGTTGACACTGAGGATTTATTTTTGTACTGGACGAAATTGGTATAAAGTTTGTATTTATACCAGAAATTTCAGTCTGACATCCAGTTGATACAATCTTTTTGTGAAATACCACAAAAGCAATTCTAGTTACAGAAACTTATGGCATGTGTTGATTTTCATAACATTTTCTGGCCTAAGCGAAGGAAACATTTCTCTCAACGTTTACTTTATTATATCTACTTCTTTTCTTTTATAGAGAGGGCATGGTGATGACCATTACAATTCACACGTTTTATCTCAGCACAGCATGGCTCAGAAAATGCGAAGTGATCATCATATTCCTCTATTCCAGTGTCAACATGACCACACCTGTCACACGTCTTTTTATTTCTACAGTATTTTCCAGTATGGCCAAACTTTTGGCAGTAAAAAATAATGTAATGGTGAAGGATAATATAAATATACATTTGCTGTAACATATCCTTATTTTATTTTTGAAGGTACAATAGGTGTTCTAAATGTAAGGAGAAAAGTATGCGTTTTTATTTCCTTTTTATCTTTTGATGACGAATCGTCGTACATCCACGCCTTTCTGGCTTTTCAGTTCACCAAGAATCACGTCATCTGCTAATAAAGCAAGATTTTTATCTTCATGCCTCAAAATACGGCTCGTATTCAGGTTATGAGGAGAAACTTTCACTGGGATGTCAGCGATGTGGTCCAAGAACAATAAATTGACTGATTGTTGTTTTCTTGCACATTCAACTAATAGTTGTCCATTCTTTTGCTTTGTAATACTTTTAAATGTACCTGCACCTGATTGAATCGTTTTATCTAAGAAAGCCCTATCTTCATAAGATATCATCAAAAAGCGAGACCAGTCACCATTAAGTTGTTCAGACGTTTTATAAACATTGTCAGCAAGATGTTTTCGTTTGTTCAAGGTTTGGCGGTTTTAAATTTAAACTGTGAAATGAGATAAATTCATTCCCACAACCCCAGCCACTCACCCTCCAGGGAGTGTCAACAAGAAAAAAGAGGAGTTACTGACTCAGTTATGTGGCAGAAGTCACCATGGAGCTATACAATAAAACAATATACAAGCTATAAAACAAGAACCACGCAATACACTTTGGATCTCCAATGCTATGGAGTAGTTGTCAGAGTATACTCGCAATATATCGAAAAGCAAATCATTAGACTATCAAACATTTACTCAAGCATCAATCAATCGAGAAAACGATTTACAGACAGTCAAAGACATGAAAATACTCTTCAAACCCACCCGATTGACCAATAAGCCACCGCCTTCTCGAAAAAGTATTCAAATCATAAACATAAGTATCTATACCATTACGGGGATAATAGCGAGGCAATACATACTAAAGATTTTATCAATACTCAATACATTATAACAAGGGCTCGGCATGATAAATCCGCTAGATCAAGATCGGGCCCATCCGATCGCCCGTCTAACTGAAGTAAGGACCAAAGTGGAGTGTTAGACACAAACCGCAGTTTGAAAATGACCTCAGCCAACAGGTACCCTTCTCCAACGACACGGGTTGCATCCCACGGCAAACAGGATGACCCATTTGGTCTATAACCGCGATCAGCAAGAGGGTGTTTGGGAATCCTTCATGAGAAGTCCCCGGGTGCCTCATTTATTCCCCTTATACGACACGCAAGAGGTACGGAAGTAATATTCTTATCACTCCGGGGACCCCATGGGGGAAATAAATCAAAAGAGAAATGTTTCAAATGTCCCTCTAGCTCTGTGTTTTTTCCTATCTATTACCGTCCATTAAAAGTTATAACGTGCAATAATAACTCCTTAATACAAAGAGAGGAGAGTGAAAATGTATAAAAGCACTTTATAGTAAACAGCTACAATGCTAATTCTCTTTATATAATGCATTGATCGATGGTTATTTCGTCATAAATCACCTATAGTTAAGATGTCTGGGGGGGGGGGGGTTCTATCTATTCCCGTACGTAAAATTTTACTTTATACTAATAACTGCTTAATGTAAAAATAAGGATTGTGTACAACAGCATAAATTAGCATTTTAACTTAAAAATTAATACACAAGAAAGCACACAGATACATATACTAAATATAGCATAAAGTCATCCCAAACTTCTATGTAACAGTTAATTTTATTGGCTAGTAATTAGAATTTAAGCTATAGAGTACATTTTGGACATGCCTAAAACGCTTCTTCTTGTGCAGTGACGGAGGTAACTCTCATTAGAAATAAAGAAGATAAAACAGTTGTGTAAGAAGGATACCCCCAAGAACTCTATTGCTGCCTCTTAAAAAGTAGCTAGTAGTTGTTTCATTTTATTATCCTTCCTCATTTTACTGCATATTTTACTTTTTTCTCCATTTTTTATCAGCTCTATCAGCATATGATAATTATCTATTGACATTTATTATGCCAAATTTTGGACTGTCACAATAACGGAAAGGAATTTAACATCTCTGGAACAAGTTTATTTTCTCTCCCATGGAAACCTGTCAAAATTTATCTGTGATATGTGTTCTCTGTTCACAAGAGAGTGTAAATTAATCAAGTTTATAAATAAAAGCAAAACGATGTGTTAAAAATCTAACAAGGTTGAGGAAGTTTTCTGACAAAAAATCATAAAGGAATCGTTGTGCGCAAGTGTTTCTTTTTCCTAAACTTAATGTTATCTATTGATTGAAGCTCTTTATTCAACGTTTCGGCCAATGGCCTATAACAAGATGACTCACTTAAACGAAATGATAAAAGTTCTTTGTCAGTCTCCACCTGATTTGAAATCCTTTCGCAATAATTTTCTCCTTTAAGCACCGCTTCAAGAAATCTAAACTTAATAAACAACCCATCAGAAGTATGGACAGTGAGGAACAAAGTGAGAGATCAACCTTAAAAAAATATATGTGAGGAACAACCAAAGTGACTTAATTGAACATTTGAAAATGGAAAATAATATGCTTAAGGATAAAATAAGAAGCTTAAAAGTATATCGCATAAATGAAAAAAATCAAAAGAAGACATATTAGTCCGTAGTTTGAGAATATCGCATAAATGAAAAAATCAAAAAAGATATATTAGTCCGTGGTTTGAGAAACAAAATCATTGAACGTAAGACCAAACTTATAGAGAAACGAAACTTGTGTAAATCAATACAGTACGATTTTCAAAATCAAAGAATGATAAAAAAGAAAAGGAAACAAATGTAATAAATTTTATGATCTGAAATTGGTTGCACACCGTGGAAGCCGCCGCACGGTCTAAATTTACTACATATAATAAAATATAGGTTAGGAAGTAAAGGAAGACCTTACAGTGCAGAGTTAAGACAAGTTTACTATGAATTTAGATTTACAGATGTAGGTGTAGAACATATCAATACTTTAATTAATTCACTAATGCAATTGTAAAGACTACAACAATTGATGTCAACCAGGAATTGTTGGACGTAAACATGTAAAAGAAAAAAATAATAATATAACGATACTTCGAGATGACAACAACAAAAACAAGGTCATAATTTCTATGTTGTGGAAACATCTATCCATGAAAAAACAATAACAGTTGGTTGAGAGAAATACATGCAAAACTACAGTGAGCTTTCCTAGCCATCAATTTCATTATAACCCAGAATCTTTCATTTATAAATTTTTTCATCACATTTGGACTTCAGAATCTGGACATGAGGAGACGTGGAAAGAGAAAATAATGTCCCATAATGCTGACATTTTTAATGTGAGTACTCTGGGTTTTGACAGTTCAAATAAATACATATCTCCTAACATCACAATATATCTATATTACAGAGTCTGATAATTCATTGAAGAGCATGGCAACATCTTACATCCTTAAATGGACACTTACTTTCTATGTGATTATGTGTATCACTCCTCATGAAAAGAATTTTTTACTGATTAAAAAGCTGTCCTCTTGTTATATTGAATTACCTTAAAATCTAACAAATAAGCATGATGACAGCTACGTTTTTATATTTTTAAACACATAAATGAATTACAAATTCATGACTGTTATTTTTATTGAAAATGTAGTATTTAATGAAAACCACAATAAGTCTGTTTATTATCTGTAAATGTAATATTACTTGTTTACTAACATTTGTTAATATTACCAATTAGATAAATCAAATTACTTCACATGTAATTAATTATTACATTGGTTGTGCATGTATGGAAAATAGAAAGGTACAAACCAGAGCATTTTTTATTTCAGACTGATTTTTTTTTCTTAATTTTATCATGCACCCAGCTCAACGGTATCGTACGTGATGGTAAAAATTAAGCTTTAACATGTTCCTTCAATTCCAGATTAAACTGTTGCAACATCCACTGATTTGATATTTTTGAAATTTAAGTTTTGCTGATAAAACACATCCATATATCTAAATCATTTATCATCAGGCCAAGTACTGGATGGACAACGAAAAAGATGTTGCTGAAAATGGTGAGGAAATTGAACTGACTATCAATAAGGTTATAAATAACATTAAAGAAGGAAATCTCATATTTTGTTAGTAATTTGTAAAAAAAATTAAAAAAGGTAATTAATTTTATCCACTACAGAGATGCTCATTTGAATATAATATCACTTAAATCATTAGAATGTGAACGAAATTTCTTTCATAAGAGATCTCCTTTCTTTTTCCTTTTTTTTTTTTTTTTTTTTTTGGTCATAAGATGTATTCAATATTTTATTTATGTTACCACAATTATAATTAGTTTCAGATACTAGGTAGTCAAGTGCCTACATCCTGACATATATGATACAGACAGTAGATGTAAGTTCTGTTTGGAATTATCCAATCTGCCGGTTAATTTTCAAATAACAGTGAATTTTAAATTCACAAAAAAAAAATAAAATTATTATGCATGAAATTAGTCAAAACGTTGTTATCACAGATGATTTTATTCATTTACAAGACAATATGTCAAATTTTTATCTCCTATATCAGTCAAATCACTATATGTCAAGAAGATATGTAATACAGATTTCTAATTTTTCAAGAACTCTGCTATCAAGGTATAGGCACTGAATGCCAAATGTGAAGTGCAAATTTGCTACATAAGTTCTAAGCTAAAATATGATCTAAATGGTAAGTGTAAATGTAGTACACAAGCTCTATGCTAAAATATTTATATATTATGAGAATTCCAATATTTCGGTCACGAGCATAATTAAAAGGTATATATGTTCTATATTTAATATAAACTGTAAATGGTAAATGGGCATGTAAATTGATAAGCAGATTGGCTTTTGTCTTTATGAAACAAAAAAGTATTCTTATAATAAAATAATCATACATTATTTATTTATATCATATCATTATCATCAATAATTAAATTACTTCCTTTCTCTAAAATAATTCCTAGAAATAAAATTCAGAAAATACAGCTTTTTAAAATAACATTTAAACTATAATACTTTATATGATATTATTAAACGAACATACAGCGTTTCTATATAACATTTGACATATAATACTTTATATGCTATTATTAAACGAAAACTGCTAACTTGTATAAATATATTCATAAAGATTTAAGGCCTTTATTCAGCAGCACATATAAAGCAAAACCAAGAACACAAAATTGTAGCAAAACATTTACAAAATAAATAATTATATAGTGTTGTATTTACCTTTCAAGCATATGATTCTCTTTATACTAAACAAGTTCGGATGGCTACACAACACTTCACTATCTATCTTTGAGACATGACTTCTGTCAGCTGAAAATGTTTGAAAGAATATCATAGTACAATTTGCAACAATATAATATAAATTTATGTAATGCATGTGTATATATAATATGTAACAAAGAACCACTCTTTTAGTATTTTGTGATAAGCCACAAATTACATCATGAACCATATAATTTGAAATATTTTTTTGTATTAAATTCATAAAATGAATTGTTTCAACATAATAATTATCAATTCTTATACGTAATTTTTAACCTTATATAAATATAAACTAGAATGGGTTTCTAGTAAACACGTGTTGCCTTTGGGGCTTTATGTACTACCGCAACATAGTCCAAAACAGCTATTCTTAACATAGAGGTCAGGGTAAAGGTCACAAGGTCATGAATCATGGTTTCATTTGAATCGGCTTAATTTATTCTGTTAACATCACAAGCATAGACTTATAAACACAATTGTATCAATAAAACTGATGGGTGCTGCAAGAAGTACAGCAATAATGAAGGAAATGAATGACTCAATATATAGAAAATCATTGTATTAATTGATGACAATTTCAAATCTCAATGTATCATACGGATATGCAATTAAGTCAACTGTAAAACAAGTGATCACAGTATCTTAAACTGAAATGAGTGAGTTTGACCTTGATTCGTTATGAAAATAAACGTTTTATCGTGAACATGACCTTTGTCCAAAAGCTCTTAACCTAACTAAAACATTTTAAAATAAATATAGAACATATATACCATAAGTACGATCAAATCCGTATTAAAGGTGTAGGAAATATAGATACTTTATGGTATTTTAAGTCATAGTTAATAAGTGGCCTTGACCTTTCAGAAATAACCTTGAGTGACCTATGTCCGAAAGCCCTTGACCAAAATATTTTGGTGAAGTATGATAAAATTCTGATGAAAGGTATACGAGATATGAGCTCAGACGGACGGACAGTCACACGGACACGACAGGGACTATATGCTCCCCCCGGAAGTTTTCTGTGAGCATAAAAATGCTTGACAGAAATGCCCTCACAATAAGTAAAGCATCAGTATGGACTAAAAGATCTGTTAATGTGGAAAAAGTGTGACTATTGGATAGTACTAATAGTAGGTCAGACTTTGAAGTTAAGGTCACAAGTCCTTGTCATAAAGAATATACATATGAAATATCAAAGCCCTTGTCATTTGGAAATTATGTCCAAGGTTAAATTTAATGAAAGGAAGGCCACACTTACGGGCCAAGGTCATAAATTTTTGTGCCAACTAAGAGGTTTTTGTTAGTGTGTTTGTTAATCCTTGCAAGTTTTGTCAACTTGCCATAATAAAAAAATAACAAAGATATAGTAGCAAATGATATGAAAACGTGACTACCAGACAGACAGATGCGAGAAAACTACATATATATATATATATATATATATATATATATATATATATATATATATATATATATATATATATATATATGTGTGCGTGTGTGTGTGTGTGTGTGTGTGTGTGTGTGTGTGATATATTAGAGAAGCACAGGAAAGCGACAAAAAAGTGACACTAAACTAAAAAATGGTAAAATTTTCGAGGCGATCTGCCCCTTCCTCATGTTACAACAAATAACGATTACATAAATAAAATTATGAAAAAAAAAAGAAATCTATATACAAAGCACTAGTCTCAAATACAATGATATCGGACGTCTGGCACAATTTGCGTATTTGCGATTGGCTATTTAATGTAAACTGACCTGGCTTTTATCCGATATCATGCTCATAGGGATGTAGGACGACACCCATTGCGCTTTGCAATGACCCATTCGTGCTGTAATCAGACTAAGCGAAATGAGTGGAAGGTAAGATAAGTTTTATTTAAGTCGGCATGTCAAATAACATAGGAACATAATCTCTCAGGAGCTTTTTACCGACATAATTAACTCGGGTAACCAGTGCTCGAACGTGTTGACATTGTTTTCTTGTACCAGGTTTCACGTAATCCGTTCATACAGAATTGTCATGGCTAGAAACAATGACAGATATGTAAGAAGTCCGTGTGTGTAGATTTTGTCATGGGACAAGATGTAACGTGACTACAGGCGGCGTTCATTAGCATGGAGCAAATGCCGTGAAAGTTTACCTACTTGTTACCAGAGCTCAAACGGCTGGATTAAACATCGATCAGGACAAAAATACGAACCAGTGCATGTTTCCCATGGTAAGTACAATTCAAGGGAATCATATATGTTGCTTCTGTTATGTACTAAGCAAGTTCCATTTTGAAAATTACATTGATATTAACAAACTCAAAATGGCTGCCATTTTTTCTTCAAAGGTCACAAAGTAGACCAGAAAGGGAGCAGTTATTATTTTTCTTTTCCAGTGACCACCGATATTGCTGTAAAATTTTATTCAACCAACATACATAGTTTATTTAAATGCATTAAAATTACTCTCCACAGGTATTCATGGATGTGTACAATAAACAAAATGACAGAAGTGCTCTGGATCCAGTCAATGTCATTACTCCTCACAGATATGCTGGGACACCTGGCGGCAAACACTGCATTGGAAAACATACTCTGGGGCAAGCAAACTCTACTCAGAATCAGTCTGAGCAGCTACAGACAAACAGTTGTAGTGATACCACCGGTCGCAAGTGTCACACTCCATCCAGAACATGGCTGCATCAGTCATGCACGACACCACTATTTGATGAAGTTTCTTATGTGTTCTCATCATGACGATCAGAATCCTTCTTTGTATGCTTTGTATTCTGAGGAATACATTGCTTCTGCAAGCGCGTGACTCTTCCTTTTTCCGGAGCTCTTGGACTTCTTGGGAGGCAAATGGGGAAGAACGAGAATGGGTGTCAGCTGTCCACCAATCCAAGCTTTACAAGTTGATTCTCAGTGATATTACCACAACTCTGACACACTTCAACATCAATGTGAACTGCAGAAGTTGAGGTGTTGGAGGCGAGTTTTCATTGTCGGGTACCAGAGCTTTCACTGCAGTCACATTGAGTGGGATAATCCCTGTGTCCACAAAAGAAGCGGAGACTAATGATCCTTAACATTTGTTCATGGCCTGATGTAATAAGAGTCGGAAACAGATTCCTGGGCAGGGTCTTGCATTCCATATAGCCAGGATCAGCAATGTTCTGTTTCAGCAGGTGAAAGTACACCACATCCAGGGGCTGTAGAAGGTGTGAGGCTTGAGAAGGAAAGAAAAGCAGATCAACATTGTTTTCCTTAGCCATGTCTATGAAAGATGGGGTCCAGTGAAGAGCTCATTGTTGACATACCCACATTTAGTAGACCGAAAGATCCATGGTTGATGATGTGCCATTGTCAAAGGATCTTTTAGGAAGGCATCCGGAGAAGATTACCATCGGAGATCAGCATTGCCCAGCAGCAGATATGGCGTGAACAACTGTAAAGTGATCAGTCAGGGACCCCTGCGTCTGGTATGCATGTCTGAAGCCCTTTGGCATGATGACTTTCTTGGATGAATCGGTTTCCCGAGAACCCGGATTCATCCATGTTGTACACCCTGGTGCCATCTGTCAGCTAGAGTCTGGATTGCATTTAACTATCAATAGAAATGATCAATCTGACCCTATGACACAGTAGCTCTACTCGACTCCAATGGATGTGTCTGACGTAATGAAATTTCATCTTTGTGACGTTTCAAAAGTTACTAATGGATCTCTTAGATGGACCCTTGGAAATATTTACAGAGATAGAGCGTGGTCTAAATTTAAGAATTTCCTGGATGAGGATGCCAAGATTTTAACGGTTAAAAGGAAGCCCACTGTTTGCCATGTATGTAATATAGTTTATTAAACTGGTTTCCTCATTATCAGACAGTATTTTATCTGGACCAAACGAAGTATCATATTCCCAGTATTCCCCTTTAATGTGGTCATGTCATGTAGAAATGGGGATGCCAGTTTCCTTATGAATCTTTCTATATGACAAGCCTTGCCTATGAAGGGATATAACTCTATCTATATCTTGCTTTGTGTGTATTTTCTGCTGTCGTGGCATTTTACCTACAGATATGGAGCCTTTTCCCTGTTATTTATTTTGTGTTATATATCTATACTTAATAATTTACTCATATATATTTAATATACTTTTGATAAAACATGTGTTTTATACAATAAAATGTTCATCTGTTTACATTTTCATAGTAATTTCTTTAAATTATATTTTTATGCTTAGTTTTTAAAAAAAATAATGACTGGTCCCCATAAAGAAAGTGGCCTTTCAGATGATTTACAGTTATCTAATTTGCATATTGAAACATACGAAGCAAAAACTAGATATTTATGTATTATTTTATCACATTCTTTATTTAAATGACTGATTCCTTACCACACTTGGGGCTTTGGAATGTCAAGGGTATTTATTTTGGGTTTGTTGTGAATATTTTCGTCCGCTATTTATTTGTTTATTTATGTGTAAAATGAAATCTTTTGTGTTGGAGGTAGTAAAGTGGTGTTATCTAGGTCTAATGTATACAATTTGTGTACAATGTGTACGGTTTAAAAAACACAACAGCTTTACTTCACCAAAGGGTTCGAGGACTGTACCGTTCGAGCACTGGTTACCCTAGTCTATAATTAACAGAGATGATAACATAACATGCATAAAAACAAAGCTGAAAACTAATCACATGCAAGCATTATGAACTAACAAGGCCTTCTCTAGTAAGGTTTCGTAATCAGAATATATGAATCGCAGGGCTCTCTCCTGTACTTTCTCTAGCTTTTTGGTGTTACCTATATAACAAAAATGCCAAGCTAGAGGACAAAAATTAAAATGTGACAAGATAAAAGTGTGGAAAATGGTAAGTTTGCTAAGATGGCATAAGTATTTCCCGAGACGTTAAAAAACTGCCAGCTGTTGAGATGCTTTTCTACACAGGTGTTGTCAAATTTAAGCTGGTAGTCAATATCAATTCCTAGAAGCTTGACAACTTCCTCACATTCAATAAAAATACTACCCTTCAGTTCAAAGATAGGAGACTTTTCAAAAGTTTTCTTCCCAATGGCAATTGCCTGAAATTGATCAGGATTTACTTTCATACAATTAAAATAAAACAAATCAATAAAAAAGTTGCTTTCTGTTTGTAAAACAGTAATGAACTTATCATAGTGGGGAGTAGCAAAAGACAAAGTATTATCATCAGCATAATTATACGTAAACTGTGATCAACAAAGTAAAACAATATCGTTAATAAAAACATTAAAAAGCAGTGGCCCTAAAATTGACCCCTGGGGGACCCCCTTCTGGATGTCAGACCAACTACTCGGACTGTCTCCAATTTTGACTTGTTGCTGTCTATTTGTGAGATAGTTTTCAAGAAGTTTGGCTGAATGCCTCGATAGCCCATAAGCTGCTAATTTACTAAGAAGGCAGTCAAGGACTTTCGAGAGATCCATCAACATCCATGTTCTGGTCAAGAGCTACTTCCCAGTCTTTAATCATCCTCAGCAGTGTGGTCTGACACCCATAACCTCTTTGTTTTCTTTGGCAAATCTTTCTTCTGTCGTCCACAAAATATTATGGTCTATGGCCACAACCATTAAGTCCTCCCAACAATGGTCAACAACCTTGTTAAAATGCTTGCCCACTGGTAAATACATTTTAAAGTCTTGATGGACGACCTGGGTCCGTGCCCGGCGCCATAAAAAATAATTCTCAGACTATATTGACCTGTCCCAAAACACGCCCCCGCTGACCGAGTACCAATGATACTGCGTCTTATCTTTACCGGCGGCGATAATTATAGCTCACATCTTGCACGTGTGATGAAATATTTGTTACGTCCGAAACAACGCTTTTTCCAAATTTCAAATGCATTAAATTGTCAAACTTGTCTTAAACTGTAGGCACGAGAACATTGCGGAATTATTGTGGAATACAATCTGCCAATTCACAATTGTGAATTTGGTGTTGATATCCATCATAAATGCAAAAGTAGATATTTTACAACATACTTTGAAATGATAATAATTTGTTGCTTTCTTTATCATTCCCTAAGCCAGTGTGGCCTTGTGGTATCGCGCTCGCCTCCTGATCGGGAGGATGGTGTTCGAGTCCCGCTCTGGTCATGCCAGCGTTCTGTGTTTTGGATGAGACAGTAAAAACCGAGGCCCCGTGTCGTGGTATGCACTGTACGTTAAAGATCCCTCACTGCTTCGGGTAGGTCTGTTGCAAAGGTCAAAATTTGTATGCTCCGCATCAGGCAGATGCCGTCACCATATACTTGAAATATTCGTGGTGTGACGTTAAACTAAAATGAATGAGTCATTCCCTGCGCTGTCTGAGCTACCTTGGCGGTAGAATAGGATACCAGTCTAATAAAAATCAGACCCACTCTTCTATGGGCAATTTGTTGGGTCGCAATGAACTGGTCAAGGGTCATGTCGAAATGAACTTTGTAATGCGGTAAATTTAAATCGCCAGTCCACCGTGTGAGATCGAAACGCGGATACTACGATTCTTTACGGGAATTTATCATGGGAGAAGGGACTAGGCATTTTGATATGTCATTTTCTCTTCTAAAAGGGCATTTGCCAAGAAAATGTATAGACGTTGCAGTACGAGAAGGCCTAAGGAACCATCCCATGTCATACATGTCCACTCAGATGCCGTAGTTCCTGCAAACACTTCTCGAGATGTGTAAATCACGACAAAAATTTGACGATTTTCAACTTTTATGGTCTGAAATTCTAAACAAGGAACACTTATGCAGCTAACTGCCATTTATAATCATAATATGTCATCTCAAAAATAAAATGCGTGTGTTTGAAAGATGAAAACCTTGGATTAACAACCATATTGACAAAACAGTTAAGAGACGGCGAAGTTTTTAAATGTGAAACGTTCGATACACTAATATTTATTGATACAAAAATATGTGTTATTTTGACTAGATCTTTCGAATGCTACACAATATGATTTTATCGTTGCTAATTGGCCACATGTATATTAATGTAATGTATGGGAGGAAATGCATCAATGACTCACATTGGCTGCGCAACCGAATGAGGTGTATCAGCAGTTGGCTCATCAGACGTGGGTTTACGATCATCAGGCATGGAAACATCTTTGTATATATCAGCTGGTGCAACATGAAATGACATTTTCAACAGTCGGCTCATCAGACATGGGAACATCTTTGAGGACATCAGCTGGTGCAACAGGAAATGACATATCAACAGTCGGCTCATCAGACATGGCAACATCTTTGAGGACATCAGCTGGTGCAACAGGAAATGACATATCAACAGTCGGCTCATCAGACATGGGAACATCTTTGGGGACATCAGCTGGTGCAACAGGAATTTACACATCAATAGTCGGCTCAACAAGCATGGGAACATCTTTGAGGACATGAGCTGGTGCAACAGGAAATGACACATCAACAGTCGGCTCATCAGACATGGGAACATCTTTGAGGACATGAGCTGGTGCAACAGGAAATGACACATCAACAGTCGGCTCATCAGACATGGGAACATCTTTGAGGACATCAGCTGGTGCAACAGGAATTGACACATCAATAGTCGGCTCATCAGTCATGGGAACGTCTTTGAGGTCATCAGCTGGAGCAACAGGAAATGACACATTTTCAACAGTCGGCTCATCAGACATGGGAACATCTTTGAGGACAACAGCTGGTGCAACAGGAATTGACACATCAACAGTCGGCTCATCAGACATGGGAACATCTTTGAGGACATCAGCTGGTGCAACAGGAATAAGCACGTGCGTACGACACTCCCTCGTGCTATAGACAAAATCGGGGTTTTTTTTATCATTTTCTTTTTAAATCTTGAGGGTATGTTTTCTTCTCCTTAACAATAAACAGAGAACAATTACTGCTAGTACTTATACTTCCAAAACATTAATGATAATAAATCTCTCATCATTTTCATAAAATTGAACCCTATTCTCATAATTGTTTCACATTTCCTTGCTTTATTTTGATGTATCTAACTTATTAATTGTGGATAATCAACAAAGAATTCCAACAAGTACATGCATACCTTGAAAGAATGCAAGCAAGAAGCGTTTGATGAATGGTCAGTATTAAAGATGAATATGACAAATTGAACAAATTCTGAAATTATTATATTAGAGACAGATATATACATGTATGTATGTGTATTTAGGTTGCCTTTCAGGCAATTGTATTTTCTTTTACCTGTGGTTAAGATAAAACATTAAACTATATATTGGTATTTTATAGGAAGTAATAAGTGTATTTTAAAAGTTGTAAAATAAAGTTTGTGATCCTGGTTTTAAAATAATAAATGTTTAGTTAAAATGATGAATGTGATATAAAGAGAAAACATGTACTATTCAATTGAAAAAGGACAGATTTTGTTCAAAATGCACATTATTTTGATGATGTCACAGCTCAAAATCCACATTTTTTACTACCGCTGGGAGTCGAACCCAGAACATTTCTCAAAGAAGAAGTGTTTTTCCATTAAACTACAGTAGCTTTGATCAGAAATCTTGATCCATGTCACAAATTAAACATAAAGCTTTGATTGAGAGATAAATAGAAATAAAACGTAAAAAAGTATCTTCCCATCGGCTTGTGCAATGACTTTGGACCTTCAAATTTTGATAACAATAATGTTCTAAACTTTTCGAAAAATGAACTTCTGAAATTTGTTCATTGTCATTACCAAAGAATGGTTGCCGTAAAAGATTTTTTGTTGTAAAATGTCCGAAAATATCCAAAAAAGTTTCGCTGTTTAATTTAAAATGTTCCAAATTTGATGTAGGCATTTGCACTGTGTTGCTAAATTTATCCTTGTTTATTTTTCTTCATATCTCCTGTTTTTGAATTCTTCAAAAGTCTCATTTGCTGTTGTTGGGCAATATAGAGCACCCCGCAGGTTCTTGTGAGTATCTTTGTTGATTATCTGCCCACATCTTTTGCATACCCGATCTTTTTTGTTCTTCTGTATGTGCGGCGTTGTTTTCCTTCCGCCTTTTCCTGTGCTTTAATGTTGGTATCTTGCAGTCTGGTAATGCACAGGAAGCAAGGGTTGATTGATGGCTGCCACCTGTACTGTGATGTTGGGAAGGATGAACGGGGCTTCTGGGTTGGCTGTCAGGGAAACTGGCTAAAGCCTCTTTTCCTTTGGTGTCACACTTCCAGCTGTATTTGGCGGGGATGCAATGGTATGGAAATCCCCATGAGCTGTTATCACTGCCGGAAATTGAGTAGGTGGAGGGAGACAAATTGGTGCCACCAGAGGAGGGTTTGGTAACGACAGTCCTTTGGCCAGCATCTTAGTATTGTCTGTGCGTAGCTTATTGTTGTACCTAAAAATAATGTGTAATAGCAATTTAGTCCAATGGCATTTGAACCAATTATGAATATCAACAGGAAAAATATGAAGTTGATGATGATAATGATGATGATGATGACATGAATTCAAGAAAAGTTTATTTTCACATGAGTTAGTTTTAAATAAAAAGGTTTCATTAACTTGCTTCTACACAGATTATACCAATGCTCTGAACCAAAATATTATTTTTTACCACGCCTGGAGAGTTCGATGATTTAGGAATGGCAGCTGAATATTTGTTTGTGTCATAACTGAGGCATTGTCCATTATAGTCTGCTGGATCCTGTTATATGCTTCCATGATTCTGCTCCATCTTGTTTTTGATTTGCCCTGCACTCTAGTGGAGGTCCTATAGCAGAGACAGCCGTTGCACTGTTGCTTCAACATACCTACTGCAATCTGGTTTGGCAGCAGGTATGGAGTCTGGTGCATGGACACTGCTGTAAAGAAATTGAATAAGAGAGATAAGGAAGTGAATTATGTCAGGGTGGTTATAGTCGATGGCTATTGAAGCAAACATTGGAAGCTCTATGTGATCAAATGAAATTGAATTCAATACATTTACATTAATATTGCTTTAAGAATAATACTTAAGCCATTGTGGTCTAGTGGATTAGGTATTCAGCGTGTGAATGAGAGGTCGCGGGTTAGACTACGACTGGGGGCAAACCGGTGTTTTTTTCTTTTGGATAAGACAGTAAAAACCGAGGACCCGTGGCACGTAAAAATCCCACATTACTTCAGGTGGGTCTGTTGCACAGGTCTAAATTTCTATGCAATGCATCAAGCAGATGCCATCATCACATCACCATATACGTGAAATATTAGTGGAGTGACGTTAAACAGTAATCAATCTTTAAGAGTAATACCCTGTTGGAAAAAAAAATGTGTGCTCAAGTTTATCAAGAAAAAACTACTCACCATTCTAAACTCTGTACTCCTGAATGTTTAATAGTTTTTGGAGCCCTGAACTTGTGGGTAGCTTTGGGATCATACCGATCTTCAAACATTGTCCGACGTTTGTCATACTCGGACAAAGCTTCTCACAGACGAATAATCTCTTTCACCTGGCCTGCGTCTCAAGTATAAGTTTGAGACTGAGATTTTGTTCAAATCTGAGAAAAATCTTAAATTTGAGCAAAAACTCAAAAGTGCATACCACGAAAACATTTCCGTTTCAGTTTGAGATCAAAGTTTGAGTCCGATTTCAAATTGAGTTCCAGCTCAAATTTTCGTCCCACTCAAGTGAGTCCGAAAGTTAAGAAAAACTCAGATTTCATTGAGACAGCCTCCCTACCAGTCTCAAACATTAAGAAGTCACGTAAGTTTGTTGTTTTATGTGATATTACAAGCAAAATGGCAACTATGCACATGAAACCTCAGTCATATAATGTTATTCTAAGACTTAAGAACAAGTTCGTGTTTACGTCCTTGATATATTTTCATAGTTTACAGAATTCACAACTTTAAAATGCTATTGTAAGATAAAACATCTATTAATGTAACTTTCAAAACCTTTGTATCTTTTTAAAGGTGGCGTAATAATAATATGACGTCATATCAAATGACGTCATGATATAAAATCATCAAATATGGCTAGAATAAACACAAATAGACGACGAAGACGAAGAAGAAATAAGAGAGTTTTGAGAAAAATGATGCCACACAGGCCGAACCATTTGCAACAAATGACTTCCGAATATTTATTTTTAAGATACAGATTTAAGTCAGAAACCATCAAATTCATCCTTTCTCTAATCGGGGATTATCTTCAAAGGGACACTTTCACGAGTTATGCGTTAAGTCTAGCGCAACAGCTACTCTTTGGATTACGGTAAGAAAATTAATATATCTTATGTATTACACAAATATTTGCAAAGAACATTACATCTATTTTGCTTATAAATAAAACATGATACAAGATAATGAAAGATTGGTATTGAGAGTACGGGAAATAAAACCATACATACATATATTTTGATATAGTGATTATGCGGGGATATACATACTTTATCATCATATTTGTATTTACGATCTTGTCGAATTAGAAGTCAAGACACACAAATTATCTTTCTGTATTCAAAAGTTACACATGAAATGTTATAATACCTTTAAAATTGTTTATTGCACTAATATAACGGCCCATGTATCGCAGTAATGGACCAGGTAGAGCAGCCTGTAACGCCTTCGATTCTCACCATTGCGACATGAGTTTGATCCTCGGTAAGGTACGTGAATCTGTGGGGTTTTTCGGGTACCTCCCGCACGAATGACACCCTCACGCCAAATCCGTGCCAACGAACGAGATTTATATAACTTAAATGTTTCTTAATCTCTGTAAAACAAGTTTTTTAATATAGGTACTATGGTAGTGGTGCTAATTACCTTCTGGTTGGCGACAGTGCTGGGGTATCAAAGTCTGCCACTGGAAGGGCAGTTGAAGCTGTGACAGGCGCCCTTTTCAGACCCAAAATTAATCTTTTGAATCGATTTGCCTAAATGTTTTAAATGCATACATTGTATATTTTAAATCAATGCTTGCAGATAGCCGTAAGATAACCACTACACCAAGCCAGTCCCTCATATATTAAGAAGATGTTGAATTATGTCGTTAACAAATTAGTAATATTTAAAGCCCCATTCCCCCCCCCCCCCCCCCCACCAGCTCAGCTTGATCCGCCTTTGCTCTAGACCATCCCATTACTGCCCGGACAATACTATACACGTTAACTCATACGAATATACGCATATATAGAATATTTAACTTTGATTAAAACATGTTTTGTTTTCATCAAAGGCCCATATGTCTTGCAGTCACCAGACTACCATGGCCCGACATGCTACAAGCAGTATATAAGTATGGTGGCATATTTCTGTCATCGGCTTGTTAGATAATTACGTCAGACCGCTGATAGAAAAGGTCGAAATTATTGATTTCCAAGTGAATCTCATATATTATAAAATGCTCATCGGAATCAGATTTCACATATTTTACATGTAAAGTTCTTTAAAACAGAGATATTAAAATCTTATTACAAAAGAAAAGGTGCCTAAAGATTTGACGGTCAATATGTCAAAAGTCAAAACTTCACTACTAGTAATATTTATAGGGGTTATGATGCATGAAACTTATAATTTAGGATTATGGGGATAGAGAAGGGTGATATTGTGGAGAACAACGAAGATGACGATGCCAATATTCCTCCACCACCAGCCAGAGATGGGAAAACGACATGAGACTATTTAGTGAATACATTTTTTAATGTAAGGTGCCATTGATGCATTACATTTATCAAAATCCAAATGATATTTACATATCATTATCTAATTCCATTTGTAATTTTAATTTTTGAAGCTGCAGAACTTCTATTTCTAGTTCTAGTTTTGCTCTTATCCTCTGAATAAGTTTCAGCTCCTCCTCTACTAGACACTTCTCCTTATACAAAAGGCAATCACCAGCTGTTCGCTCAGGTCCTATACCTTTGATTGAAGTTGTGTGGGTAGCTACAATTCCGAAAGCAATGAAAGAATTTATTTAGTTGTAAAGGAAATATTTATATACCAACAGACATAAAAGCGAGTATATGCTATGCCACACCTTTGACATAAGGCAAAAAGTAAAAGTTTTTGGGTTCGTCTAACCATTGGTTTTCGGTACCTCCAATATTAAATATAGCAGAAAAGAAGAATATGAAGATTCTTGTAGCGTCTAAATATTTCTTCTGGACGATAACAGATATTGTATAAATCCGAGCGGCCAATCAACAAAATAACAAAGGATGGATGATTCGGGGGTAATTGAAAAATATTACTTATTTTTAATATTGATCCTTAAATGTAGCTCACATGTACTTAAGTTTAAAGACTAAGTAATATTAACATCACTTTCATTCATAAGTCACAAATCCCACACTTAAAAAACACTTTTAGAAGTAGCTGGAGTTGGTTGGGGGGTTTTACTTGGGGGGTAATGGAACACTACAGAAATATCATATTTAGATAAATAATACTTTCTAAACACTATTTCTTCTCATCATTTTCTACATCGGAGCAATGCTCCAACACTATCTCAAATATTGCTTACTTCTCTAACCAGTTCACAGTTCTTGGTTCTTCTCTTACACTTAGATCAATGTCTTCTCAGAAGAGTCGAGAGTGAAACTCTGCTTTGAAATATCCCGGGTACGATCTTTTATACTCCACTCCGGCGCTATTAACCAATCAAATCACATTACGTAATTGAGTCGTCACAATCCAAGATGGCGCACGGAGCGGTTGGTACAAAGTTGTCAAAATGCTAATGTCGATTTAGGAATTATGTTTGTGTTGATAATTCATCTTGCAGTTTTTCAATCTCTAGACCGATTCTTCAGTTGTCCAATTCTAAATTCCTCTCTTCCAAAGCAGCTATACTCTTGCGTTTACCTCGTGATTCTGCAGACATAAGATAATTTGTTTAACATAGGGAATAACATACATACATAATTTAATGCAATTGTTTTATCTTAATACATTGATTAATTTTACCTTTAAACTTCTCTTTAATTACAGATTTTTTCTCACTATACCTTTCTTTGAAATTAGAGGTAAACTTATACTTGTCCATCACTTTTGAACTATGAGGAGGAGAATTAATATTTTAAGCATGCGTTCTTCTCTAATAAATATCTTTCAAAAGACACCAAAATCAATGACCATGTGACCTTTATGCTAAAAATAGATCAAAGCATGTTTCAAAACAATCATGCACAAAAGCTAATTTCCTTGAGAAATTAAAATACAATCAATTAATAACACTGAAAATATGAACATGATGCATTATTAAAAAGGTAAAAAAAATCAAGGTCATTTTATACATTTGTCTTCCTGACTTTTTTGCTAAAAATAGCTTTTTTAACTCTATACTACACAAACATATCAATACTTTATTTGCCTTTTGTCGTCGTCTTTTTTGGAGCAGACTCATGGTCGGTAACTGAATGGTTTGTAGTGGTTATACTCTCTGGTCCTAAAATGTTTTTGTTTTAAATATTTTACACCAATTTCTCTCATGTACATATCGTATAGTACATTCGAACCTGAACATAAAACACAAGCTTATACCCTCATGTTTATTGCTTGGTATTGGAAACCATTCATGTTACATTCTACATTCATGTACTGATTATTTTTAAATATTTCTGATTTCTTTTAAATGAGAAAGTGTATTGAGTTGTTAACCCAAAGGAAACTAAGATACATAGGGATCACGATGTCTGTCAGTCTGTTCATCTGTCTATCTGTCATTCAATTTTATCGATGATTCAATCGTGTGGCATGACCTTGAACCAATGTCATACAGTCAAGGTCAAAGTCTTAGTGATCACATGGCCATAATTCCTGTGTGACATAAATTCATGTTACCTTGCACTAACATATTACTATTTAAAAATTTGTTCTCCATGACTTAACAAGGTCATATATACAAGGTCAAAGTCATAGTGAAGTTATGACTAAAGTAGTATCTGGTCAATAAAAAATATGAAATGGATCTGCTTCATACACTCGATACCCATGACACAAGGGAATATCATGACTGACCTAAGGTCACGGTCAAAGTCAGTCTATGACTAAATCTGTTCTTGTATAAATTTGCTACTGTGGGGGCGTTACTTTTATTATAATTGCAAATGTATTAAAGAAAAAAAAAACCTGTTCAACATGTATTGATTTTGCATATTATATGCATTTAATAACAAAGGATTAAAAAAATTCTCTTTTCTGTGACTATCTCCTTTTGGGTTTTGTTTTCGTTTTGACTAAAAGATATTTCTATAACAATAAGGGGGTTTATGGTAAAACTACAAATCATACATAATTGATGACACATGGTCAATAGGTACATTTTTATGCAAACATTACCATTACTATCGATAAATATCACACAGTGTATGTAAACAATAAAGTTAAATGTTGTAACTAGAGCTTAATATTTTAGTAACTAATATAATACATTTTGCAATCATAAATATATCTAATCAATGCTTCTAATTCATCACTTATTTCAAACAAATCAGATGTAATGTTTTCCGGTTGTGCTGAAAGATGAGAATTATTGTAAAGAATAAATAAAATTTTGTTCTGTTTTACAAATTACTCTGATTGTATAATCTATGAAATGTGATGTCATTGAAGTTAAAAATGAAGACTTTTATTACAAATATATATTTTTCATCTGGATTATGTAATTTATTTGTAAAAAACTGGTAATATGCGTGAACAAGGACATTATATATAAGGGGGGGGGGGGGGGGTTCAGCAAGGTTAAAGGGAAAAAGGGGGGGGGGGGTGAGCTGTCCCAACCTGTCTATCCCCTCATACTTGCTTCTACCCTTAAGTGGCATTTCATTTTACCTTCAGAATCAAATCTCCCGAGTGATTGGCCCAGTCCTTCCATCTGGGGTTGCCCATCCATAGCAGCAACAAGGGCTTCCTCCGAAGCTGACATAACAGGAGCTGGTCCTCCACCTGATTTTGATTGTCGTTGCACGTCATATTTTTCTTTACCTATTCAATGAAATACATATAAAAAGACAATTTTATGCAATAAGAGTTATTGGACATCATCACCAAGGGTCATTTTCAGCTCATATGAGTGAAAGGCTCAAATAATGGTACTTCAGTTTTTAAACATTTGACTAACCATTTGCATTCAACGAAGGGTTTTCATTGAAACATAGGAAAAAACAGAGTTAAAATATATTTACCTCTTTGCTTGATGTTATAATACTTCCTTTTTACTTCATTTAAGTCCCTTTTCTGAATTAAAAAGAAAAATCAGATTATGTAAACTTTAGTCTGATTTTAAAGCTTTATTTTGTAATGGAAAAATAAATCTTAAACATTGTAAATCATTGTGTCTAGAAATGTTATTGATCTTTATAATGTATCATACGTAAATTTTAGTCATGGATGATATGTTGTTAATTAAACATTGATCAAGGAACTGTATGACTTAAATTCAATATCGAAGAAGTACCATACCGTTAATCATTCTCAAAGTCCAAGGACAGATACAAAATCGTGTAAATTCATCCCGTGTACCACAAATTGCCCATGAAATATCTCTTATGACTGACTTCTTACTGCATTAATCATGGCATGGGGTGGGATAACTTGCAATGATTTTGGAACGGACGTTGGGCTGGGGTCGCAGGCACCCTACCCACTCATGTATTGAACAAAGCCGGTGTAAAATATACCCATTCATATACTGACCATATAGTGAAAAGCATACACATTCATATATAATTTGGCATGTCTACTTTAATTTCCCTTTATTAATGAAGTTAACGCCCCTATCACCCGCTCCCCCTTGGCATTAATAAGTCATTTGATATAACTATACATTAGTATATATCATAGACAAGTCTTTGTCTCTGAAAGAAGTGCATTACGAAGTTTTGACGATCCTGCCCAGGCGTGAACCACCAGATTACAAAACATACGCGTACGCTCCCGATACATGTACATGTTCTGCATAAGATCTATATTTCTCTGTCACCGTATAGTGGGTAATTAAATAATTAATATAGCTATAGTTCAGCTAAAACTATTGTTTATTTTATGTATAGCTAATAAACATACGCATTAAGGACATCGACTATTTCCATCCACGTTTCGTTTGATAGATGGTTTAAATGCCATTTATTTGAGCAAGAATTTCAGAAATCTTCAAGCAGGATACGTCACTGAATTTTTTAAACGTTAAAAAGCAATATTTTCCTTATATTTAGTGCAAAAATCAGCATGAAAGTCCTTTTTAAAAAAAGAAACATAAAAAAGAACAACAAATGGACATAGCATTTGGTGTCTTAAATGTTACGTCTGTGTATGTCTATGAATATCTTAACACACCGCAACCGTTAGGCTCGTTACTCTGCGTACAGAAAGATACCGAGTGCGCGCATGTTGTACGAGATGTCGTAAAACATCAGTTCGAAATGTAAAGGGGAAATACATTTTTCTGTGTTGTGGTAGCTTATGGTGTCATTTTTGTTACATCTTAGATAGTGAACATTATTTGGATATTCAGATTTACCAATGGAATTTGCATTAAAGCTTTACGACATACGAGTGTATTACGACCGGTGTACAGCTTGCGTTCGGTTTACGGCATTTGACGAGAATGTTGTGAGAAGCCTGGGCGGATTTTCAATATGTAAGTATGTAGTGCATCGCTGTTACGTCCTACAAAAGTTACATGTGTCATGTAATGTATTGCTCAAAAGATCTTCATCGGTTTTACATTTTTATGGTATATTTCTTTAAAATTCCGAATTATTTTGCTTTAGAATAGTTACTGAAGACTGGCACTGGGGCGAAATGTTAGCTAATAATTTTACACCTTTTAACCCGAATCCTAGTGCTTGCTTCGTTTAAGTGTGTGTTGTTACATCTTCGGCATGTTTGTTGTTGTAAATAGGTGCATGTTTTACATTTACCACCATCCTCACGATTTAATAGTACAGTCATTGAGGGTCTCATTAAAATGGATAAATATGTTGTTAACAGTGTATAAGAGTAAAACCCATTAGATTTCGCATTAGATGTAACAAAGACACCGGAAACACAAAATTCACATCAGTGTCTGTGTTGCATCTTTGACACGACAGAAGTTGTTAAAATGTATGGAGTGGTGTAACTGATTCAGTTGCCATCGGTGTATCTTGATTCAAGTCAAAAACTGAGATGTAATTCTAAAAACCACACAAGTCCGCATTTCAAATGTTGGCGGTTATTCATTACAGATCTAACATTGACACAAAACAATTTAGTGTCAGAACATGATGAAATGGTGTCATTGTTTCATATCTTATTATCTCATTATTTTATTTCAGTATTTTGTTGCTGCATATTAAGGGAAACATAATTACAGAATGCATTACTTATTAGATATAAATAGAATGTTCATGATTTGAAACAAGTCATACACAGGCATTCTGTTTATTCGTGGATTTTAACCAGACGTATCATAGACACTGAAAACCGAAAAATAAAGAGTGTCCTCATTACGTCTTTTCAGAAAAAAAATAGTTACCTCATTGGTTTTGATCGTGATGTACTAATCTATCTCCAAAAGTTGCAAGGATACACACAGCAACATCACCATTACAATTAGCTATAAAATCATAAATTGATTTGAATATTAAAGAGGTTCCAACAGAGACAGACATAATGAACAGCCAGGCGTTTGTCTTTGTTACATCTTTCAAAAAATTCTTTATTAAATATTTTTGAGTTGGGTTTTGGAAGTCAGTAAAATGAAATTTGTTTACATAAAGTAAAAAAAAAAGCTGTAATGTATGAAACAAAATTGTACAGATATATAATGCATATTCATTTAAATATTGATTCAGATGTAACATAGAGATAGAAGTTAATTTGTGTCTTTGTTACATCAATTCAAAAATTATTCATATTATATATCTTGAGCCCTAAAATGAATTTACTTTCAATTAACAGTGTTCATTTGAGGATTTGTCTTTTGAAATGAAATGTGCTTTAGGCTTTTAGTGGTCTTACACCAAATTTATTAGAACACTCCTCTTCAGATGTAACAGCTCCAGGAAATCCTACTTATACTCTCATGAACTTTTCGGTTTCGGAAGTACTCGAGAATCATAAATCTGTCCTCAATACGTTTGGTATTGACTCAAATAAATTGAATTTAGAACTTCCATATTTGTACTGTATTCCAAAAATGCACAAAACTCCGTACAAACAACGCTTTATCGCTGGTTCCTCGAAGTGTTCCACAAAATCTGTATCGATGCTACTCACAAAAATATTATCAGAAATTAAATCTGGCCTTCATAGATATTGCGAAACAGTATATTCCAGAAGTGGAATTAATCAAATGTGGATCCTTAAAAATTCAAAAGAGTTGTTAGAACATCTAAAATCAAAAAGTTTTACTAAAATTCACTCCATCAAGTCTTTTGACTTTTCGACTCTGTACACAACGATCCCTCATCAGAAATTAAAAGACAGATTAGCGGAAATTATTCAAAATGCATTTACTAGTAAAAACGGAAGCCGCAAATTCAAATATATAGTAATAGGCCACGATAAAACTTACTTTGTTAGGGAAAATTCTGATTCCAAAAATAAATACACTGAAACAGCTGTCATTCAGATGTTGAACTTTCTTATCGATAACATTTTTGTGGTGTTTGGAGGTAAGGTTTTTCAACAAATTGTCGGCATTCCAATGGGCACTAACTGTGCTCCGCTTCTGGCTGACATATTCCTTTATTCATACGAAGCTGAGTTCATTCAGTCTTTGCTTTCGCAAGGAAAAAAACAATTGGCTCTTGGCTTCAATTTTACTTACAGATATATAGATGACTTGCTTTCAATTAATAATCCTTCATTCGCGGATTACCTTAGCATCATCTATCCAAGTGAACTGGAGGTCAAAGAAACCACAGAAACTAGTATTTCTACTTCGTATTTAGATATTATGTTGTCTTTCGACATTAATGGTCAATTGAACACCTCACTCTATGACAAACGTGACGATTTCAATTTCGCTATCACAAACTTTCCTTTCATAAGTAGCAACATTCCATCATCGCCCGCATACGGCGTATTCATATCTCAGTTAATACGTTATTCCAGAGCATGTTCAAATTACAATGACTTTGTTCTGAGGGCTAAGCGACTTTCAGTTAAGCTGCTCAACCAGGGTTATATATGTGCTAGACTAGCATCGTCACTGAGGAAGTTCTACGGTCGTTACGAGACTCTTATTACTCCATATGATATCTCGTTATCCAGACTTTTAAATGATATTCTGGACTGAGACCGATTCCGATCACTTTACACAGATTTGACACCTATACTAGAAGGTTACCTACTTCGACTTCTCCATATATAGATACATATGGAATTCACACGATTTGACTCTTTCTACGGGGTATATGTGACGGGTGTTGCTAGCAAGCAGGAGATGCTCACTCTCCCCGGGCACCTGATCTCACTCCATCACAGGGGTTCACATATGCTCTTCAAGTAGACATATTTTGTTATTTTCCATTTGTTTTTCATTTTCACTGATTTTGTATGTCCTATGGTTTCATGATTTTTGGACTTGTGGTTTGGATTTATCCATCATCTTTACATTGACAAGAATATAAAGTAAAAAAAATGTGTCTTTGTTACGGCTTTTTAAAACAAAAGAATCCTTTGATCATGTGTTTTGACCAAAAAGAAAATGCAGACAGGTATTCTATTCAATGTTGTAAGAGTTTAGGTCTTTCAAATCAATTTTACAGCTGTGTTTCTATATTTATTCACATGTTATTGAATTTATTTCAGATGCAACCCATTGACACCTCAATATACTTGCTAAGTTGCCGTCTTTGTTACATTTTCTTATAAAGTTAGAATTTCCTTTTACCAATCTGACAGATTATATGTTGGAAGACTTACATGTGTTCAATTTTAAGTGTGGCTTAAGTTTGGTTGTGTGAAATAAACTGTAAATGATCATCTTGAAATACCACATACAAACATTAAACCAGATGTAACAATCACACAATATGTAGTACTAGTTTGACGTCTTTGTTACATCGTTCAAAAAATATGTAACGCAGGATATTTATATCTGGTGTTCTAATGGATGGAGCCATTTAATATGTTGACTTTTGAGTGCTGATAAAGTTCTAGTGTTTGAATGCAATTAACATCATGACAATATCATATTTATTGAAACATTAGTTTGGATGTAACAATGACATGCGATATATAGTGCTAGGTCTAGCTCTCTGTTACATCGTTTGAAAAAGATTTATTCTGAAAACATTGTGATCTTGGGGTTGAACAAAGAAAGCAAGCAGTGTGTTCACTTTCAAGTTCAATAGAATGCTGGTATTTGACATCGATAATGCTTAATTATCGTGCAATATTTATTCAAAAATTGTTCCGGACGTTACATAGACGCTCAAGATGCAAGTACTAATGTTAACGAAGGCTCAAGTGAGCTATTGTCATAGTGCTTCGTCCGTCCAACTTTTCACATTTTCGACTTCTTCAGAACCGCTGAAGAGAATTTGATGAAACTTGGTAGGTATGAAGTCCCCTACAAGTGTGGTTATTTTTCGTCTAGATCCGTCAACAGGTGGCGCTACTACAGGCAAAAGTAGGTCACAGAGGGTACACTCCTTTGAGAAACTTCTTCAGACCGGGTGCACACAGAGACAAACTGCATGCATAGGAATTATCTAGAGAAATGTGTGAAGAAGTGTTGTTATTTCTGGTTCCATTCCGAAGTCTAATATTTGATGTTTTTGACATATTTTTGGACTTTGTTATTTTAATGCAGAAAAGAGTTATTTTTTGTCTTTAGTTAATATTGATGCCTTGATGTGGTTTCTTTTCATCATTTTTATAGTCAGTCGTAATTGCCACCACTTCCACCAATACACGAAATCACTTTTATTTCACACAACTGACAAATGAATCATTGAGAAACTTGCAACTTATTCCGCCTACTGGCCATGGAATGTATTCAGTCACAAGTGATAGCGATAGAAATTATTTATCCAGATGTGCAAGTCTGTATGCTTACGGTAACGAGGAAAATTATCCAGAGATGAGAATGAGAATTGTCAAAACGAGTTGGTTAGAAATACAAGTCTTTACCTACAGGATAAAACCCTTTTAATGTCCGCAAAGACCTCAACAACATTCTATCCATTTGGAAAAGACAGGGTTGTTGTACAGACTTGCTACATTATGTGGACACATACTGAGGGAAATAAAATTGCAGAAAAGGAATGGCGTCCAAACCATTTTGTGGCACTCCTCAGAATCCACTTTGATAATATTTTGGATGACCTGGAGGTCGAAACACCGTTTGCTGATGAGCTTACCAGTAACTCAAGTCATGAACTTAAAAACAGCTTAATGGATACTATTTTGGAGACCCTAGGCAATGAATGTGTAGCACCAGCTGATGTCCAAAAAGATGTTCCGATGTCTGAGCCAGCTGTTGATGATGTGTCATTTCCTGTTGCACCAGCTGATGTCTTCAAAGATGTTCCAATGTCTGATGAGCCGACTGTTGATCATATGTCATTTCCTGTTGCACCAGCTGATTATAATGATTTCTCTATTCCAGAACAATCGGAGACCCATACACATAAAGATGATCACCAGCCGTGCACTTCATCGGAATCACGTCAAGGTATATATTTGAATACATATTGACATGACTTTTTTATAAGAAAAATATTATTGCAATGAATTTGAATTTCTTTCTCAAATAGTGCAACAATAAGCTGTTCTTTTGGATAATAAGTTATAGGGGTTTTTATTTCCTTTTGATTTATTGTCATTTTCGTTTCTTTATTTTTATTTCTATATATTTTTTTTTCTGTACCAAGGACGGTAGTTCAGTCGGCTAAATAGTCAGAATACATGATATCTTGGTGATTCGGTTCCATAGGTCGTGGGTTCGAGTCTCATACGGGAACAGATAGACGTGACTGTAGGATGCCTTTTAAGTTGTAGAGAATTTGTACTCTTATATGTTTGACTATGTATTTATTTCTCCACAGATCCAAGATCCATAGTACTCCCAGGTGTTTCATAGATTCTATTTGTACATGTATATACAGTGCGGACGGCACGAGTTAGTTATAAATTAACACTTCGTGATTTTGACGGTCTTCTTGGTCGCATTCTTTCCGCGTTTCACGGTTTGGATCGTAACTTCTCAACTTCTAATCTACTGTCTGAATATGTCATACCTTGATATTATATGTATATTTAATTCATTAATCTGTAATGATGTATCATAATGTTTATCTCTTACTTGTTTACTTTATCGGCCAAACTGTCATGTTCATGATGTTGTCGGATGGATGATTCTCTCGTAAATCCTTATTATTTCCAGTATTTAAGTTCACATGTTTATCTCATAATATTTTGTAGTTGAAATATTCACATAAGTCCATATATCACAAATTAAAGAAAACAAAAGAGCTCATTGCTTTGCGAAAAACTCAAATATTGTCTAATATGTAAAGTTTCCTTATATTAGCACCTCTCATATCAGAAAGTCAGGATCGATGTTGAATTTAATTATACAATATACTAGTAAATAGGTTATGCCAACATAATACATATGATTATACAATCATAATATAACTCAAAATATAACTAACTTAATATCCATATTGCCTGGTCTTTTATAACAGTCCCTTTTGGTGTTATTCCACGACATAAGCAAGAAGATTTTCTTATTGTTAAAAGTACTCCATATTTGTAACATTAGGGTCTTCATACAATTTGCATGATATAAATATGCAACTAAAGTAAAATGATTTATGTAAACTTTTTTTATCTTTATAATACCAACATATATATAAATACCGTACTTAAATACAGAGTTGAATATATAATAAGCTTTAAAAACTATATCTGAAATATGTTCTGCAGGTGTTCCGTATGTTATGAGTAGAATAAGTAGGTAATGTTTTGTAAATAAGTCACAGCAGTACATATGGTTTAGATGATATTGATAATGATAGTAAAGTTGTGGCAATACTTTACGAGAACTGCAGGAAATATGTTCAGTAAATTGTACTTTTGTTTATGTACTTTGATGAATTAAGATATTATCTTGAACAAAACATCACGCCTAAACTTCTTGTCCAGTCTGTTATGAGTATTAAGCAAAAGATATGCGATTCCCATAGTATTTGATTAAACATACTTCATTTCCTGTAATAATGCATCAGTTTTCATAGAATGTATGTCGTCATAATAGTTTTGAGGTCAGATACCTGAGAAATAACTATTTTATGAAAAGAACTGCAATATATACAGATTTAGATAAATTAGCTTAATTATTCAATAATACACTACCCTCCATGAGTTAAGTATCCACCCCAGGAATTTTCTATATATAAAGACAACAAATAATAAGTCAATATTTTATGTTGTTAGATTTTAACTGATAGAATGTTGGAACAATTTGTCTGCCAGGAGATGCAGAACACTTTGATAAGGGCAAGAGGAGGGTACACATATTAGTATTGCATTTGTATATGATTTTTAAGAAATATTTTGTTAATCTTCACTTTTTCAGTATAAAACATGTTCGTTCATTGAATATAAACAGCAAAATACCTTAATTATTTCTATTTCTTTCATTTTTGTCAAATTAATTCCAAAATTATGAAAAATATAAGAGTGTGTACTTATTTATGGAGGGTAGTTTATAATTGCAAGTAAACACAACTCCAAAAATCTCCCAACAAGTCTATCTCGCTTTACTTGGCCATCATATCTATCAAGATTTGTCAAGTCATGGAAGATACATTGATTAATATCTTTTTGATTCTCTATGTTGTTAATGTCAATGCCTTTCAATTCCTATATTGTGAAGTATCACATCTGCAATGGTTTAGGTTACTGCTCTGTTCACAGATGTATTGAATCCATATTGCAAAGCTGAAAATCGGTTTTTGATGATACCAAATGCTTGTTCAATTAGCACTCTGGTCCTGCACAAACTATTGTTAAAACGTTCTTGTCCTTCATTTGCAGGAACCAGGAAAGGTATCATCAAAAGGCAACTTAAGGGGTACCCAGAGTCTCCCACTAACAGTCCTTTATGATCACCTAAAATGAAAAACAATTCGATCAATAACAGCCATGTATATCAATTTTAAAAGATTTTAACGTTTTACTAAATGAGTTGTGAAACTATAATCCTATGTTGTGAACTAAAATATGTAATAACAATTTGTAAAACTAAATTTATAAAATTGTAGTTAAAAAGAGTTAAGTGCTAATATTGTTTGGATAGAAATATGAATTAACCGTTGCCTTAAATTACATTCTGATACTATATATGATTTATCAAAATGGTGCAAAAAGTGCTTTTGTCAGAACAATATATTTATAGGCACACTTTGGCCTGTATTGTTTGGATTTAACTTCAATTCCCAAAACTCCAGTCTGGTCATTTTCAGTTAACATGAATTTGATGGTCACTTAAAATCTATGAAAAACAACAATGTAATCGTGTATTTGGGACATACATTATCCTTCAAAGAAATTAAAGTATTATATATAATATGTAAGTTATAATATTATCTCATTTTTAGGTTCAATTGATAATCAATCTTGAGTAATAATTTTTATGTTTAAAATGGTTGTATATATTTATTATTTACATATATTAGAAGATGAATTTTAAGTGAAAATGTCAGCTTTTAATCATATAATTTGTCATGGTGAAAATAATATTAAACATTGATTATTTCTAAAAGTACCTCTTTAAACTGTGCACACAGTCCAGAACTCCATACTCGAGCACCATGGACAGAGCCTGACCACTATGGTCACATCTGGAAAAATTAAGTACAATTATACATACATGACCAATCTGGATGTTGAATTAGAATTCAGTACGTGATTGGCATTACACTGCAATTTATTTGTGTTAAGAGTATACACAACGAAAGTCATCCCCATCTGATAAAGGATTGTAATCTACTACATTGCTGAGTGGCCGAGTTAAGTCAAGTTTAACACTAAAGCAGTGAACTTGCAAATGAATCAAAAAGGTCAATACTTAAATCAGATAATATGGAAAGATATTTTCCATTCTTTCACCATTTTTATTCTGACCATGCATTTATTTCAATTTAATTAAATTTCCATAATCCCATTGTTACGCTATAGATTTAGTTTATTGCTATATCATTTTGTTTTCTAAAATCAATATCAATAATATATCCGTGGCACATTCAGAAATTCAGGTCATTATAAATAGTACTTTAATAATTGTCACATACACAATTTCATTTACCATTCTTGCATTTGATTTATGTGAACTTGACAATAGCTGGTAACCGGGATTGACCTATACATTTTACATTAATTATGCTGAATATAGCCACTGTGAATCTTCAATAGAATGAATTAAAACAAAAATCAGAAACAAATAATAAATTCTGATCATTCAATAATCAGAGTGTGCATAGTAATAATTTATTTTGAAGACTGCACTATATATAAATTGATTATTATGCATTACAGAATTAATTTATTTAAATCATCTGTACAGTAAGGGAGTGGACTCCCTTTGTGTTGATATAATCATGTGCAATGTGTAATGGAGCTTTTATTTGGATGAAAGTGCAATCTACTGCTCCAATTACATTTGGAAAACCTAAAAAGTATAATATTACTATATGAAAATTAAATGTAATGCATTAAGTAATAATATTCTATTAAAATAAAGAATAATGTTACTGATCTATATAATATTCAGTGCTTTTGTACTGAAGGTCTACATTTCAGTGCTTTTGTACTGATATGAGATATACTTAATTTTTTCCATCATGAAATTATGTAAATCACTCTAAAACTAAGGAGTATCTCCCTCATGCATAGCTCTGTCCTTAGATTTATTCTTTGGTTTACTTTTTCGATCATTTTGGTTTTAATACTGCTCTTCAAATATTTATATAATATGAGAATTCCAACCATTCGGCCACGAGTATTACCGAAGAGACATGAATTGTCGAAATCTGCATTTGGTGCACAAAATTAGAAGGTATATATGTTTTATATTTATTATAACTACTAGGCCAGTGTCACTACTGGTGGACTAATAGTTCCCGAGGCCATCACAAGTCTAGTTTTCAGTGCTTTTGTACTAACGTTCTACATTTCAGTGCTTTTGTACTGATATGAGATATATACTTAAGATTTTCCGTCATGGAATTATGTAAATTATTAGAATAAGAGATTTAAATGATAGGAGATAACGCATGATGGCGTTTGGTCCTTCTACGTAAAACATCTTGAAGATTTGTGACCAAACAAACAATGGTACCTCGGCTAAATCTATGCCGATTGTACAGCTCTTCATCAGATTGTGTTTCCAGAGGATTAGTTCTATCCAAGAAGACCCTTGGACGTGGTAAATTAACATTCTAGCGTCTATTTCGACGTAATATTCTGTGAACGGCAGCCATATTGTTTTTCTTGAGAAACTTCTTAAGTATGGTATTGAGCATTCTCAAATATTGGAGTAAATTCTTAGATTTAAGTCAGATTTTTGTCTTAACTTTTTATGGCGTTGAATTCTACTGACACAAAAAATTTGAGTAAATTCTTAAGTTCTTAAGAACAAAATCTGTCTTAAGTATGTTTTATGGCGCCAAATCACTCTTCATGAGAATTCATTTAAACGTTTGACAATGGAATAAATTAAAATGAAATATTTGACTTAAGTATATTCTCAGTTTATGGCGCCGGGACCCGATTTGACCTCCATTATTTTTTACTTGCGTTGACCCACGGTTGATCAGACATTTTTGAATAGTGATCGTTGTTGATATATGTGGCTGTCAAGCACGTTCACGTGGTCTCAAAATGAAGTTAACGTTGAAATCTGCGTTAACGCAAGCGCGTGTGCTCAGCACTCTTGAGCGCATGAGGAAAGCGACGTTAACATAATGTTATGTTAGAACTGCACCTCACTATATATATATAAAGACAAAGACACCCGAATTTACGAAGGATAATAATAATGAAAAAAATACCTTTTGTAGTCACTCACAACCCTAATAATAAAAATATTTTATGTTCAGCGAAACGTTTTTTCCCGATCCTCTACCAATCAGAAACGATGCGGTCCATTATAAAGGAAACAGACATATTGAACAGCAGGCGACAAGCTCCAAATATCAAGATTTTAACACGGGCCAGATTTACGTCAGAACCGGAAACTTTTTCCGTCACAAAATGTGGAGATCCAAGATGCGGAACCTGCTCCTACATTCAAGAAGGAAGTAAAATTACGTTTCGAAATGGAATGCAATTCAGTATTAATGCAAATATGAATTGCAAGACAACAAATCTCATATATTGCATGACCTGCACAAATTGCATGGAAAACTACATAGGTCAAACGGGAAATAAATTGAGTGACCGATTGCGGGTACATAAACAACAGATAAAACATCCGGAAATAAGGAATATACCTTGTAGTGAACATTTCGATGTGTGTTGTAATTTTCCCACTTTTTTTTGAAATAATTCACGATAATGAATATATGAGAAAAAGTAAAGAACATTTTATAAAAATATTTAAACCAACTTGAAACCGTAATTAGATTAAAATGTGCGAAATAACTTTGCATTGTAAGGCAACCACATACGCTACTTTCATTGTGACGTCATACATATTACTGTTACTTTGCTATTCGTTACCAACTATACACTCTGTCTGATGAGCCCTGGAGGGCTGAAAGCGCTAACAGAACAGATGAAAGTTATGTTATTCTAAACTTCATTTTAAATATACCAAACTGTACGAAAAACATTGCTAATATTTTTAATATATATATATATATATATATATATATATATATATATATATATATATATATATATATATATATATATATATATATATATATAGCACAAGTAGGAAATATAACAACAGCGTTCAGTATTCCAAAATGTCGGATCAACCGTGGGCCAGTGCAAGTCGCTTAAGAATAAGAGAGGTCAAATATAAAAGCACAAGAAAGCGACAAACGACACAATTTTTCTTTATTTTAGTGTCCTATGTTCGCTTTCTTGTGCATATATATATATATATATGTATATATATATATATATATATATATATATATATATATATATATATATAAACTGTGTTTACGAGTTTATGAAACAAGCAGGAGTGGTCCTGTGTCATGGTAGTTGTAGCACGTAAAACATCCCGTACTGCTTCAGATGAGTCTGTCGCAAAGGTATAAATCTGTATGTCCTGTATCGGGCAGATGTCCAAAGTATTTACGTGCAATTATTATGGAGTGACGTTAAACAATAATCAATCAATAAATAAATGTTTATGAAACACTATATATACAATATATGTATAATGAAGAAAGTTTTTATTTATATGTGTAGAATTATTTTTACTAATATTTGATCCTATAGTTAATAGTCAAAACAATGTTTAATGAAAATAATAACCGCTTACTTTGTGGAATAAATAAAATGATTCAGTATACCACATCTAGTGGCAGAATTCTATCGATATCTACGTAGACAAAAGATAAATCTACGCAAGGATTTTACTTTAACAATATAAATATTTTTGCTTATTTCTACCTCTGTGCAGTAAATGAAACGATTCAGTACACCATTTCTCGTATTTCTAAGGATTCTATCGATATTAACATATACGACAACAACAACAAATTAATAAATAAATAAATACCAAAACATAAATAAATAAAGAATGAAAGAAAACCAGAATTAGGATTAAGAGTTTTAATTTGAATTTTTTTTTGTTTTATTTTTATTTTTATTTTATTTATTTATTTTTATTTTTTCATTTTTAAAGCTTTCAACTTTTACTGATGTCGCTTTAAAAACAAGGGATATTTCTGTGCTGTGTTGTTTTGCACTTTGATTGATTGATTGATTGATTTTTGTTTTACGTCACACCACGAATATTTCACGTATATGGTGACGGCATCTGCCTGATGCGGGGCATACAAATTTTGACCTTGCAACGTACCCACCCGAAGCAGTGAAGGATCTTTATCGTGCCATGTATACCACGACACGGGGCCTCGGTTTTTACTGTCTCATCCGAAAGACATGACACCGGCATGACGAGAGCGGGACTCGAACTCCGGCCTCCCGATCAAGAGTCCGACGCGATACCACTAGGCCATGCCGGCTTGTTTTGCACTTTGAGATATGAAAATATTCATAATTATAATATGTATTTGCAAATAGTATATCAATTGAATCAATTTGCCGTCGATATCAGGACATAACAATAATTAAAACAAATGCTACAAGATAGAATAACAACACACATTATTTTACCCCTATTGCGCCCCAGTAACGAAACAATGTATGCATTCGTGATAAAATTAATAAGAAACTTCTGTTAAAAGCACATGTGATTGTATCAAAACGGCACTTAAATAACATTTACACAAAACATATAAGATATTCCGTGTAGAAAAGGTTTTCCCTTTTAGAACCCGTAACATCATCTTGGAATTCTGTTAAATATATGACGTTATACTTACAAAATGCAAAATATACCTACACACCTGCCTGTACACAACAGAATGGATAAGTTGTAAATATTTCACCAATTATATCTTTTAATTATAGGCCATTAGAGAAATGATTGATCAGAAGTTTTATAATATTTATCATAACTTTAATAAGGTGAAGGTCGAATTATTCCGAAGAAGGACACATTTTATAATTTCTGTTAAACTTTTGTTATATAGTCGTTAGAATTACCCCCCGCTTTAGAATTTACTGCCCTTCTAACTCTACGAAGACAGTATATATTAGAGCTAGACGGACACGAAAGTATATGTATTCGAAAAACAATGCACAAAAGACGCTGGGAACGTCTTGATAGATCATTATAAACATATCCTGAATAAAATGTTTTCTTACCGCCGGTATAAATACCCGTGATCTGCATGTGACCTTCTAACTTTTTGGGGTTTTTTCCCAATGTCTCTCTAACTCTGAATAAGCAAGTCTCTCATAGCACCCCTCTTGCCCAAATTACATTATTTACCAGTAAATTGGTAGATCCCTTTGAGCATAGAACAAGGTGAGTGGTTATCATCCTAGGGCGAGTCTAATAAAGCGGTCTGATATATTACAAAACGTGATGTCTTTTTACCCACACTAACATGTATAAGATCCCACTGGCATTTTGTAATCAAGTTAATGCTTTAAATGATTATAAAAAGAAAGATACTGGACCTTAGTACGTTTCAAAATCATTTCCATAAAGTAACGATGATGTCTCCATCCAGCACGTGCTTTCAGTTTTGTTGCTTTTACACACAATAAGGCGATGCCCCAAGATAGTATAGATAAAATCTTGTGACATCAAAACAAATACGGGAATTCATACTGCACTGTAAGACTATATAGTCACAAATGTATATTTGATAAATTTGATCTTATTCATTTAGGTACAAAATTATATCAATACAGTGAGTAAAACTAGTCTAAATCTGACGATCAATAATATCGATAAAGTCATTCTTAATTACCAATAATCGACAGAAAGAGACGATGAGCAGATGTAGGATAAATCCAAAACATAAGTCTAAAAATCATGAAACCAGAGGACATACAAAATTAGTGAAAATGAAAAATAAGTGGAAAATAACAAAATATATACCCAGTAGTATATTTATATTTTATTAAAACTAACGTTATATTATTTACTGAAGAAAGAATCTCCAAACACCACATTTTGAAGCCGTTTTGATTGATATAAAAGTGTACGTTTCGACAAAAATACGTGACGACTTTGAAAATTTCCAACTAAATATATCCAAGTGCTCTTGATCTGACATATCATATGATTTAAGTCATTGAACTTACTCCTGTACATTGGATAAACTGTTCTAAAGTACACAGTGATTGTTGACTTTCGGGAATGTCAATATGCATTTAAATACCATGTTATAAAACACAAAGTTACTGTAATCTCCTAATGTCAAAAGTGATCTTAAGAAAATTCATATTAATCCGTGTGTTAGGAACACAGAACAAGTACTCATTATCTGATTACTTTTCACGTGCACCACTTCATACAGTTAAAAATAGAGTTGGGAATTGTTAAGTGGCGTAAGTGTACTTAATTGATTCATTGTATTATATTATGCAGTATTTAATATAAGTGGACTTAGACGTTTAGTTTATGAGGTGCTTAATATGTATGAAGTTCCAATGTCGTTAAGAGTATTGGACAAAAGAACCATATCAACATTTTACACTGTGATCAAAGACGTTCAGGTGTGTCCGCAACAAACATATACTTCAAAGACGCCTATTTATATTAGAAGTGTTAGTTGTAAGAAGATACTGTAAGTCTAGAAATTTCTTCTCTTACCAAACATTAACGATGGTGCACGATGACTCGTTACATAGATTTCCTTTATCTGATTGATCACAAATGGTATAAATACATAAAGTATCATATCAGGATGATACTTCGAAAAACGTGTGTGTACATATGATTTTTCAAGTAAGCACGTTACCCAATGTTTCAAAAAGTATTGTTATATCACGGAAACAGAAGCAGAGGGAAATCCACCTCTTTGGTATATTGACATTTTTGGAACTCGTGTCGAATTGTCTATACTTTTCGCTATATTCATCGCAACTTCAAGTATTTCGCTGTATGAGCAGTGCATACGTTTACATGTGTGATGCAATAGGTTCTAACAAATCTTAAACAATACCATTTACATATATAATGAAATATTACCAAAGCAATATGCTCTGTATTGATTTCAGTATTTACATACATCATAATTTTTTAACTATACGTAGATAGAACTTGTAGATCGGGTGCTAGCATGCAGTAATTGTAAAACAATTAATGTGCTGAATTTGCTAGTTGAATGTTTCTCTTTTGCATTATGTCAATGATTGGGGTTTTTTTCCGATTAAGATTTGTGAATTATCCTCTTCGACGGATATTTTGCCTCAATTACTTGTATTAATTATCCCCTTTCTTCAATTTCTTCGAAGCGGAAATATATAGTGAAATGTAGAATAAGTTTACTAATTTGGTGTTTTTGTTCTTGAATTAAACACATGGTGGTTGTATTTATCTGACATATAGTGCGATGTTAGCGTTTTATATATGATAAATGCATCTTCTTTGCTCTCTTGGGTTAATTTTTGTAATATTTAACCTTTGCTTAAAGGAACATAGACTGTAACATCTAACTAAAATATGTAAATATTTTTTTATCATAAATAAATCTAATATCTACTAAAGTAATTTAGTTCAGCAGAGAGAATTATGCGGTTTTATTATCTATATAATAATGATTTTCATCTTACTCATCTCCGCTTCGAACAGAAATACTCTTGCTCTTAACCACACTAATTGAGTACCCTTTGTTACTCAATTTATCGTCCTAAGTCGGTATCTAACCTGTCGTACAATCAGTGTTTTTGTAATGTCATTTCATTACTTATTATAAAGTTTTGTTGCACATCTCCTTGGTGACTTCTGCCCTACAGGTAAGTCATGTGTCTTTCTCTTTCCCATGTGAAGCAGACATTCAGAATCGAGACACGAGAGCGCAAGTTCCATGGGCGTGTAAGTGATTTATATTGGCTGAATTTTCACGCATTCCTAATTTTAAATGGTAAAACCATTTGGAAAATACTAAAGAAAAACAAATTGATTTATTTATATATGATACATTATTTAGACTGATTAGCGTAGATTTACATAGAAAAATAGTCTGAATTGCTTTTATTTTATTATCAAATCATTCAACAGTATGTATAGGTATTGGTTTAAACATGCAAAGAAGCTTTTCACATAAACAACATTTCGGTAGTAAAAGCTTTCGGAACACAAATTTCTTCGTCTTTGGACAAAACGTCCAGAACGTCTCTTCTTTGTAATTTCCTTGAGTACAAGTGTAAATGAAAAAAGGTATGGACGATTGCACGTTGGAGCACACCCTGAAAAAATGATAATAACGGTAATGTAAATAGTGATAAGAATATCAATAATGGTAAATTATTAATATTTGGCATATGTGAATGATGAACTTTACTCATTTCTCATAAGTATTTTTAAAATCAACACGTTTTTACTGATATTGTCTCTGTTATAAACCACTGAAAATCAGAGTAAAGAACAAAGTATAGGACAATGTAAGCGCTTCCTACTTTGCTAGACGCTTGTGCCATAAATGTCAAATACAACAAATGAAAAATTATGAACAATGCAAACATGAGAATAAGAGTACTCCGATATGAATGAGATAAGGTCTTTGTCATTTATTATGGATTCTTACTGAACGAAGCACAAATCCCTAGGCAATACCTGTATAAAGCAATTAATTTTTCAGATTCGATTATTGATCATGGAGTAGTATAAACTTACCTGTCACAATTTACCCAAGTAAACTGGACTCCCCACCACGGTTTTAATACCCAACAATCTCCATTATCGGGGTCATTGACGAATCGACCTATTGTGGACTTCTGCATAGTTGCTGTACATAACTGGCGTAACCATGGAGATGGTTTTGTATGTTGAATAAAATCTTGATCTATATTTCTGTCAAAAAGACATGTAGTAGATTAAAGAAAAATAAAATTGGAAAGCTTTTTTAATAATATGTGAATGTATAAATAAACATGATTGTTTGATTTCTGCTTTACGTCATTCAAATTTATTGCACGTATAAGGAGATGGGATCTGCCTAATGCAAAAAATGCTCAGGGATTTAGACCTTTGCAACAAACTCACTCACAGCAGTGAAAAATCGTTTACATACCATATCTAGCGTGACACGGAACCCATCCGAAAAATAATACACCGACGAGTTACCGGCAGGACTAGTGCCCAGAACTATAAGTCAGTATGATTCAATGACAAATGAAATTAACGAATATGGATTACCAACATAAACTGCGATCTTTTAATGACTGCGTGTTAATATATTCTACTACATTATTTCAGATGATGTCAATTTTTCTCCTATATTATTCTACTTATGTTAAGATCTGACTATTGTAACATCATACCCTTTTCAGACATTTTATGGCCGACACTTGTGGTTCAGTGTTACTCTACATTTCTCCTACATGATCCATAACAAAATACTATGGAGGGTATTCGTTGTCAAAAATCCAGACATGTAGAGATGTAAATTTACGTTGAAGATGTATCGTTAACACATGTACTTTGTACAAATGTATTATTTACACTTGCACTAATCGCAGTTGTATGATTTACATATGCACTTTCATGGGCAATTTTAACTGTACAAAACCCCTCTGGTGAAATATTAAATTTGTTATGTACATTTTACTATAACACAAGCGTAGGTTGCAATTCTGGCTAGATACTTCCATTTAACGCTCTGTAGAATATACACGTTACAATTCTACATCTGTAGAGTATACATGTTTGAAGCATTGCACTGCCCACATTTGGAAAATCGCTGGAAACACGCGACATGACCCGATTAGCGTGTTCATGAAGTCTCCCTACTTTCAGTTTTAACGACAACACCATAAATTTTAATATTTCGGGGATAAATTCCTTTTAATGCCAGTCATGCTTACACCGATAAACATTCGAGTCAACACATGCCCTACTGAGGACTTCCACAGCTTTTGACAAACGCACGAGTACATTAGGAACCATCTGTTTGATATTCGTGGAAAGGGGGGGGGGGGTGTTTTCTTGAAACAATTCTTACTCTGATTTTGACTTAAAAATTTGCCCACTCAATCATAACCCATACTTTTGAATAAATTAAACTTTTTTCTGGCGAGCAATCACGAACAAACCTGAAAATTATTATTTCGGTAGTGTAATGTTTGTACTGGATATATGCCAAGAACAGTTTATGAAAGGCGGACAGAGATGCCCCCTCACGCCCCTGCAGTAACCTTCTTTCCCATCCCCTCCTCCCACTCCATATCTTCCCCTCCTTCTCACCCTGTACAATCCCCCCTTTTGTTCATTATGTAAAATAGACTGTCCGAGCCCCGTGGCGCCGTCTGATATTTTTCATAATGAACTGTTTTAGGCATATACTGTACTTAAAACTGTCCTCTGATATTACTACGTCACTGTCAATTTTTAGATATAATTTTCAGACAGCCCCGGTCAGCTGTGAACTTAATAAATACATATTAGATTATATAGTGGTGAATAAATATAAAATAGATATATCTTCTAATTTTGTGCACCAGATGCGCATTAATGCAGAATTTTGTCAAAACATTACGTTTTTTCGTTTCAAATTTGTAATACTATACAATATTTTATTAGGGAAAAATGCTTGCTCTGGCCATACTTAAAAGGTTCCCATGTCCTAAGAACAAATATAGAACATATATACCTTTTAATTTATTTTGTGCACCTTATGCGCATTTCCACAACTTATGTCTCTTCAGTGATGCTCGTAGCCGAATGATTGGAATTCTCAAAATTTATAAAAAATATGAAGACCAGAGTTGAAGTCGAAAAGTGAACCAAAGAATATATCTAAGTCAGAGCTATGCACGAGGGAGATACTCCTTAGTTTTAGAGTTATTTACTTAATTTGATGACTGACAATTTGAAGTATATATTTCATTTCAGTACAAAAGCACTGAAAACTAGACTTATGATGCCCTCAGCGACTATAAGTCCACCAGCAGTGACACTGTGCTAGTAGTTATAATAAATATAGAACATATATACCTTTTAATTTTGTGCATCATATGCGCATTTCGAGAAGTTATCTCTCTTCAGTGATGCTCGTGGCCGAATGATTGGAATTCTCAAAATTTATAAAAAAAAAATATGAAGAGCAGAATTGAAGCCAAAATGATCGAAAAAATAACCAAAGAATCTATCTAAGGACAGAGCTATGCATAAGGGAGATGCTCCTTAGTTTTAGAGTGATTTACTTTATTTGATGACTGAAAATTTGAAGTATATATTTCATGTCAGTACAAAAGCACTGAAAACTAGACTTTTGATGCCTTCGGCGATTATCAGTCCACCAGCAGTGACATCGGCCTAGTGGTTATAATGAATATAGAACGTATATATGTTAAGAGGAAAAATGTGACTGGGATGAAAGACACAGACCCTCCCAATATCATCAAATTGACAGTGCCTTATTCATTTGCTCCGTTCAAAATTCTGCAATATATATATATACACAATAATATTAATTCTCCCGGCATTCATTTTGCAAAAGCGAAAGTAGGGAAACTTGTTTATACGTCTTTAAACACTTGCTAATCGGGTGATGTCGCGTGTTTCCGGAAATTTTCAAAATATGGGCAATGCAAAGCTTCAAACATGTACACCTTACAGATAAAGAATTGTAATGTGTATATTCTGCAAAGCGTTGAGTGGAAGTATCTAGAACTACAAACTATGCATGTGTTATAGTAAAGGGTACACTCAAATATGCATGAATACAAACTTAATGTTTCACCAGAGTGGTTTTGCACAGTTAAAATTTCCCATGAAAGTGCATATGTAAAACATACAAATGCGATAAGCAAAAGTGTAAATAATACATTTGTATAAAATACATTGTACATGTGTAAACGATACATCTTCAACGTAAATGTACAACTCTACATGTCTGGATTTTTGAGTACGAATACCCTCCATGAAATACTAGTAGTTTGCTTCCTCTGTACATGACGACATTTATGCAAATGTTGGTAACCAATTAAGAGACGTTCTTAAATGCTCGAGTACTTCTCATCTTTGATTTACACGAGTCTATAATTGTCTACCGTGGTCTAAAATTGTTTAGTCACTTAACACCAATGGCTTTCGAATTTTCACGTTATTGTATTACTTTCCCATTCATACATATACTGTCTAAGAACATGTTATAAATAAATTTAGACTAAACATCAGATCACTTTTGTAAGAAAGTCGTGCAATTTATTTTTAATAAAATAATGATTTTTCGTATTGGTTATTTAAAACATAAATATTTTAAGTAATGCTAGAGTGCCCTGAACACATTTTGGCCAAAGGATATGTGCCATTCATTGATATTTACGTGCTCTTGATGTTTTTGACTAGACTTTTACTGGACATCGATAATGTAAGGTAGCACTTTCTTTTTTTCATTTCGTTAATATACCTCACGAAGATTTTACAGAATACTTCAGTATTTACAATTTTACTTGTTATTATACATTGAGGTGATTGTAAAATAAGAGAGACAAGTCGTACTCATCTATGATTACATCGCGATAGTTTGATATTTTAACCTTTTAAATAATAATAAATCTGTGCTTATCTTATTTGTTTTTAATGTTACAGGGTTCTTAATCCTTATTTATTCTTCTTTCTTCATGATTCATTTAGAATCTATGAACTAAGAAATAATAATGGGGACTTAGCCACAGTCATTTCTTTAATTTGGGATTTTACCACTGTTACACTGATATCGGATTGAGTTTGTATTTTTTTTTTAAATTCAAGGAATATCTCATTATGTATAGTTCAGCCCTTGGTTGGCGTTTGTGATTATTTTTAGTTCATTTGTGTTGGTGTTTATCCAAAAGTATTTCCGAATATTCGGCCTTGAGAGTTACCGAAGAGACATAAGTTATCACATGTGAATATGGTGCACTAAACATATGCACGTTCAAATGTTCTGATGTTTATTCTTTCAAATACATTTGAATAATCAGAACTTATTTGATGTCTTTCGTTCGAGACCGCAACAGCCTAGACTTCGTATCATAGTTATTGTGCTATATAAATTATTTCTCACTGCTTCGTGTATATCTGCATACGTCTAAATTTCTCATAGATGCAATTCTATTCTCTTAATTCTACCCTTTGAAAATAAATTCTGAATTCAATTTTAATTATTCTGAGTCTGTTAATTGCGCAATGTTATATATAAGAAAACAGCGTACATGTATTTGTCTTCGATTTCAGAACGCCAACATTTAACATCATTTTCATTGTTACAGTTCTGACCCGAAGATATCGTCCCGCGTCAAAAGTTTGTAAATTATTACAAAATATAAAATGCAGATGTATTTCATGCAATTCTCTATCCTTTGATTGATACTTTGGTTCTTACTTGTAGGTCGACTTTCGTTATTTGTTTGTTTTGCAAATAACTACTCCTTGGATTTCCACAGTGTTGGCCTTGGGCATCATTGATGAGACATTAGTTGTCGAAATGCGCATATGGTGCACTTCATTTGTAAACGTATATATGCTCTGTTATTTACATGTATTTTACGCCATTTGCACCACCGCGTCATTCTCCACATCTGAGACAAAATTCATGCCGGATAGCGAAACTTTTCGCCTGTAGCGAAATGTGCTCCTTTGAAAGACAAAAGCACTACCGTAATAGCCTGTATATCAAACCGCTGGTGTTATGCTTAAGGGGTTTCTACATATAATGTGTTGTAAATATGTACAAGTCTTTCTTTTTTATATATGTACCATAGAGTGGTATTTTCTCCTATTGTTTTAATAAAAAAAACCTGTCATTTAATTGCGTATAGATGTCATTCATGACATCACGCCATGACTCTAAATTTGGTCGCAGGAAATTTTGCGTAATATATCATAAGTAAATTAAGAATTTATTATTCAAAAATGTTCAAATAATAAATATAAGGATGGGTTTTGCCGTCCGTTATCATACGCTAGGCACTGCTTTTGTACTATGAGACGACGTTGAACGCTATCAACCTTATGGCGTCAAAAGAACGTTTCATTTTTCTTTACGTCATTTTTGTTGGAATACGTTTAATTTTCTCTCTTAATATTAGGACCGCAGTTAATGGCGGCAAAGTCCATTATTCTAACATAATGCAACCTCATGGCCCCACATGCTATGGAAACACCATGCTCTGGAAATCTCGTGACGTCACTTAGTACGATATGACGATAAAAAGTATTGCCCCACACTTCAGGACCCCGTTTCATCAAAGGGCCTAAGCCTGATCGTAAGCTTAGTCGGGCGTAAGTTCCGGACTAAGTCAAATTTTTTGACTAACTTGCGTTTCGTCAAAGTTAGTCATAGGCCTAAAAATGAAAATTTACGCCTGCTATGAGGCAGCCTTAACTTTTAGACTAAGACTAAATATGGCTGCCATTAATTGACATAATCATACGTGAATTTCAAAGTAGGCAAATAAGACTCAAACATGTGCCTCGGAATCGTAAAATGTGTGTCCTACCTGAATTCAAGTGCGCCAAAAGTTCCTTTTTCGAATAATTTCGATAACTTTTATAGAAGTAAAAACACAAGTACACAGCTATATTAAACCGTCCTATATTATTTATATAACATCTGTAAACTTGTGTAAAATATGCAGTATACGTCATGAATCAGTAACAAGTCTAAGGCTCAAAACTTTACACAGATATGACGTCATAATGTTTTTCTCCAGTATTTATATATACTTTGTGGGTAGTCATAAAAATCTCATAAAATATGACGCGTGGATATGAGTTTTAAGGTAGATCTACCTTAAATTTTCATGAATTTTTTCGATTTTCTTCATCAAATAACAAAATTAGATTATTAAAACATTTGGCAGTATCTATCAGTAACATTGTAAAAAATCCCCAATATTTATTGAAAATACTACGGCATATATTTTTGAAATGAGAATAAAATATGTCAAATATAAACTTTATGTGTTGAATACGAAATGAGGAACCATTTTCTCTTATTCATTTTTCATAATCCTAGGGCCTTATCATTATTACCAATCAGAAGCAATACCGGTGTCAAAAATTGAAAAAAAGTAAATCACCCACCCCCTCCTAGATCCGCCATTGCTACAGATAGGTCAGTTACACAATAGTCTAAATCTTACATTGGACAATGACACCATAGTAGTGATGAAAGGAATCAACTTTCCAAATAAAGCGTCCGATTTCTCCATAACACCTTCTGTTAAAGCTTTAATAATTTCATTTGCACATCAGTTAAAATAGTTTTCTTTTCTTAATACTGAAAATTATATCTAAACTCGCCATCTTGCCTTTTTAGTATGCTTAATTTTCAGCGCGTCTGAAAATTGATGCGTAACTCGCCTACGTAACGATGACGTAAAAACTGCTAAATATAATCGACACGCCCACTTCTTTATTTATATCAAAACGAAAGTAATAGTACGCATGCGTAGTCTTTTGAAAGCTTAGGCTTAAATATAAAGACTAAATATGGGGACTTACGTCCGGACGTACGCCCTTTCATGAAACGGACTTAGGCTGGGCCTAAATTTGGTCGTTAGCCTTGGACTAAGCTTATTCTCAGGCCTAAAGTTACGCCGTTTGATGAAACGGCGTCCAGGACCAAATTATTCCATGTAAAATGCTCAGAAATTCACTAAATACTTTATAAATGTAAAATCGGTTGATCATGACTGGTATATACCACGATTGCTGCCTGGCGGCCGAGACATGTCGAATATTGATTAAAGACACGTGATACACTTTCAGGGAACATAACATTTATATATGACAGTAAATAGTAATTTATACGCTACAGGATGTTGCATTATGACGTCAATTACGTATATTCGACGATTCCCCAATTGAATACTATGGGGCCTCGCGTTGTCTTGCTGTACCGAAAGGTGTTAAGGAATCTACATGTAAAATTTCAAAGCCTTACACCTTTTGGTATAAACGATATAATTAATATTTTTGTCACATAGTCATAGTCACAGACAGGTCAAAAACTAGATGTCCCTGATTTCATTACGAGGGCATAAAACGAACTTGTTTTTTCCGCTAGTATATATAGAGATTTCTGGAGTTAAATAGATACCTCGAATGAGATTCTAGTAGATATATCTCTATTCTGTACTTGGAAAAGGGATTAAAATTCAAGACATTTCTATTTAAAAAAAAATGAGATATCTCTAAATTCAATGGAGATATCTCCCTATCAAAAGTCGAGATATATCTATTTTAAGTAAATATCTCCTTTTTGTTGTAAAAAGTAACATGCTGGATTTAATTATGTGTAAAAAGAAAATCCAGAATTTCACATTAGGGGGGATTCACTATGTAGTAATTTTTCCCCGGGGGAAAATGGATATAAGAGGGAGAAAAAATGGCTATATAGCCTAATATTCCCCGGAGAAAAAAAACATACTATATATCCTTTTTTCGGGGGGGGGGGGGGAACTGCTATATAACCATTTTCCGGGGGGCAAAATGGCTAGGGGGAAAAATTCTATATAACACCGGTCCAGTGACACTTTCATTACATATTTAATGTCTTGTCTATATATGTATGACTCTATACTCAACATGTATGTACTCATTTGTAATTTGTTATATTGAATAAAAACAACAACAATGATAATAATAATTATAATTATAATATTAATTTGCCTATCCTCGTAAAGAGATGTGACATCAATAGAATAAAGGTCATGGCGTATGAACTTTCTCATCGATCAATCAGAAGGCAACTTACATGATCGCCGTATATATGTAAACATTTCGGTAATGTTCTATTTCCAACAGTGATATGATATGATCATCCAAACACAAAACTATACGTTTTTGTAGACCTCGCTAACATAAAGAACTTTGAAGCTTTGCACTTCATATGCAATCGAAAAAGTTTACATTCTTTTACCTTTGGTAATAGGCTCATATAGAAAACGGTAATTTCAACAGAGTGAAGCTTTAAAAGGAACGTGTATGAAGAATATTTCATTACAGATAACCCCCTTTTATTGATATGATAATATGGCTGAATGTTACGAAAATATTCACGATCGTATACTTGTACTTTCCCTTTCAAATATAGATTCAAGGCGTATGATTCAAGTGTAAGTAAAATAGGGAAATGATTTTCTTATACAACTGTATTTGCGAACCCTTTCACCTTATTTGGATTGTTTAAAATCTTGTACTCAACATTTATCTGGTAACCGAGTTCGCTATAATATTTAACTGTCAGTCACACAGCTTGAAATGTAGAATTAGCTCTTAGACTTATCTCTAAATAGGTCAATACAAGCTCACTTAGGTAATAAGTAAACTGCCAATATCCTAACTTACACGTTTCTCTCGATGCATCGTTTGTGCAGATCCCTCCTTGACATATTTCTTTTTTGATCTAAGGATCATCATTGTAAATAAGAAAATTGAAAGAAAAATGAATATATACTGGTAGTGTACGGCTAAGACCAGTTATCGGCTACCATGTAATTTTGGCTTTTGAAAAGTGAATTTATGAGATTTTTTCACGTGATTGTCTGCAGTACATAGGATACTAAATATTACATATGAAAATTCCGTCAATTCACGTTTTGAATACCTTAAATAACGTAGTAGCCGGTAACTGGTCCTAGCCTGGGACTGATTCTTCGTCAGTAGAATACAGAAACAGATTTAAAACGCAGAATTAAATATGGGGAATGAATATAGAAACGATAACAAAGAGTCTTACAGTCTATTCTGTATATTTTTGAGTCTGACGTGAAGACGGACTTTGGTCTGAAGATCCTTGTCTAGACGAAGCAGAATGCGCATTTCATTTCTAAAAAAGGCAAAAGAATATAGATAAAACTAACCCGTAAAAGAAGATAAATTCAAAGATGTCACACAAATTTTAATTCTTTTACATTACTATGTATCGATATGCATTATTTAATTCATTTTACACATCTGAAAATCGAATATATACGACAGAAAACGTATTCCGCTAGTTACATAATTTTGTAATTGTCGATACTGCTCAAAAATCATATAAATCAAAAACAGGATATATTATTGATAGAAATTAGAAAAAAATGTATTCTTGACCTTGGGTACGTCATATTATTGAAGTCTTTAAATTTGATGTTCAGAATAGGATTGTGTGTCTGTGGTGGATCACATTTGGTTTTTGGTACAGTGTCTTGGAACTCCGGGAGGACGGCATCCGTTAAACGTATATTGACTAACAGCACCATTCCAGAAAGGAAAGTGAAGAACGTCTGTTAAAAGAAATAATGGCTATTGGTAATAGTGGTTCATATAATTAGAAATGTGTTGTAATAATGCACTACATTAAAAGGAAAGAAGATATCTGGTATTGACGGATAGGTAGATTAAAGAATAAAAATCACAAAAAGACACCATAGAAATAATCAATAGTTATACTGTTGCGATGAAGACTTCAAACTTTCACCTGAAATGAAAATGCGTTAAGTTGGTGTGATTAACGGCCCACCTACTTACTAAAGACAAAATCGTTACAATTGGGACACCTTGAAACGAAAATTAGTTACTTATTTGGTGTGGTTACCGGGTCCATATACTTACTGACTACAAAATCAGTACATTCGAAGACGCATTTATTTAAAAATGTATGAATAATTTCCCATGTTGATAAAAAGGTTCAGCAGATTGCTCAAGTAGAGACACGTATCATATTTTAATGATTATTGAAATTAAATCGAAAAGGAACAGACTAATACCGACCAAAATTCTAGCTTGACAATATCATTTTTGGGCATGCAGTAAGACTAAGGTACTGACGTGTGGTAATGGAACTACATATGATGACAATATGATAAAATAAGGCACAAAATAAGAATGAGCTAGTCACATCCTCCAAGTATAAATATATGATCAGACTTGAGTATAAAGATGAGTTATATCTAAGTACTTTAAGTAATTGGGGTATGGTATAAAATATGAATTTATAGGACACTATGAAGGAAAATACTTCACAAATTTGTTAGGAATACCTTTTAAAGATAAAAAAAAAACTAATGAACAAACAAATTTGCAAGAGTTTATTGACTGGAAATATGAGATAAATAAACGTCACAATATTTGTTGGGAATAATTTAACATAAAAAAGTGATGAAAGGACAAATGTATTGGAGCTAATTGATTGGAAATTTGAGTTGCAAAGTAATCACTAGGAAAAATACACTACCAACATTATTGGCAAATGAATTTCTGAGGTTTCATCTTGAATAATTATGTACGTAGGACAGCATTATGATATATCTAGATCTGTCAAATAATTATAACAAACGATTACAAAGGACGTAAAGAAACAAGCGGCAAGAACTTATTACGAAAATATAACTGCCCTGCTACACGTTATTCTGCTGTTTCCGAGAGGGCTTCAGTGCAGTCCCGTATAGAAAATCCGAATCAAAGTCAAAATTTCAAGAGTAATCTGAATACGTTACTGTGAAGGGAAGAAAAAAGTCGCATATAGAATACAAAGCAAGTTGCAAATCTCAATGAAAAATGTGTATCATTGTTAGATATACAAAAATATAAATCTGAAAATTAAATGCAAAAAATGTCATGAGTGTTACCACGTAACAATTTGTTAAGAATTAATTTGCGTCGAATTGTCAACTTAAATTTCTAAAAGGTATAGCACTCTCTTAGTAATTTGATATCTATATCTGAATCAGAAAAATAATATAACGGTGCGTGTAATTGGTTTAGAGTCAACACACGTGGGAAACTAGCGATTGTGATTCTATCGGCTTGCGCCGGGGGGAGGGGGTGGGCTGAAGCTATCCAACACAGTAATATCCAATATGCCTAAGATGTTAGATGAGAGAATTTTTAAAAAGTTTCGTATATAGTATGTCACTCAATGAAAAAACTGCAATAGTATTTGTTCAATATATGCCTCAATATTATCCCTGATTACCCTGCAAGAGGGGGTTGTCAGTACCCAGACATGACAGTATCTGTAACCCTACGAAGATCACGAACACCGATATCAGTTGAACATTTAAAAGAAAACTTAAATCTGAAAATGCTGCAAAACGGACACGGAAAGTCCGAAAAACCATAAAAATGTTATATGCAAGGCAGCGTATTTTAAATGGTTGGGATACGCTTATTCCATAATGTCATATAAATTCTATATAATGGAAAGTCATATTGTATGAGAAAAGCTTAATAAAAACCTTATAACTTTTTAATCTACCACTTTCATATCCTGGCTTAAAATTTATTTAAGGAAATTTTGTAATGCAAAAATTGAAAAAAAAATTATGTTTGTCATGCACCATCTATATCCTAAGTTAACGTGATATCGAAATAAGAAGCAAAACTGCTGCTCTCTTCGGTTTCCGACACTCCCTGTACACTTGAATTGATAACGCTCAGGTAGTTCATGAATGTAAGATTTGTTCATTGAAAGTAAACCATGTATATATCTGTAAGTAAAGTTGAACTGAATAGCCAATTATTTTTTCCATCTAATGAGCATATATTAAATGAATTCAGTTTTCTATGAATAAAGAAATATGTCCGCGAAGAGCAGGGCTCACTAGGCAGCCATTTGATAGGGTGACAATTTGTTGAAAGACTTTTCCTCCAAACACAGATAAACAAATTATTGATCAGAAAGCTCAACATTGGGCTATAAATTATATAGGGATACTTTATCGAAACGTGTCTAGAAACAAATGTAGAACCGAATCTTTACCTGAACAGTAGCCAGAATGGGCCGAGAATGTACAATTGGTGGGCCATCTATGATTTCTTACGAAAGAGAAAACTGAAGACATCTGACAGAGCTGTATGACAAAAATCACTAAGGACATGCACACAAAACATGATAATAGTAGAATATACACTGAAAAACGACATTACAAAAATATTCGATTGTGCTGCGGTTATGAAACCGACTTAGGACGGTCAATTGCAGTATAGGTCTACTTCGACAACTGTGCACATCCGGACTTTTAAAAAAACCAAAACAAAGATTCCATTATGAAATTATAGGGGTGTTTAACAAAGTTTATTTCTTCCAATACATACCAATATTCATTTAAATGGCAGTGTTTTAAACATCATAATAAGAGTCTATGTGGCTTAGCGGTTATTGGTGTATTCATTCTCTACTATGAAATGAGACGTAAATCTACTATCATTCAAAGTAATAATATACCTTTTAGGAAAATTTGACCGTGATAAACCTGTCTCCCCTGTTATGATAAAATTCAGACTCGTGTTTCAAGCCTCATTCACTTGGTGTGATTAATCGGTTTACGGGCGCCCACCTTCCCACTCACTGCAAAAGCAGCACAATCAAAGGACACAAATCAAGAGAACTGTACTGATACTACTCCATATAGAGAACAAGGATCAACAGGTTTCATAAGAAGAGAGGTAATAATTCTATGACACGACAAGTTTATAGAATAATATGTTGCTATCAAAAATATGTAAGTCGACATCAACATAAGTGAACCGTGCTCTTCCCGTCTGTAAGCCGAGCGCAGATCGCAATAGGAGTCCCGACTAACAGCCAAAGGAGACGAGGATCAGGACCTTGCCTCCTCTGAAAAGGTTTCGACAAGGCCCGTAATAGAGTCCCTTCCGCCCTGTTAGTCAGCGTTCAACGCTCAAGCAAAAGTCTGCATTGGGTTGTAGAGGGACCCAATACAAGAACTATGGTCTTGGCGATGATCTCGGAGTCATACCGTCGATGTCGAAGGCATATAATAATTTTAGAACCTGCCGATATGAAATTATCCCTTGAATCCCTTGACCATCCTTACTTTGTTCACTAGATCATAATAGAAATTGGGATGGGTTATTCCGCTGGATGTGTATTGTTGATAAGTCACATTTCCAAAAACCAATTCTCTTAATTAGCACAATTCTATTTTAGAATGAATTTTTATTAGATGTTCGTAGATTTTTTGTATGTACCGTATCGCAATGGCTACAGGTAAATAACGAAGTACCGAAGGGTAAATAACATCTTCCACGTCCATGGAATAAAAGGACAATATCTTGTACAATGCCATTTTATGACAAATGTGAATCTAAATTTAACTGAGGTTAGACCAGTTGGCCGTTTCACTAACAATTGTAAGTGCAATTGTAGACGTGAACGTAAACGTAAATAACGGCGAAATTGCGTTTCACTGAAAATCGTTAACGTTACTGAGACGGCGACTGTTTTTACGGCTTGAACGAGTTTTCAGAGATACAAGTAAGCCACTGGAAACGTTTAATGACGATGAACTCATAGTATGATACCGTTTCCCTTCTCATGTCATTTTGAGTATTGTGGATACTGGATGAGATGTCCAGAGTCTATAAAAAGGAGACACGATCACATGCCATATGGTATACCAGTTTACCAAAGCAGTTACAAGTAGGACATGTAATCCCAATAAAATAGTACACGTAAATATAAAAAATAGTACATAATGTATTGGATCTATATATAGATATTCTGGTATTAGTTTTAACGTCATTACAATAAAAATAGAATAGTATGACGTTATTTTGTAAATGACGTCATGATGACGTCAACTGCCTTCTGTTAAGCAGGTTGAATTTCATTCAGAAAGAGCCATACAAATAACGCACGATAGCAGCACTGATGAAAAATCAGTTGCATCGATGATGTATAAAATTCATTACCATTTGCTGTTTAATGGGATTGCAGACTACGCTAGAAATGAAATTTACCCAAATTAGTCAGGCTTACTTATTATTTTTTCATTTTTTATTTTAAATTTTTATTATTTATGTATTTATTTATCTTAATATTTTTCTTTTTTGAATGAAACGGGAAGATGGCGAGCATCTATAAATCCCTGACTGTATAGTGGAAATGTCTAAAAATGCCTAAAATAATTCTAGAAAATTTATATAAAATTTAACATATTCACATTGATTTCGATTCTTAAATCATCCTTGACCTTTTATATAATTAGTTTTTTCTAAAGTACCTAGACATGTTCTTTTAATTTTCACATATTTTCAACATACTTAACTATTTCAAAAATATGTATATATTTATAACAAAATAAAAAAAAATCCTTAGATATATCAAGTAATTCAAATTACACAATAATATTATTTGAAGTGACCACACTGTACTCTCATTTGGTGGTAAAGAGCATATGACAGGGGCAGGGGTACATGAAAAGGGGGGGGGTCCGACGGAATATCTTACCAGAAAAGAGTATGTACACCGAAAGTAGAAGCGTGTCCTGCTTTGTGATCGGAAGAAGGCCATGAGTTCGAATCTCGCTACGGTTTACCTTTAATAGAGTACCTCGGATGGCAGAGGTAAAAGACGTCTTCGGTCGTCTAGATGCTTGTGTGGGAGATAGGCTCTGAACGATAAAGATCCTAAGCTACACATTGAGTGAGTGCCCGACAGCAGGACCAATTATTGCAGTCTGGACGACAATGTCTCATCACTACTATAAAATTAGAAATATTCATGAGACTTTAACTTACGTTTGTCTCGTATGTAAACAAAATCAACGAAACTAAATGTCAATTAATGAAATGTCTTTATTTTTGTTGTGATATTTTGAAAATTGGCGAAATTAAAATGCTTAGAAATACGGCACAATATGAAATTCTCAAAATTTGAACCCAACTGGTAATATGAACGATTCTACAATATATAGCTTAAATATCGCTGAATATGACGTTAAACCACTTAAAGACAAATCACAACAAACCAAACTAAAAAAAAGGTCATCGTGGTCAAGTTTTGGAGATGCAAATCCCACTTCCTGACCTGAACTCCCACTTATATGGCGGGATTTACGCAAACGGACTAGATTCCCCTTTCAAAATCGCATTAAAACAACTTAAATACTGTATTATAGTATTACAAAATAATAACTCTGTGCTTGTGATTCAGTAGGACAAACCATACATGTGCAAACGAGATTTGCTGTGTCAGTGGCGGATCTAGTGTCTCCTTTTGTCAAACTGAAAAAGGGGAGGCAACTTTAGCCGATTTTGACCGGAAATTGTTCAGAATAAACAGTTTTTGGTTAACTTTTGGGTCATTGCCATGTCAGATACCTTCTCCATCAACACCCCCTTCACCAGTTTTTAAAAGCCGCCAATGTTCATGCGACGTGCAAATGACTTATTTCACTTCGTTTTGTTTGTAAATGCTACTAAACTGTCATTGCATTCTGGATTCTTGTCCATATAGCCTTTCAAGATGTAACAGGATAATATGTATGTCTATGCATGATTAACTCCTGTTGCTAAGGTTCGATATTTTATTTTGACATTTGATTTCCAAAGTGATGAACCCTAAAACATGTAAAGAATAATAATATATAAATATTATGAAACATGATTAATAAATTGCATTATATAAAAGCATATGCAAGATAAGGGTTACGAGGCCGTTAAAACAATGCTAAAACAATCTTAATCTAAGAGTTATTTCCCTTTCAAAGTAATCCATTATCAATACATGGAAATATGGTATATAATTCTGATGTAATATTTCAATACAAAAATACAAAATGAAATACAATAATTATATATTTTAATATATTATATATTATGTAGGAAATCATCAATATTAAAATGACACAAGTAATTAATAAAATACCTAATTATGAATTAGGGTCCATAAACACTTTCTTAGAGCTCTTTTACATAGTTCTGCGGGATATCTAAAGATAACAATTGATTTTGTAAGTCGATGCAATAAAACAAAAATGCATCAGCGCGCATTAAGATATGCGCGGTCAATAATACAAAAATTATTTACAACAATGCTATACACTATTGAATATTAAACTAAATAAAGAAAATTGCTTGCACTTTGAATAAACTTTCTCCCAAATATAATCTCAAACGATGTTACGAGAGTAAAAATTAGAAATAAGAATGTTATCATAAAGTATGAAAATTATGATAAAGAAAGTAGAAAGTAAATTTACTGTCAACAAGTCGTACGTGGAGGAGTAGAAATGTTTTGTAAAATGAGTTGTAGATATATGATTTCAATGCAATGTATACTTCAATTTGCGTGTATCTCTGACAAGTTTGTAATGAGAAGTGTTTTCAATAGATGTCATATATCGCTCGCAAGGAGTTTTGGCGGGAATCATACCTGACCAATAGGGTTAAAGGATATATGGAAAATTGACAAATGCACTGCCACCACGCATACATATTTAGGTAAAGGTACTTAGTCTTAAGCTATGTAATGGAACTTGGTATAATTACAAGTGAAAGATTTAATTGTGTTTATTAGCAGTTATATGTACATTATATGTAAGAAATATATAAATAAATCATATACATCATACAGAATAAATATCTTCTCACTATCACACAGATATAGCCTTTTACTAAAATGTTCAAGGCAGAATCTGGCCATTTAGCTTTTCTTGTTTTCAATTTTGCGTCCATATTGGCCAGTTATCTTACAGCAGACTATACTTTGAAAGTAGAAATGTATGCCATAGCCAAGGACATTTTTTCCTCTGATAAGAAGAGTTCGCACGTAACTCCGTTCGTAAATTTACGAAATCTCTTACGTTTACGACCACGTTTACGATTGTTAGTGAAACGCATTTTATGCATACGTAAAGCCTTTAGTAAATGCTCGATTTACGTTTAAGATTACGTCTACGATTGTTAGTGAAACGGGCAATAGGTGCGCAGAAAGAATAAGCGTCTCCTGTTTGCATGTAACACTCGTCGCAATTACTCTTCAAGTACAGGAAGTAAGTACATACATATATGAATACATATAACATGAAATGGACAAGCACAATGAATAAAATTACCCCATTCAAGATACGAAATGTTGAACTGAAATTTCAGTGTCAGAAATGAACGTGATCAAATGCCTGTATGCATACTTAAGTTGTATAGCATAGTGAAAAAAGAGAGACATTAACTGTTAAAGGATTCTCATAGAGTTTTATGTCAATTCAAACTGCTCAAATCTTTTTGAAAACTAAGCATGTTAGTAATATAGTAATGATATTATTCATAAGAATATATTTCTTTAATGATCAATTTGACGATTTTTAATTTGATCGAACCACATACTGGTAGGTCCCAAACATTGTGTCTATTTGAATAATTTTATGATCATCAACTAGATTCTAATAGATATATCAAATTCATTTTTTGTAAGTAAAACTACTAGTTTTTATAGAATGCATAACAAAAAAAAAAGTGTAGTGACAATTACAATGCCAAGAGGAATAATTATGTAGGCGCATTAATTTAAAAACACTGACGAAATGTCTTTCATATTTAGTGAACACTTTTGCTAGCATGATAATGAAAATATTTGTACCTTTTCATTCTATTTTTTAAATCTTTTCCTTCATATTCTGCCGTTCCTCATTTGATCATGGGAAATGCCCCATTTAAATTGAAATTTGACCAGAAATAACTCCTATGTAATGAGTGGTGATTTTCGGTAACGACCAAGTTGTTATGATTATTTCAACAAGCTTCTATGGTAATCTGTATACCTATGGTAAGCATGATTATATTCCATTTTAACCCTGGAGTTTCTGAAACTTAATGACTTCCACGATTCTGTTTTGTTTTACTGGAAATTCTCGGATCTTTAAGGATGAATCATCTCTTCTTTCTTTTACAATATCTTAACGTTGTTGTGTTTATCTCAATTTTTCGCGTCATACAAATAAAGTTGAGAAATTACTTTTTAATGTGCCTAATGTCGATGTATTTAAAATGTTGTATATATAGTATAAGTCTATGAAAAGGTATCGTACGTTTTGGCAACTTTGGTTATTTTAATTTCTATTTCGTATGGATATCTGAATTTAGGTTATCTAAGAAATAGAATTCTTTGACGGAAAATACCTTTTTATATCTGAACGTGAAATTCTTTTTAATATATGCTGTTAAATAGGGTTTGTATAAATTTGTTTTGAAGTAAAACATCAGCTCTCAATTGTGCACAGCTTAGATTTCACTTCACAATATACATTAAAACATGGATGACCCCTTAATGTTTTGGTTGCATCCGTAGTAGAAACAGGTACTCACACAATGTTATTGGAGTCTCTGAAATGCGTACAGTATACAATAAATTATTTCCTATACTCTATTTAGATTATGTGTACTCCTATTTGGTGGCTTTAAATCAGAAAAGTAAAGGCTAGAAATGAAGGCCGTACCAAAACCATAATGTATCTCCAGTTTAACTTTAATCCATTCAACAGAAATAACAATATCACGGTAACATACATATATGAACGGTAAACTAAAACAATAGATATAAATACTTGGAATTGATAGCGATTTCATTAGGTTCTATTATACTTTTTGTATTGCATTTAATATCTATCTTGTTTCAAATGATATTCAATGCGTTGAAAAGAGAATTCTTAGATATCAATGCGTTCCTTTTATACATTATCCACATAGTTTAAGAAAAACATGTAGAAAGAAACATGTGACATGACTTTATATATACGGTAGACATTAAAAAATAACAAGTTTTAATAGTCAACAAAGTAATGGGAAATACTGCATGCCAGATACTATGAAGTTCACAAACTATCAATAAACAATGAAAAGATCTTCACACATTTAAAACAGGAATACTAAGTTACGAGTCGACCAACGGAAATTGCAAATGGTGCAAGACAAGTACGGGAAGAGGAGTAGACTCCAGAGAAAGTGGTGGTTTGATAAGACGTGCCCTTCCCGGTATTGTCCATCGCTTTGATTTCGCCCTCATTTTATCTTTTTTGTCACATTTGTATTTATAACTATGCGTTAGGAATAGACACTTCAAAATTTTATGTTTATCAAAAGGTTTGGAATACATAATTTGAATTGTAACCAATTAAATGGGGACGTTACAATATGAATGTAAACTAATGAAAAACTTTCGTCTTTGGAAACTTCGTCTTTTCCAATTTGCATTATGGTATTCTTTACGAATTGCACTTCTGTCTTTTGATAAAATTATAATTTGATCATTTGATAAATTACCAAACCTTATTAGATTTTCACTCTATTCATTGAGCAGAGTAAAAAATGTAGATAGTGATGGAAGGGTTTGTCATTTCCATAAATGTTTATACCTAGCCATTTATAAATCGTAAAGAGAATAGAAGTGTAAATCTCTATGCTAAATGGAGACGGAAGAAAATGCATTGAAATTTCTGCATTCTCTAATTATTGTTTATTTGACAAATATGTTGATTTTAATAGATGACAACAAAAAACTAAAAATACAAAAAACACTACCCTCCTCCCCATTGGTCGTTGCTCATTCCCATCTTATGCTGACTTTTAAGTATATAAGACAATCTTAAATCAATATATATATATATTGGCCATTTTCTCCTTTCAGATATCCGAACATAACATGAAAGGGTTAATACAAAAATTAATTATTTCCATTTCCGTTAATGCCATATTTTGTAATACATTTCACCTAATGAAAGCATTCAGATATTACCAGACAACGGTAGGGAAAAATCTGTTTTCGAAAAATATTGACCTTGGTCATCCGAATTTGTGATATAATAAGTGGAAAACACCTCTCGTGTCAGAGGTGACAGCCTATATACATATCTAAAGCCTAATCTTAGCGAAAATTTAAAATTTAAATTTAAACTTAAATTTAAATTTAAACTTTATTTTACAACGATTAAGAAACAAGTTAACAACTTATATTAATCTTGCTCGTTGGCACAGATCTTGGCGTAAGGGTGTCGTTTGTGTGGGAGGAAACCAGAGTACCCGTAGAAAACCCACAAAGCCAGGTTGGTGACAGCCCCACCATCTCACGTACCACACCGGGAATCGAACCCGGGTGGCATTGTTAAGAATCGAGCGCGCTACCAACTGCGTTACCTGGCCCCTCTTAGACACTTGCTATGACATTTGAACGATAAAATATTTATGGAGGTCTTTCACTTTTTACACACAGTAATGAAAATAAATTATTCATATCGATTCTTGCATCTGTTTTAGATATAACAAGTTTGTGATTTATGTAAATGACTATACCTGTGAAATCATGGTTTTAGTACATAGAATCCGCAACAAATCATCTTCTGTGCCTCCCTATCTTGACATCATCGATAGGTATCGATCTTTTTTTCTGAATGGGGCAACGAAAGGGGTAATCAAATATACATTAAAAAGAATCGGTATAAATTTTCTATGTCCGAAACGTTTTACAACGAAACACATATCAGATGTATATCCATTTATTATGACTGTATCTTTAGCAAAACATTATACCAAATCATACGACTTAAGTTCGGTCCCTCTATATAAACGTTATATTTGGATTTGAATAATGATTTTGATTTGGGAACAGCTGTATGCTTTTCGCTATTATGTTTGTATTTAGTTTATAATGCATTCACTTAACCTTTCATGGCGTACTGGATATTGTCGAGTTATATTTGACAAAACTCATTTATCAATGTAAAAGAATCGTAAAATTCAAATTTACATATCGATAAATTCTAACGGTTACAAAGGTTACATTGTGTGGGATTTTATTTCCTCTTAAATTTTAACCATGTAATTTGAAGTAATCCAGGGATGAAAGGTTTTCATTATTATGGGATGTCAACACTATTTTTAACATTTGGAATACATAAATCATATGGGACTGGGTCAAGTTTATACTGGTCGGGAAATTAATAGGATGTTACCCTTCATGTAGGTTTCACACAATACATGCATGTATATAAAATAAATCAATCAATAAAATTTATTAGAGTGGTGAATGTATTTTCTTTCCCAGATATGCACAACACAACAGAAGCGTATGAGCAGTTATTCTTAATTTTGTTATAGGTCTTATCATTAGACTTTTCTTTACTGCCTAATCTAATATATTACAAGAATCAGTAAATAGTTTCCAACTTGTACTAATTAATAATTAGATCCTTTTATTGAAACAGCATTATCTAAAATGGAATCAGTATGTGATTGTAAGTTTAAGAATATTTTAATCAAATTAGAGTGGGTGGGGTGGGTTATTTATTGATTTATTTTGTGTTTATTCATATATTAATGTTAGGGGCGGTGTTTTATTTTGTTTTGTTTTAGGGGGGGGGGGTGTTAGTCTTATTGGTTAAATCAGACCAACTGACCAATGAAATGGAGGGAGTTATATTCGATTCTAATGCACTCTTTTTACAACACGCATTCCGATTAGTTAAATCTTTTAAAAACTGCAAGGGTATCCACGTTTCACTGCAGTTTTTGCTATGGCGTCACACGCCCCTTGGCAACGTCATTCAAAACTAATATGTGCAAGCTTTTTTAGGTCAGAACATTAGACTTGTTAATTATCAGTTTAAAGTAATCAAAATTATGTCCTGAATAATGGTTTAGTGCGAATAGATTTCAGTATTGTGTTATGAGGGTCATTTATTTATTGTTTGTATGTATTATTGGATGTTCATTCAAGAACTAGAAAGTACTATCATTGTATGTTACATAAGTTGTTTACCTCCATAATAATTTGTGTATGTTCTTGCAAGTTTTTATGATCTAGATGTTCCTATATTGGAAATCACTTGAATATTATAGAAAATAGAAATGTCTAGAAATTATGTGACATTTCGGGAGCTCTGCACTACATTACATTTCTACGTATATACTGGGGATTAATTGTGATTATTGACTGCTTGAATTGGATTTATCGAACTGTGGTCTAAGAATAGTAATTAACGAGAGTCGTGATTGGCTGATGTGATCATGAATTCTTATCTCATTTCGCTAATGTACAAATTACATGACCTAAAAAGGAGTTGTTGTTAACATACGAAGTTTGGATTTTTTTTTTCGGGGGTGACCTCTTCCAGCATTATTTTCTCAAAATTAAGGTTGATAACCTATGATAAACTGTTAAAGTTCTAATACAGGAGGGTCTGACAAACATTTTGATATATTGATTATATATAGCTAAAATGTAGGATGTTGTGTAAGTCTTGCTGGAAGTTTAGTAGTTAAATATTGGACCTAGGGCAAATGGAATTGCTGTGCTTTGACCCTGTGAACTTATACACTGGACACTTTATTCATATTATAAACAGTGGATGTAATACAGACTTCAGCGTTTCAGTATTGCCAACTATATATAACCAACCAAATACATTATTACATTAAATGGTACGCGTAACTTTCATTTAGGAATGCACTGTGGTTAATGTAAAATACGAAAGTAAATAGTGTCACACGACTATGATTCTAACAAAAATATAAATGTACCACACTGGACATTCGCGGACCCCTGAAATTCAGAAGTGAGACCACATGCTCGGGAGGTGTAAGCGTCTACAATAAAAGATCGTTGTATAAATACGCATATTTAATACTACTTGTTCGAAAGTTCAAATGCATGTTTGTAAAAAAAACCCCCTATATTCAGGGACAAAGTTTAGAAGCAGTTTCCTTTAGTTATACAAAATAGATTTGTTTTAATGAGGAATGAAACACTTGACTCCGAAATTCAGTTTTCTTCATTTTTACATAATTAGTGTTTGAATATGATATATACTGAATTGTATACTGAAAGTATAAAAAGTTATCTACACAGTTCTGAAATATTTGTCTTAAAATAACTTCCCTCTGAGGCAAATTTGGATTTCCCTTGAAAGGTACTAAAAGGTCAATTTGATATCTTTTAACTTTACAAAATGTAAATATATATTAAAACACAAATCAGTATCAGAAATTGCCTAATTTTTCAATAAAATTTCCAAGAAGAAATAGTTTTGAAAGAACCTATTTCAATATCTGTGCTAGAAAGGTTTCGGTAAATATACCAAATCAATACAAAAAAATCCCCTATTTTCTCCCCTAAAACAGCATTTTACAAAAATCTGCAATTTAAATTTTCAAGAAAAAATATATCTATAATCCTGTATCTATGCTATCTAAAAAATTAAAAAAGAGGCCCGAGGAGGTAAAAATTGCCCACCAAAGTCCCAATGTTCTATATGAAAATGACCAAGAGAAATGATGTCAAAATTGTATTGTAATGAAATTCAAAAATAAGATGTAATCTAAAATGTTTCAAAAGATCCCTATATATCACCTATGCATAAATAGAAATTGAAACAAAAGCATAGAATATTTCGTGACAATATTCTCTATAGTTGCACAACCTGTTGACAAATCTAAACTATAGTAAAACCTTAACATACTTTATCAGGTATGTGTTTTGAGGAATTATTATAAGAATGCAAGAGTTTGTACTATTAGAAGAGAAAACTGAAGACATCCGACAAAGCTGTATGACAAAATCACCAAGGACACGCATAAAAAAAAGTAGAATATACACTTAAAAACGACATTACAAAAGTATTCTATTGTGCTGCTGTTACGATACCGACTTAGGACGGTCAATTGAAGTAACAAACGTAATTCTATTGGTGTGTGGCAAATACCTTCTCACTCACCGCAAAAGTAGCACACTCAAAGGACACACATTTAAAAATTTATAAATAATCCAATAATTGATTCAATTTTTTAGATTTAATATGTCATTTATGATTACACTGTAAAAGACACTGATATATAGTGCATAACCTGCATATAAACTAATAACCATGAACGATATTGAAAAATGTGTCACTTTGATCTACCATATAACAACATCAGACTTCAATCGAATGTGTTTGTGAAAATGACAGTCCCTCCCCCTCTTTTAAAAACGTCTGTTAAACGGTAAGAGATTTTCTTGTCCCATAGCAAATACATATTAAGAAATATGAAAGCCCTTGAAAAGTTATATGTTGGTAGTTCAGGATTCTTTTGTTTTATGTTTTAATTAACAGTGGATCAATTTAATTTTCAATATTCGCCTCAATCGTGTCTTCTGCTGTTCCGCCATTTTTATCAACCGATGCATTCCAAACGGCGCTATATTCGGCTAGTGTTTAATTCCTCCTTAGTCTACGTACGTCTACAACATTTTATAAACATCTAGTGTACTTACAAGTTAGGTGTTTTATTTTAGTTTACATTTAGTTTACTTCTCATTTAGATGTTTATATTTTAGTTTACATTTCGTTTACTTCTCAGTTTGTTTCTTTACTTCGCAGACATTTACAGCTCAGACAATTCGTTTACTTCTTAGTTAGTCAGACATTTAATTTACATCTCAGTTACTTTAGTTTACTTCTCTTAATTGACTTGGGTTTGTATGGGACAATTTTATAACTTAGCCTCCCCTTTTTGGACTTTGACACTGGAAAACTGATTGGTACTTCTTCGTTCTTTACTTCTCAGAAGGAAGGAATAAACACATTTGGTTGTAATTCAGAAACAGGCAAAATAAATTCATCAAATGTAACACCTGATTTCATATCCCAAGAGTTAAAGTGCTTACCTGGTTTCACCAATCATCGTATCGAATATATATTTGATAAGCAACGTATCCGAAACCCCTTCTTTTGGTTCGAGAGTGCACGAAACTTTGCATATGATAAGCAATTATGTCAGATATATAGGTGTGTGAGCAAACTATCCGAGATTCTGTACAGGAGTCTTATGCTCATTCTGCATTTCCAGAATCTCCACTGTTCAACAAATGAGAGACCTCAATTCAGCGACATTTACAGGATAGACAGTTGTGCTGCGCTACTGTTCGACAAATGAGAAACTTGAATGTAGCAATATATACCAAACTAGGATAAACAACTGGGATGCCCATATACATCCAAACTTTATGATGATATAATTTTCGCTATAATTGCAAGAAACGTAAATGTGTCAAAAGGCCTTGTCCATCAACGAATAGACCACTTGCCGATCTTTATTATGGCTTCCTGTCCACGCTTACAGACACCTTTTAGCGTTGTTTTTCATAGTGACGTCATTATTTTTTTTAATTTTCTGTGTCGTTCTTCTTTTCTGTATTCCTTTACCTTTGAAATTCACGATGAAAAGGCCTACTGAGTTTTTCCCATTGTCTTACATGCTAAAATCTATACCGTATAATTTACTTTACTGATCTTAACGCCCTTCCTCCTTAATATTGACTTAAGCCGGCGAGGCCTAGTGGTATCGCACTGGACTCCTAATCGGGAGGCCGGGATTCGATTCCTGCTCTGGTCATGCCGGTGTCCTGTCTTTCGGATGAGACAATAAAAACCGAGGCCCCGTGTCGTAGTATGCATGGCACGTTAAAGATCCCTCACTGCTTCGGGTGGGTCCGTTGCAAAGGTCAAAATTTGTATGCCCCGCATCAGACAGATGCCGTCACCATATACAGATGGGTGCAGTCCTAACATAACATACACCTTAACGCGAAAAGCTGTCGCGAGGACTGCTTTAGCACACGTGCTAGGACTGCTCGACCGGACGCGCGTGCGCTCCTCGCGTTCACGCGGGAGGGAATTCGCTTTAAAGCGATTTATTCCGGCGTGGGCTCGGTCCTTCGCACGTTCACATGTCTATATTTGTAATTCTCTATGCAGTACAGACGGAGAAAATACAATGGATCTAATTAAATTACCGCGAATGTTACGTAAAAACGTGTATTAAATGTTATGTTAAAATGACACCCTGCATTAAGGATTTCATATGTAATATAGCAAAAGAAATCATCGCGTAGACATGCAATAAGGTATTTATGAAAAAACTTCGTCAGTTTATACTAGCATGATTACTTTCTAATTTCATTTATTTATTTATTTTTAATTAATTTATTTATGTATCTATTTCTTATTTGTTGATTCATTTATAACTAATTTATGTATTTACACGTGTTTCTTATTTATGTATTTATTATTATTGATTTTAATAAAGCTATTTTCTATAATTTATGAATATAGTAGTTATCATAATTATTATTATCTTTATTGATTTCAATTTCATAATTCTTATTATTATGATTGCTGGTGAACTGATAATGTGTTACCACAAACCGAGTTTTCGTACAGACTCAAAATATATCCTTCACACAAAGACCTAGGACAAAACATTTCAATATTCTATGTCAGTAAATATACTCAGGGACTTTAAAACGCCTATATGTTTTGTCTTTCATGTAAAAACATAAATGTTTTGAAAATAAATCGATTTGAATATCTGCTTGATATTGTGTGATTGCGGTAACTTTCATGCCATCGGCGGGACAATACACTCAACCATAACGTAATACTGCTCACCCGTGCGTTTTTCAAAAAGTACACGACCACGTGCTCTACATTGAGTCATTTTCTTCAGAAATAACGTTTACTGGTACCTAGTGCCTTTATCTATCCTGATTGCAAACGTTTGCTTCATTAAAACTAATGCGTGAAATGCCGAGATTATCTGAGCAACAGAGGTATGCTGTTCTTGGCCTTGTAGACGCCGGTGTAAATCAAGGTATCACCGCAGGAGTCTTCAACGTCCATTTGTCTACAATCACGAGACTTGTACGGAAGTATCGGACCACAGGAAGTGTTAAGGATCGTCCTCGAAATGGTCAGCCACGTGTAACGAGAAGACGTCGAGACGTTTTCATATGGCAACGTCATCTACATGACATGTTTGCGACAGCCGTAAGCGCGCCAAGAGATGGGATAGGTCGTCACGGTAGGCAAATCCACCCCAGGACAGTATGCCGACGATTGAAAGAGCAAGGTTGGCTATGCCGTCGCCCATTTAAAACCTTGATCCTAACTCGTCGCCACCGAAAAATAATTGTCTGACCTGGTCCCGGAACATGCTTGCTAATCGACGTAATTGGCATGACGTGGTGTTTAGCGACGAATCAAGATTCAATTTGATCATGGCTGACGGAAGACAGCGCATTTATAGGAGACGCAATGAACGTTTTGCCGCAAATTGCATAATTGAGCGTGACAAATTTAGCCGTGGTGGCGTCATGGTTTGGGGAGCCATCAATCAACATTTCAAGTCATCACTGGTCATTTTGTGGAACACTCTTACTACAATGCGCTACATCGATGACGTTTTACAGCCGTCAACAATCCGTTGACGTTTTAACAAGACAACGCACGTCTGCACATGGTTAGAGTCACCTAAAACTTTATAAACATCCAGGGAATGAATGAATTTCCCAGCACATTCACCCGAACTCAATCCTATAGAGCACATGTGGGATGAGTTAGGGAGACGCTTACGTAAGCGTCACAGTCAACCAAGAACTGTGAATGAGTTGGCACGTGCTCTTCAAAATGGTGGAATAATATTCCTATGAGAAAAATTCGAACTTTATGTCAATCCATGCGGTCCAGAGTGCGTGAATGCGTTAAAGCAAATACTCGTTACTAAACAAAACACATGAAAATTTGGAGGTGGTATACATACCTGATGAAATCAAATCATTTTTTTAAAAGAAACGTGTGATAGTATCAATCATATTATCAAATATAATTCAAATTTTCGAAATAAATCAAGTTTGATACAATTATTTACCCTAATTCTTGATTAAACTGTAATGATATTAGATAGGCGTTTTTAAAGTCCCTGAGTATATATAATACAACAATAAATATTCAACCATTTTATTTTCAGCGGACGGTTTTAGCTTAATTCATTTATGACGTTATCTTCAGCTATAAAAGTTCAAGCAGCATGAACAATCGTAGAAGTATTGACCAACTTCTCTTTTCTCCTTTTTCGGGGATTGATCACGTGAATAAACCTAGAATGGACGCTTAAATTTTCGCTCCTCTGTGTTGATCTAATTCACGTTGTTACGATATTTTTACATCAAAGTTGGTGACTGGAAATTGTTACCAAGTTATTTATGGTGGTGTTGTGTATGCATAAGTGATTATTTCTTTGAGAAATGGCTTCTAAAAGAAGAATTTCATTCAAACCTCTCAAACAAAGGAAATCAATCGAAGACAACTCACAAAAGTTATCGGCGGATGACAACACAGCGAACGCTTTACAGAGCATACATATAACTTTAAATGATATTAATAAACGATTAGAACATTACCATCAGCTAGTGAGCATGGTGAGCGAGTTAAAAGATGACATCTATGAACCGGACGGCATAGACAATAGGTTGCACTTTGTGTCCCAACAAGCAGAAGGTAGTGCCTCCGAATAGAAATATTAAGAGGAGAGAACGAACAGCTAAGAAATGAAATACGTCTCATGAAATCTGTTATGATAAGAATGGACAGGAAAATAGACAACATGAGCAAAGAAATTACAGATTTGAGGGGCCGATCGATGAAAGACAATATTCTCATCCATAATTTATAATACAACCTTAATGAAGTCTTGTCAAAATCCGTGTCTGAAGCGATAATGAAGTACTTAGGGGTACACGTTAAATTTTCGATCATTCACAGGAACGGTAGAAACTCTAGACAAAATCAAAAACCCCAAACCATCACTGGAAAACTTTTAGAAAGAAGTAAAAAAGATGAAATACTAAGAGCGCAAAAAGCTAAGAAAGTAGCTAAGCAACAGATCCCATTTTTCGTTACCCAACAAGAACCGTCTGTGATAGTAGAGGAATGGAAGAGATTGTACGAAATTTCTGACAATTTCCGTAAACACAATAAAACACCAAAGTTGTGAAAGACAAAATAATAATGCCAAATGGAACGCAATATGAAGAAGAGGTTAAACCCCTTACCAACACGGATATCCTTCAAATTACACCAGACGAGACAAAGGATCTAGAGGATATCAAAACTGCCATATCGCACACCGAAGAACGCCACGGAAGCTATTTCTATGAATCAGGGGCAGAGGTACATAGCGTGAAAGAGGTGGAAGACATTTACAAAAAAGCTTCATCCCGATGTTGCGAGCTCCGACCATAGAATTTTGGTATACTGGTTTCGAGATGACGCAGGTATCAACATAATAATTATTATGACGATGGTGAACATGGAGCCGGGAGGAGATTTTGAGATACATGGAAGAAATGCGATCGTTGATACCGCCATAGTGATTACGAGATGGTATGGTGGAAAGCATATAGGCTATTAGAGGTTCAGAATTATGGAGGATATTTGCAATGAAATAGCAAACGAGCTTCAATAAATACTTTCTGTTTTGATACCATCGAGGGTTTATAGTATAAACTTAAACTATACTGCCCTGAAATCATCCAGTACGCAAAAAAAAAAACCCCACTTGATAATTTCTAATTAAAGATCCTTTTGTTTACCTCATGTATGTATATATGTATATGTTTGTGTGTATGTATGTATGTATATGTATGTATATATTCATTTTGATCATAAAATGTTATCATTTATACCAATGAGAGGTGAGGGATATGTCTTGAAACATTATACGGACGGTACGTTTTAAATATCGAAATCCGATTTTCGTATCATGTCATAACCGTATTTGGTTTTTCTTATTACCATGATTACTTGCATATACGGTGTGTATATCGATGCAAAACGTGTTTGTGTATACTCGATGATCAACAGGGAAAACGTCCATTTCAATAACATCATAGTCTTGTTTAACAAGATGAGGTTAGTCACATACTTTTCTGCAACCTATTTTTTCTTCTTTTCTTCTTTTCTTCACATGTAGCTATATTTTTTTCATCTACAATTATGTTTACCAACCCTATTGAATCAACCAATATTGATATTGTTATGAATATGAGTTGTGTACATGTACGTATGCTCTTTCAAAGCCAATATGTTTTTGTTGGAGGTGATTGTGTTTATCTATATAATTACCCTGTCATTAAGAAATGGTTGAGATATTAAGCACAAATTGCCAAGGATTGGGCGACTTTCATAAACGAAAAGATGTTTTTAAGTACCTAAAGAATAAAAATGCTAATATTTACTGTTTGCAAGATACCCATTTTACAAAAGAAAAAGAAAGTCAAATAAGAAATGAATGGGGTTTTGATGTCTGCTTCAACTCATTCTCTTCCAACTCTCGTGGAGTATGTATTCTTTTTAACAATAATTTCGAATATAAAACAAGTAAAACATATAAAGATAATGATGGTAATTTAATTGTCATAGAACTGATAATAGACAACAAAACATATACATTAGCTAATATCTATGGTCCAAATTCAGACAATCCAGAATTTTATAGAAAAGTAGAGTAGATAATATATAAATTTGGGAGTGGAGCAAATAATCTAACTAGGATAAATGAATTAATGCTTTTATATATAAAATACCACATGTATGCAATGAAATGTAAAAAAATATTCTTCCTACACTAATGTCTGTGAAACATTTCCTCAGAAAAATATTCTCTATATATAGATGCATTGATGTTAAACAACAACAACCAGAGATAGTTTTGATACCAATTTTGAAAAATGGAGATTAGCTTTAGAAATATAAGTACACATGTATGAGAATCAGTTTATGTTGTCATATATATGTTTGTGTGGAGATTTTGTAAATGTATGGTACTTGTCTTGTTATAAACAATGATCTGTTACTATGTAAGTGTATGTATTAATATCCATGTACATGTATTTGTATAAATTTTTTTAGATTACGTTCATGAAGGTTCTTATTGTCTTATTTTCAACATATTTGGTATACTTTTTCCTCTTCTATATACACAATGATTTTAGCTCAGAAGGAATTTCATGTTCTCGTTTTTTTTCTAAGAACATTGGCATTGACATATCAATAAACAACTACTCATTAATATATTGTGTATATCACAATCCTAAAAGAAATAGAGGTTGGTACAAGATACTTTATAATATGATATAAGAATTACAGTTTATATATGATAATATGGTGAACAGTGCTCTAACATGTGCCTTACTCCTACCTGTTTCTCTCAAATCTTTTCCTCTTTGATTCTTAGCTCCATGGTGACTTCTGCCACATAGCTGAGCCGGTAACTCCTCTTTTTTCTTTTACTTACTCTACTTATTCTATCCATCTTTTTACTTTCTTTCAACTCATTATTCTTACTAACTATCTTTATTTCTCTATTCTATAAAATCCAAATTCAAGGAAAGCAATTTAAAATCTAAGTAAGCATCTCTGTAGGTCTATGTAACATGTACATATATTTCAGATATTGTATTTGATGCTTACGATTATTACTTGTAATATAATTGTGTTTGAGTTTGGAATAAAAAAAAAATAAAATAAAATAAACCTTTCTTTTCGAGTGTTGAGGCAAAAGCGTTTAACTTTCGGTAAAATGTAAAATTCGAGTTTGCCTCATGCCATGTTACTGTGATGTTGCTAACAATGTAGATGGTACACACCTGTAGATTCCTCGGGACACGACGTAAGAGAACATGCCTGAGGTAATATGTTTCTTTTTCGATAGGTATCCAAAAGGAACGTCCAAAATATACAGAAAACAGGAAAAAATATTCTATGTAAGCACTGCTTAGAAATTATCACAGCTACAAATCACGAAAATAATGCATCATAAAATTTCAGTTTATCCTCAACAGCAAGTTTTTGGGTGTTATGAATTATTTTACTTCATTATTAATTTATGAATTTACTCGATCTGATTAAAGCTATATCTTTATTCCGCTTCTCTATTTGTTCAGTTGCGTATAAAGATCTGGTGAAACCCCGTAAGGGTTTACGTTCCGGTGACCTCATTCACCGAAACCGTAATTTCCCATAGCCAATCAGTGAATCGGCTAGGCACGTGATAGAGACGCCATATGCAACAAACACCGTTCAAAACTACCTTGGGGTCACGCACGCTGTTGATGTTAATTCCATCCCTAAGATCTCGTAGCCGATCCACTGATTGGCTGAAAATCAGAGGTCACCAGAACGTGAACCCTTACGGGGTTTCACCAGATCTTTATACGCAATGGAATAGATAGAGAAGCGGAATAAAGATATGGTTTTAATCAGATTGGAATTTATTTAGAGTTTTATGACATGAAGGATGTCGCCTGCTAACGACGGCAGAAATATGAGGATTGCGACTCTATGATCTCCAATTATTCAAATGGCATTCTTGAAATTATTTTACTTTATTTTATTTTTATGTTATATCAATTGAAGTCACAGTATGTTGGCATATAATTTAATATGCTGTAATTCTCACAACTCAAAGGGGTTTCGATATTGTTCAGTGTCTTTAATTGCTGATGACAACTTGTTTATCTTTTGATCCATAAAAAGAAATTCCCAAAAATGTATTAAATTTTCCAACTAGTTCCCAAATTCGGATAGAATGAAATGGGAACTTTATCGTATATCTTAGTAAGGTATAATTAATATCGGACTAGGCAGCTACACTTATGTATGTGTAAACGAAATCCTTGTGTAAACACCAGTTCCGTGTCAGAAAAAAAACTAAGCGGCTGGAAAATGGTTCCTGATATTGAAAACTCTTAGTTCCCACTACATTTTAAGATACTGTTTCGTAGTATCGCTCAAGGTCCCTAATTCCATTATAGCCGGCGTGGCCTAGTGGTATCGCGTCGGACACCTGATCGGGAGGCCGGGGTTCGAGTCCCACTCTGGTCATGCCGGTGGTATGCATGGCACGTTAAAGATCCCTCACTGCTTCGGGTGGGTCCGTTGCAAAGGTCAAAATTTGTATGCTCCGCATCAGGCAGATGCCGTCACCATATATGAGAAATATTCGTGGTGTGACGTAAAACAACAATTAATCAATCAATCAATCAAACCCTAATTCCATTAAAGGTTTGTTATATTTTATTGATTTATCTTTGGGTTTGTTTTTTTTTTTTATTATTTTGGGGGTTGTTTTCTTTTGTTCTGTTTTAAGAACCAGGAAGTAGTCTTTCGTTCCATTTAGCGTAAGCAGAACTGGAAACGGGGTCTGTTTAGGAAACTAAACTGGAAACTAATTTAAGTGTACCGTCGTTACTTTCCTATTTTACAAAATTTCTTGAAAACAAATGATACATTATGATTCATGATGTCCAATACATCAATCGACTAGAAGAAATCGTGACTCTATTTATTATACGCATCATGTTATGACAATATTATGACATGCAATACAAATGACATCAATACATATGATGCAGCTTATATATCATTTTTAAAATTTTATTTTAATTAATTTTTTTGCTAAATTTTTTATATCGTTCGTACATGGCCATAAAGGAATGAAATCTGTAGAAGATCAGGAATGGTAATAATATTTCATTGATAATCAACCAATATATGTCGTTATAGAAATAAGCTTGAAGGTCATTACCCCGGAATCCACTGTATAGAAATGAATCAAAAACCCACGCAACAGCATTTGATATTAGAAGTATCAAAAATATGTGCTCAACAGTGCAGCACAAATTCATGTTAGGCATGTTTTTCTTTATAGAGCTACCAGAGTAAATAATCAAAACAGTTTGAAAATAAACTTCCACAATTCCTAAAACTGACTGAATTGCAAGTAAGCAGTTAGCTAACTTCAGAAACCTGTCTTGCTGTTTTGAGATAACACCTGCCATAAATGAGAAAGTCATGTAAGCAACTGATCCAGCTGCACTTAGAATCAAAATTTGCCCCTTAGTAGATAATTTGTAAGCACGGCAGGATACAAAGCATTGATTACGCAACCCAATGTAAAGCAACCACAAACAAACACCCTGCCAAAACTTATTGTATATATGCATTATTTCCAAAATTAGCAATCTGCGTGAACCAATTTTCCAAACTGACATCAAGATCATTATTATAACCACTGTCGGGGTAAGGATTATTAAACAGATTAACAAGGTGCAGTAGAATGACAAAGGTTTGGGTTGATTGTTATTATGTGACATATTTAAATTATCAATTTCAGCATGATTTACTCTAGATATCGTTGTATCGTCGGATTGTATTAGTGGAGTCTGTTCACACGATCCCCTTACATCTGAATTAGTATCTTTTCTGTAGTTTTCATTTCCTGTAGTGTTGTTTTCGTAGTCGCTCCCATGCCACATTCTCAATAAAAACAAAGACGCCAACAAGCAGTATTCTGTTCGTAAGGGAGTAAAATAAGGCTCAATTGAAATTCGAACACTGTTAATTTCGGAATTCCAGTAACAATCTGTATCATTCCAAAATGTGATATTCGTTGCTGGATGAAAAATGTTAAGCCTAAACAACGATGGCATGACAGAGTGAAACCACCAAACCACCAAATGTGTTATCAAGATTGTGCACATTCCAAAATTCAGAGCAACTGACGAATGGAATTTGAAATTCGCAAAATATGTGACAAATCCCAACTGCGATGTATAGAATATTATCTCTATGACATGGCTCAATGTGCTTAGAATTTTCTCCCCTGAAAATGGTTCATTTCCACCCTTTATCATACAATCAATGTTAATGGACATGTTTAAAGCTGAATATATGATACATAAAAATCCAAATAACCAAAAGAAAATTATTCTTGGTGTTTGTGATACAAATTCATTCCTTAATCCTTTCAACCATTTGTTTTTCTTTCTGTATGCAGATACAGCCAGGGAAATGGTGAAAACCGATCCAGAGAGAAACATTGTCACTACTATTGCCCATGATATAGGGTTTGGCCTTCGAATCGAGGGTTCAAAAGACAGAACAACGAAGAGGCAACATAAGAATGGGACAGTGCACGCAAACAGAACGCTTGACGAGATTTTGCCGGCTGTTGTATTATTTTCTACCCTCTGAACAATTGGCAAGTAGTTGCTTGTACCTTCCATCATTCAAAATGTTGTCTAAAATGAAAAAGTAATACTTTAAAAAGAGACCATTTGTCTTCAATGACTTGCAGCAAATCGTTTATCGTCAGTTGCAGTCAAAATTACAAGTTAAATATGATTGATTATTTAAAACATTATAGAACATTTTATTTGAGGACATAAGAAAACTACCTAGCCGCAAATTAACCGGGCAACCAAAAGAAGGGGGAAGCTGATTATGCGTGCATTCCATTCATTGAAATTGATTAAAGGTGTTGATATACAAATGATTTGTCATTATAAACCATTATTCTTATGCAATAATATAAATCATTTTACAAATCATACAGAATATTAACTTAAACAGTAAAACTTAAGCAAAGCAGTAAAATCTATTAAAATACAAGCACTGAGTAAGATCATCATGTATATAGGATATTTTAACACAGAAATACAATTTAGTATAAAACAGACAATGAAAGTTTTAATCAATTTGATAATGAAAAATGTTCCAAATACCGTATAGAGGAATATTTCTATGGTCATTTTCATTCTACTATACTGTGGTATTTGTCATTTACCGCAAAAAAACCCAAGCAAATTCAGAGAATTTTGGTGCTCCGCTTTCAGGGTTCTATCAGTAAGAGTGCAGTGATCTTAGACATATTGTCTTGGCAGTGCAAGTCTACATGTACCTGCAGCGGAACCTAGTAAAGTTTGATGATATAATACTAGATTCTAACATGCCCCCCATATTTCCCATAGTGTTCCACCGGCCCCCGGTCTTCCCGTTAAAAAGTTACATTGAAGTAGGTCAAAGGTCAAGTTCACATGATAAAATAATTTGGTACCCATGCAAATATGAAGGATCTACGTCTTACGGTTAAAAAGTTATGAGTTTTAAGGTTTAAGTTTTTGCAACAGACGCACGGATGACAGACGAATAAGATTTTATGTCCCCACGCTTTCCCGAAAAGCGGTGGAATAAAGTGCTGAATATTTTACCAAAACAATTTAGCGTGCTGTCGTGCGTGTGACACATTTTGAGGTTATCTATATATCATTATTTCTGTATACAAACAAGTATGATCAATACAAGATAATCTCTGTTTTCAGTGAATTTATACCACTGCAAATCAAATTACAAAGCAGTTCTCGGAAAATTCCGATTCTGATATCCGTCCAGTAAAACTACAGCTATCCAGCATGAAAACACTTTTCTGAGAATGCCTATCTTAAAGATGATGTGTAATAAGCCGGATATTATCACGAATGATTTCAAATATGCAGGGATTCTCTCTCTTTTACAGTACGCACTTTTACACCAACTTAAATCAAGTAAAGTATTCTATAGTGTGGATAACCCACATGAACATGTTTATCTACATATATAATTTTTCACGGGTATTTTCATTTCTATTATCGATTGTATTTCTGAATAAATTTTGAGTAAACCATTCCTTATTATTCAAAATCAATTTATTCCTATCATATTTGCCCGTACTCTATGACAAGAATGAATCACAGAAATAACTTCATCATTACCGTTTGGCCGCAGAAATAAAAGCCGTAAAAATAAATTTAGTCACTTTTCTGGCCTAATTGCAGAAATTTATGACTGTAGAAATAACACGCTATAAGGCATTCTTACCTTCATCCACTCTTATAAAGAGATGAATTTCTTCTCCCAACAGAAATGATTTCAACAATTTATAAATCAGGACGTATTCATGTTTGGGCGGAAATATTACATCTATATTAAATTATCCCTTAACAAAATTAAGTTTATGACAAAACTTCCCTTTCTCCATTTTAGTATCGGGTTTTCTTCCGTTTTAATGGTACTGTTTAACATCACGCTTGGAATAAGTCATTGCAATGATAACCCGAATAAGGACATTAAAAGAATACAAAATCATATGGAAGTCATTTCCCTTACATATTAGCTAATACAATTAAATGGACGATTCGTATGCACAGCAACCTAATACATGTATGTATGACATTTATGTATCACTATTTGGTACATTATGCATTCGGTACTCCTTGCATATAAGATTATTAAATACGGATGAGACAAAAATATTTCATTTCTGTAAATTTCTATTAATTTCGCTCTGTATCCATACCTGATAAAACTCGGTCCATGATCGCCCAAAAAGTGAGGGTCTCCTATCCCACAAACCCTTTTGGATTCCTAGGGCCCTGTAGCCCACACGTTTTCTAAATTTTCTGGTGTTTTGCATCGATGACCAAATCAGGATAAATATTCTTATTTTGCTTTCCGGTAAAATGAGTGACAAAATTATCGATACATATTTTGTTAGCATAACATTGAAGAAAGGAGAGGTTAACATTTTTAAATCTAAGAGCGAAAATGATACCAGATTAATACCATCAGAAATAAATTTCTGACTGAAGATGTACATTGTATATGTTTATGAGCACTACACACGCTGTACCTTTTTTTTTTAAATTTACATAATACAGGGATTTTTGTCACTTTATGAAGTACGCGAATGTGGCTCGGTGGATGAAGTGTTCCCGGGTTGACGCCAGTCGTAGCCATATCGGTGTCCTGTACTTCTGATGAAACAATGAAATCCGAGATTTCGTGTCACGACAGGCGCTGCAAGTTAAGGATTCCTTACTGCGTTGGATTGGCCCCTTGCAGAGGTATACATTTCTATGTAATGCATTAAGCAGATGCCAACACTATATATTTGTGAAATACTCATGATCATGGGGTGACGTTAAACAATAATTAAATATTAACACAATGGGAGTGTAAATGAAATGCTTGTTATATAAAACAAAATTTATAAATCTTGCTCAGGGAAGTTGCAGGTGGAAAGGGGGAGGGTTAATTTCTGCTTTTACTTTATAATCGCTATAATACCCTCTCTGACTTTGGACTCGAGCTTTATGGCAAATGCCGTTTATAGTTCGTTGAACACTGTTTTGAAAGAGTAATACTTCATATACACAGATATAACATTGTGAAGTAACCCGGAAAAAAGGACCGACTGTATAAAACAGAATATGGACAAGCGGACGGTCCAAAACTTTTCTTTCCATAAAACAGATGGTAAAGCGAAATATGTAACGGCGATATTCTCGAGGGTAGCAGCCCTACATTGGTCAGGGAGACCAGGGCTTATGGAACAGTCTGTTTTCGTTCCCGTTAACTATTGCAGCATGCATATGTCCCGTTAACTATGCAATGAGATATAGTCAGTATCAGGTAGTCAGAACGTGTATTTAGTTATAATTGAAAAACCTCGCTAAAGTGAAAATTACCCCAACATTAAATGTCAGACTGGTATTTTCGAGAAAATTTTCCCTGTTAAAATAACCTCATTTACAATAGTAGATGTATCACCATGTTGTGCGAAAATGTGAAGGTATGAGAAACCATTACGTTATTAAATGTTTCTTGTGATTTACTGTTATGATTGGAAAGTTATCACGATTATGGCCTTTACTATGCTAATGAATTAACATCGATTATCGCACTTGATGAAGGCTAAATGGCCACAAAGTTCTGAAAAGAGTGAATTTCATTTAGCATATAGTAAACCCGTTTCGAACAGGAAGTAATAGCATGATGATAATCCAATTTAGTACGACTGAAAAAGTAAGAGTTATCCCCTTTTAGCCACAAAGCAGACTAGATTCACACACAAACACACACACAATTCTAACAACAATACGCTGATTTGAAAAGTGCTGTAGAACAAAACATTTTGACGTCATAATTTCGATTTCTTCACAAACTGCCATATCCCTGAAAAGTCGTCAACGTTCCTCGTTTTCTGTTACAAATTTGCATTCTTCAATATGTAGCACTTATTTTTATCACCTGATTTTGATCACGCTTACTCTCCCCGGGCACCTGGTCTCACCTCGGAATTTTTCAGTATTTCGGGGTTCACAACAGTTTCTTTTTGAAACTTACACGATTTTGTATCTGTCCTTGGACTTTTAATGATTAACGGTTTGGTACTTCGATATTGATTGGAACATATTTATACGCTCGTCATTAGACGGGACGTATTATGTTATGGCGCTGTCCGTCCGTGCATCTGGGGTCATGTTTTCCGGACTTTTTTTGCCGTCTTTCAAGATATTGAGTTGAAACTAGGTATAGACTATACTTTTATTTCAAGCGGCGTCAGTACCAGTTCGAGTTTTGTTACGATTGACCTACTTTTAACGGATTTATGGCCCTTGTACTTATAAATTTCAAGATTTTTTCAGATATTCATTAACAATCTATTTTTTGTCAAAACATTGTGAAATTTATCATGAAAGAAATAAAATGTACCAACTATCACATTTGTTACGGGTTTTAATATCTTTTTCTTCATTTTTTGAGAAATTTATAATTTTAAGGGGGGGGGGGGTGACCATATGTCCTAGGTCATATTTTCCGGACTTTTTTTTGCCGTCTTTCAAGATATTGAGTTGAAAGTTGGTATATAGCTGTCATTTGATAACTTTTGATTTTTCTGATCAAAGGTGATCACATGACAACAGTTGTCATGTGATCACTTTTGATCAGAAAAATAAAAAGTTATCAAATGACATAGCTTTATGTCAAGCAGCGTCAGTACCAGTTCGAGTTTTGTTACGATTGACTAACTTTTGACGGATTTATGGCCCTTGGACTTATAAATTTCAAGATTTTTTTTTAGAAATTCACAAAAAATCTATTTTTTGTAAAACATTATGAAATTTATCATAAAACAAGTAAAATGTACCAACTATCACATATATCACGGGTTTTAATATCTTTTTTCTTCATTTTTGAGAAATTTATAATTTTAGAAGGAGGGGGGGGGGTTTGCAGGTCAAGTTCCAAGATGGGTTGAATAGGATCATTTCTGCAGGAGTTATTGCCCTTGGACCTATTCCTATGATAGAATGCTATGAAACGCAATTAACTTTAGTATACATGAGATATTTTTCATGAAAATCATGCCAAATGCGAATTGATCCCGTCCGAATTAAGCAACGGGCGTATTATGCCACGCTAGGCGTTTCTCTTGTTCTTATATAAAATTAAAACACGTACTCGTTCCCAATCTCAGCAAATACGTACGAGATGTCAGTCGTTTCATTTATCTGAGTATACCGTCGGAAAAAGCACTGATTACGTTATTCATTCAAGAAATTTGGTCAAAACTTTTGCTTAGCCTTGTCTCTAGATAAGATCCTCTGATAATTGCTATCTATTTAGAAGCCTCGATTACTTTATACAAACTAACCATCTAATTTTTTTACTTCGCTTGATATGATATAATACGTATATATACAGACATTTTTACATGCATTTTGGACGCTGTTATTAGAGTCATCAGCAATTCATGCCGTGAATGGGATAGTTTGATTTTATGTTCTTGTCTCCTTCATATGCTCATTTGCATGTATCTATGTAAATAGCTTCCTCGACTTTAAACTTTGTTGCAGGACTATTGCAAGGGGTGTTGTATACAACCAGGGGACGCTTACTCATTCCAGACACCTGGTTTCACCTCGATTACATTGGGGTTCACCTTTGTCTGAATATGACACTGTACACGATATTGTCCTAATAATACCCATGATTGCGAGATATGGTTAACCCTTCGGTACTTCTTTGTTATAAACTTTGGTCAAAATTATCGCATTAGCTTGTCTCTAGATTGGATCCTCTGGAAGTAGCTATGCTTTGGCCCCTTAAACCTCCTCCATTATTCTTTTTTTTAAAGAGAAAATAGAAGACATCCAACAAAACTGTATCACACAAATCACCAAACACCTGCACACAAAAATGATAATAGTAGAACGACATTACAAAAATATTCGATTGTGCAGCGGTTACGATACCGACTTAGGACGTCAATTGAAGTACTAAACGCCACTTAAATGGTGTGCTTAACTGCAAAAGCAGCACAATCAATTCTTAAAAGGACACTCATCGGGAACCGCCTTATCCATTGATTTTACGTGCTGTCAGTAATGTCATCATGTTTATGCAATGTGATAGGAATTTATGATATGATAATTGTAATGGTTTACTTTTAACTGTAATGTAAATTGACGTTAATTCTGTCACATGAGCTTTCATATGGGGACACACCCACTATTACCAGGGGCAGGCTTGGTGTAGTGGTTAAGCGCTCGGCTTGCGGCGCCGATGATCCGAGTTCGATTCCCGGGTTTCGCCACTATGTTTAAGAGGTTGGTAACCTCCTGCTTCCATGTCGCGATATAACTGAAAAATTGTTGGAATCGACGTAAAACATCAATCAACCAACCAAAACCCACTAATACCAGAACTTCTTTTGTGTTTCAAAACAATATGGTGACAATCGACAGTGATACATTGGGAATGAACACAAGGATTTTCTAATTTTCAAGACTTTCTAAATTGATATATCTAGCATGTGTATGTATTAAATTGTAAATAAATATTATATTTAGATTTTTTCAATGTTTTCTGCTATGTCGTCAGACTTTGAAGAAGCTTAAACTTGGATCTCGGCAACGTCAGTAATATTCTACTTTAGGAGACTTCACAGAATGCTGATGACGAAAACACGGGAGATAATGGAGAAATAACAGAGGCGCTTGAGAAAGCAAGTCCTCCGGTGGCAGCGTCCAAGAAAACCTACTTGGTAATAAAGTATTAAAACAAGTCCCTCTTGAATGAATTTATGACAGAAAAATTGTAACGTGAAGTTTATGCATGAATTAAACAGATATGCAATTATTTATGCATTTCTTGATACACTGAAAACCAAGTAAAGTAAACTTAAATTTCACATTCATGTAAATTAGATGTTCTTTGTTGAGGTACCTGGCATTTAAATCTTCATTCTTATATTGAATTCTATGTATTCTTCTACAATATTCGTGAATCTAAAAGTAGTAATATTTGTCATGAAAATCTACATATATGCTAAATTCAAGAGCATCTACGTTTTTTTTCCCTTGAAATATCGATTTCATTTGGGTAGATAATGAATGAATAAAAACAGATTTCTACCTACATCACGTCCTACATTTTTTGTTGTTTTTATTGTTGATGTTCCTGGGGTTGCCATTTGTGAGAAAACTTGCGACATTCTCATTCAAGTTTTTCATTTATTTATAATAAATATAGAACATACACACCTTTTTGTTTTGTGCACCATACGCGCATTTCGACAAGTTATGTCTCTTCAGTGATGCTCGGTGCCGCATGATTGATGTCTCATAATATATATATATCTTTGAAGAGCAATGTTGAAGCTTAAATGACCGAAAAGTGAACAAAGGAATCTATCTAAGGACAGAGCTATGCATGAAGGAGATACTCCTTAGTTTTAGAGTGATTTACTTAATCTGATGACGGAAAATTTGAAGTACATATATCATGTCAGTACAAAAGCACTAAAAACTAGACTCATGGTGCCTTTGGGGACTATCAATCCACCAGCAGTGACACCGGCCTAGTGGTTATAATAAATATAGAACATATATACCTTTTAATCTTGTGGGTAGGGGAGATAGCGAATACATTGCGGAAGTTGCGCTAAGGTTTCTCCACAAATATCGGGAACGCGGTTCGTTGAATTAAATAAAAACTTGGCACAAGAGTATCATAAACTCACTGAAAAATCGAAGCAGCAAAAACTGATACTCGATGAATATCGACCAAGATAATGACACCGTTCGATACAAAGTATTTAGAAAGGCGAGCGAAGTTCTGGACAGCAAAACCAGCATAATTTGAATGATGGCGTTTCCTGCCCTTCTAAATACAAAGAGGTGACATTAAATAAAATTATTTCTACTTACGGTTCTATGCACATTGTATTACGTACTTCGTATTTCATAGCATTTCATGAGGAAATTGAAACTATTTGATACAAAGGGCATGATGTGAAGACAAACGTTACTCTATTTATCATATATTTACAATATTATGACATGCAGCAAAACTGCCATAAATACATAAAATGTGGTTCACTTATAATGAATAAATTGTTGATATCGTTCGTACATATCCATAAAAGAATGAAATCTGTAAAAAATCACAAATGGGAAAAACACTTCGTTGATCACCGAACAAAATTTTTTGTTATAGAATTGACCCAGTATGTCTCTATCCCGGATTCCATAGAAGAAAAATGAATCAAAAAACCACTCACTAGCATTTGCTATTAAAAGCATCAGAAACATGTTCTCAACACCGCAGTAGCAAGACACGACACGTGTTTTTTTCTTAACGGAATTACCGGAATAAATTATCAAAACAGTTTGAAAATAAATTTCGATGACACAAAGGACTGACTGAACTACGAGTATGTAGTCAGCGAACTGCAAAAATATGTCTTCATATTTTGAGAAAATTCCTGCCAAAAAGGTGAAAGTCAAGTACGCAACAGATCCAGCTGCACTCAGAATCAAAATTCGTCCCTTGGTGGATAATTTGTAAACACGGCAGGATACAAAGCATTGCTTACGTAACCCAATATAAAGTAAAATCAAACATACACCATGCCAACACTTATTGTATAGATGCAAGATTTCCAAGATGAGAAGTCTCCGTGAACCAGTTTTCCAAACTGACATCAAGATCATTACTATGACCACTGCTGGGGTAATGATAATAAAACCACTTAATATGACGCCATAGAATGACAACGCCTTTGGATAATTGTGGTTACGTGACGTATCTTTATCGTCACTTGTATTTCGATTTGAATCCTTCACAGCCGATACAGGCATGTCCCTAGTAGTTGCAGCAAGAACGTCCACAGTGTTAGCATGATCTCTTCTAGATATCGTTATATTGTTCGATTGTATAAGCGGAGTCTGCTCATTTAACCCCCTTTGACCCGAAGCGCTATCATGTCTGTGGCTTTCATTTCCTGTTTGGTTGTTTTTAGTATCGCTCCCATGCCACATTCTTAATAAAAATGTTGTGGCCAGCAAGCAATATTCTGTTCGTAAGGGAGAAAAATAAGGGCATAATGACATTCGAAACTTGTTAATGTCGGAAGTCCAGTAACAATCTGTGTCATTCAGTGTGTAATTCGGTTCTGTATGAACAAAATTATGTCTTAACAATTGTGGCATTACGGATTGATACCACCAAACACTTAAATGTGTAATCAAAAGCATGCACATTCCAAAATTAAGAACGACTGATGAATGGAATGTGAAATTCGCAAAATACGTGACAAATCCCAACTGCGATGTAAAGAATGCTATCTCTATAACGTGGCTCAACGTGCTTAGAATTTTTTCACCTGGAAATGGTTCATTTCCACCGTTTATTAAACAATTAATGTTAATGGACATGTTTAAAGCTGAATATATGATACATAGAAATCCAAATAACCAAAAGAAAATTATCCTCGGTGTTTGTGATACGAATTCATTCCGTACTCCTTTTAACCATTTACTTTTCTCTCTGTATGCTGATACAGACAAGAAAATGGTGAAAGCCGATCCAGAGAAGAACATTATTAATATTATTCCCCATGTTATGAAATTTGGTCTCCGAATAGTTGGTTCAAAAGACAAAACAACGAAGAGGCAACATAAGAATGGGACAGTACACGCGAACAGAACGCTGGACGAAATTGTACCGAGTGTTGAAATCTTTTCAAGCCTCGGGATTTTTGCCATATGACTACTTGATCCTTCCATTATTCAAACATTGTATCTAAAATAAAAAAAATTCATCACGTTATATTATTAAAAAATATTTTTCTCTATGACTTGAAGATAAAGTTCAGAATAAATCACATTGCCATTTACAAATTTTGAAGTGCTCAGTTTTATTCAAACGCAACTTGTACTTCGTTCCTCTACGATACTCTCCATGTACAAGATCTTACAACTGCCAGTTCGAGATGATCTCGGGATGACCTCTCAGTACAGCCAATCAGAATTGAGTTAGAGATCTTTTTAGATCTTTTTTTAATTCATCAAATTATCAAATTTATGTAAGGCAAACTATGTGTCTGGTTAAATGTGGATTGTATATTTCACTAATTGGGAACATTAAAAACAATTAAAAAGGCGGGAAAATAATTGAAATTTTAAATTTTAGTTTAGTCGGTTATTTACACGAAACCAATCTTACGCTAGGGATAACGCCGTTTGATCAAAAAGGCTCCTGGCAGACTAAGGACTGTCAATTGAGCAACAAACACTACTCAATTGATGTGGTAAACCGGTTTACGGGGCCATTTTCAACTCATCGCAAAAGCAACACAATCAAAGGACACACCTTTAAAAATCAAAAAACAAGAAATATAGAACAAAAGATAGGAAGAGTAGGAAAATGAGGTCAAAAACTAGAAATTTTTCTTTTTTTTTCAAGGGGGGTTTACATATGCCTTATACTTTAAGGCTCCCTTAGATGAATAGGGTGGAGTGTCAAAGGTCAAGAACTAGGACTTATCATTTTTTACTTGGTTACATCCATATTTCACCAACACATCTTGTTTTCATTATATTCATAACTTTGACCGATACAGCTGTGTAGCAATAAATTATGTTAAACCAAGCTCTTTTTTTTTACATCAAGCCTAAATCATATTTCAAAGGTCAAGGCTAATTAAACGTATGATTTTCGTGTTGTTTAAAATTTAATGTTCTAGGGGTAGAGTAAGTTTAATGTCATTCCAGCGTTTAGATACCTTGAATAATATATTGATGTTTTGTTCAGTAAAGGGTTATAAAATGCTCTTGAAATAAAAACAATCAAATATCATTTATATGATAAAAATATCTTGGGAAAATTGTAAAATTTCTTTCTATACCTTGCTGCAACATTTTTATTTTAACTAGTTATGGGATAAATCTTATTGTATGTATCAAATATGAAGTAGTACCTATGATATGAGCCATTATCTCTCAATTCATTATTTTTGATAAAATATGTCTAATTTTCTTATTGTTCGCATTACTTGATATTTAAAGGTATAGAAAGGGAGATAACTCTAGCTGACAAACCAACCTTCAATGGTGCATTGGTATCTTAACCAGAGTCTCACATGATACTAATAAAAAAAATCAATGGGCCATTTTTTCTAATGTCCCTTGCAGTCGCTACCTTAATGAGTAATCTTTTTATTTTCTCGCGCCACACCATTATTAGTGTTTCTTTGTAGACACCTGGTCTCACCTTTGATTTCCAAAAATATATGGAATTTCACCAGGATATATCGTTGGTGATGCCACAGCCAAAGGTATATCGCATCAATGAATTTCCGACATTACATAAAACCGACACTCATAAGGCGAATAATGCATCAAAATAAAATTATTTTAACTTAGTGATGTAATTTAAAGTTTTAATTCTTTTCCCTAAAGAGAATTTTTAGTTTAGATATTTGGATGGTGGCCGCACCTGAGTATATTTTTACATATGCATTCACGTGCCAATATATGAGCGTCACTATTAATATTAAATCAATCCAAAAAAAAAAATAGATAGGTAGAATACTGTAACCCACCTTAGAACAAACCTTTCCTTATAGTACTCCCTCTGCAAAACACAGTATTTAGAATTTTCTCACCTTTACCCTGTCTTATAGACGGATGATTTTTATTTCCTTGCAGACAAGTTCGTGTTTGAGATTTATTTTTGCGGAAATATCTGCATCTATATTAAGATATTCCTTGACGACAAATGTCCGGTTACGACAGAACTTTCGTTTCCTTTCTATATTAACCTGTGTCAGTTTTTCGTCCATTTACATGATATTTATAACACAACGATGGGAATATATTACTGCAGTGGTAATTAGGACATGAAGTGAGTAAGAGAAGAGGGATCATAATTTACTTGAATTTTGATATAAAACAACGAGAAATCTGACAGCAGTATCAAGCAATTGTTGCATTTTCATTAAAGTAATAGGATAGACATTTGTGATCCACATGAATCGGAGGTTAATTCAGGTTACTGTTTATCTAGCTACTCTTGACATGTAAGTTCGACACATTCCAAGGAGACGAAAACATTGCAATATACCTTTTCCAAGTTTTACCTAATGTAAAGGCAAACATATTGTTTTTAGCACTCAAAAATTGCTGTTACTGAGACATCACAATCGAAACGAAAAGTGGTTTGTCCCATAAAAGGTCGCTTATTGCATTTTAAATCTATAAAAGGGGTATTTTAAATAAATACCATGTAACTGTTACTAGCTCAATGTAGAATATGCCATGGCCACAGAATATTAGGACCAGCAAGTAAAACACTAAGATTCCGAAATATGTTTTAAAATCGATATAAAAAATTAATGAGAAAAGGCATTCACGACCCCCCAGAAAAATCCACAGGTTGGATTAGGTGCCATGAAGGAGTAAGCATCCCCTGCCGACCGGTTATATCCGTTACTAATTCAATGTGTCATAGCCACAGAATATTAGGATTTAATTGTTAATACTGAGTATCATTGTTATAGTGTAGCTTACCTAGCTGTAGAATTTATCCGCATGTTTCTGCTTTGGTGAACGTATCGAATAGCACATCATTATGTAACTTTCCTGCAGGCTTCCTCGATTATCAATTACATGTATATACAAATGAGGCATAGGAATTTTTAAAATATGTGTAAGTTAGTATACCACACAAGTATGTGGGACATAGGCATTTTACGGTAAACACAAAGCTTATAACGAAAGACTGATATAAAATTAATTACATGCATATCAGATAACGTTTTCTAGAACAGGATAAAGTATAAAAATCTACACACACTACAGTATATCTGACAGGTACAGTATATAGTGGGGGGATTCTTTTTTTTTTTTATTTTTTTTTTTTTTTGTTTTGTTTTGGTTTTTCCCTCTCCATTGTTTTTTTAATAAAGCAATAAAGCAAAAGGAATGTATGTTAAATGGTCTTGATATTTAGCAAGTCGATATTAGAATACATATAAATTTACAGTTTTTAACAGGAAGTAATAGTGTGGTTTGTTAACAGAATTTGATAAGGCTGATCAAGTAAGAGTTATCCCCTTTAACTCACAAAACAGCTTACAATTATGAACTTAAAAAGAAAAAAGATTGATTTTATTGGTGCTTAACACAATGAGTATTAATGTTCTAACAAGTATTGACATTCTTTTCCTTTTACATATTCGTATTCCTTTGCATGTACACCGTCTTATTGTGACTTGTCCGATATAATGTAATATCTGATTAATTGTGGTCATTCATTACCGTTTCAAAACCAAGCACCTGCTGTTGGTCCGCGGAGGAGACGGCAGTCATTTCCTTAACCTGATTACCCCAATGGATCACAGAACCGCCGAGTGCTGTCCCTCTGTCTATACACACTAGGTGTGTGCATCATCTTTCTGGTACAGACTAGAAGTATATAGAATTCGAGCACATCAGGATGGCCCTTTTGACATCAGCTTTCACTGTGCATATTTTGTCAGTTGTTTCCTGCGTGATTTGGTAGTATTCGTACTCATGAAATATTCTATTTATAGATAGATATAGCATCTCACTATGTGTTTGTGGATTTGCAATTTCTATTAAAAAGAAATGTCTCATGATGCATTCCATATAGGTATTATATTGTATTAAACTCCTTCGACATCGAACATTTTGCCCTTAAGACCATATGTCTCATAGTAAGCCCATCTACAGTATAAAGAAGATTTTATTTAAGTGCTGAACTCTGATTAAGCAGAGCGGAGGGAACTCAATGAAGGACTTGAACGATTCTGGAGAGATAATGCTATGAATCCCGTTCTGGCTAATGCTACAGATCAGAGGGGCCTATCTTGTTGTCAGGGGGCAAAAAGAGAGAGGGTGTTAAGCATGGTAGGCTCATGTTGATGTCACTGATCATCTTTGATATTAATATTTATTCCATAATAATATTCCTCTTCCCTTTCTATTATCTCGCGACATGACAAACATGTTGTAACTTGTTCTATATGTAGGATTATTAATAGATTTTAAAATGTGTATTCTTTAAGTGTACTGGTTTTAAGGCGAGTGGAAAGGTAAGCTAGTAAACCTGTTAACCACTTCAGATGATCAGTCAATATCGCAATTGCATTATTTCTAAATATTTTAAATATTTAACTGGTTTTAAGATTCGGATTCAAATGTTTCTTTCCATTCATTTGTCTGTATGTTCGAGCAGCTTTTCGTGGTGACTGTGTCAAACCTGTCTGGTAACGCTTATCGCCTAATATTCCTGGACAAAACCATTTGAAGTTCTACCAAGGCAGATTGCATTTGCGCACCAAATCAAAGCATATAATACATAATTAGTATTTTCTGAAGTCGCATGTTCTCTTTTCCTTTCTTTCATTTTAGATGTAAAAAACGAAGAATCACCGAAGGGTAAACCATATCTCATAGTCCATGGAATAAAAGGACAATATCGTGAATAGTGTCATATTCAGACAAATGCGAACCCCAATAAAAACGAGGTGAGACCAGATGCCCGGGAGGAGTAAGCTTTCCCTGGTTGCATGAACGTCCGTCGCAAAAGGCATGCATCTTGGTCTAGTGTTAAACCTTATAAGTACAAGGAGTTATTTCTTTGAGGTCACCGAAGAATCGCTATATGAAACTTAAGTTGCCTCCTTTGCAAAATTCATATACTGTAAACACATTTTAATCTAGATGACTATTTTCGCGTAATGTAGATTTGTAACTGATTTGACTATCAAATTATAACATGCATACGGCTTCAAGCCAATATTGTGTCTCCCCAATCCAAAAGTTTATTGCGAGAAGTCAGTATCAATGATCTACAGTATTTGCCAGTTTTCCCTCCTACATTTGAAATCCCATTCAGATATCTGAGGGATATGTCCATATGTATTTTATAAATTTAATTTATCATGAATTGAAAATGTAAAAATTGACATCAGACTTCAGTTTTCTTTTTAGCAAAACTTTAACCAGAAAGAAGATATTTTTTGTTTCATTGTTGCAACCATGCTTAAATATTCATCAATGAAAATGTATCACTCTGTTCTAGACAAAAGCTTTTGCTACATCTTGAATGGAACTCCATTATAAGCATTGTAAAAGAAATTGAAACTCAATCAATTTTCTATCAGATTAACACAAAATACACTTTCAATAACTGCGAAAACTGAAATATAATGTTTTGTTAATTGATTAAAATAAAATTAACAAAGATCCATAACAGTTGTTGGAACTATTCTGCTATATTGCATATTTTTGCTTCTTTTCAAACGTATAGAACCCAATCACATATAATAATATAGAACCGTAATATAATTAATATATAGAAACGACCTATCGACATCATTTTAAGATTGACAGCAGTGTCATATTCATGAAAAACAGAGGTGAGACATTTAAAGTTAATTCAGTATCACGTTTACCATGAACGCCCAAAACATAAGATAATACAAGAATACTTCAACACTACACCTGTGTCATTACCAGAACCAGATATCCGAATATGTGCCTTGCAGGAGTAAGCATTCCCAATACGGTGCCATAGGATTATTTGACTTAATATAAGACTTAGTCGCATTCAGTAGTAAAAGTATGCCTGTAGTCATAATCGGAAAAATCTCATGATAAGTATATAGATTTTATAGTGCACTATCAAACTATATCCGATCAAATAAGTACAGAATTCATATAGAGAGGTTTTGTTTGAGTAAAACTGATTAGAATCATCTTTATTCAGCTTTTCTAGTTACGGGAAACCCCATAAAGGGTTATGTTCTGATGCACACCGATTGTCAGCCAATAAGTGGAACGGCTTCAAATTCCTAGGAATGAAATTAACATCCCCAGCGTTCGTACGCTCACAGTGTATGCGTAACATATAAGGTAGTTTTTGAACACTGTTTGTTACTTTGTTACAAATTGCGTCCAGTCGAGTCATTGGCTATTGGAAATAACGGTTTCGGTGACTGAAACATCATCAGAGTTCACCAGAACATGACCCTTTACGGGGTTTTGCCAGATCTTTATCCGCAATGGGAAAAAAGAGACGGGGAATAAAGATATGGTTTTAATAAGACTGGACAATATATATATATATATATATATATATATATATATATATATATATATATATATATATATATATATATATATATTTATATATATATATATATCGGCGTGAACATATATTTTAGTATTATTATTAATAGACGGCATCAAATTTCATAAACGACAATGTAAAACCCATCGGCAGTTGTGTTATATTATGTGTGCCACAGCAACTAAATATCAAATCAACATCGCTGGCCATATGTAATGGAACTAGAATAAAATTATATTTCTGTAAGTTTACTTCATCTATAATGCTTGATGAACGCCCCGTTACCAAGACTGAGCGAAGCAAAATACATCACGGGAATCATACATCACCTGCGAGATATATTTTATTCTACATATCTATACAATCGACATCGCTACCATATTTCATTACAATAGTTCTTCCTTTGTTTGAGGAAGTATACGATCTGTTTTGAAGATGCAACGGATAAATGTGCTGTAATGTGCTATATCAATATTCATTTAATTGGAATGTATCCCCTTATACATTATATCCTCAATCATCTCTCTGTTTAAACATTTGTGGCGGGCAAAACACGAGATGCACACTCCGACAGTGTGCCCGGTCTAATCTTTAATTTCAGATTGATTGATTCTTCTCTTCAGTTACTCCACGATTATTTCATGGCTGCGGTGACAGCAATTTATACCGTTGCAACGGACCCACCCGAAGTAGTGATGGATCTTCTACATGCCACAACTACCGTGACACGGGACCGCGAATTTTACTGTCTCATCCGAAAGACAGAACACCGGTTTTTCACCGCGAGAGTGGAACCCGGAACTTTTCGGTCACTAGGAAATCACTGACTAATACTCGCTTACTTAAGTTTTAAAGGTCACTTGAAGGTTTACATTAGTACGTTGTTCCATGCCAAAATAATATAAAACGAGCACGTTTTGTATTTTACCAAATTTAATAAGGAAATTACTACTTTATTTTTCATACAAATCGATCATACAACTCATCGAAAAATGTTTATCTATATTAAACATTTAAGCATTTAAATTTATGGCATACAATGCGCTTAACACCTATAACCATACAAAAGGATTCGTGTCTTGTAATAAATATTAATGGTATGACATTACATTTTTTATAGACTTTTATGCAGAACACATTTATGCAAACTGATAGGGAGCTGTCTTTTGAGCTACATCATTACATCATTAAGATCAAGGACATGATTATTCAGAACGATTGCTTTAATTTAATTTAATTTGAATTATCTATTCTTATCACTCGACATCGGGATTTTATTAGCCCTTCCTACCTTGTAAGAGTGACATCTTCCTTCACTATTATATATCTACAATTTCCTTTTTTTTTTCTTTCTTTTTCATATGATATTTTTTCTCTCTTTGAACGTAGATTTCTTTAAAGTAATGACTCACACACTACCCAATGATAGCCCTCAGTGCGGAATGAAATTTACTGAAACTGAATATTTCTGTTTGCCTTGATCTCATGACCTTATGACATCGTGTAGTTGCTTTAATTATTCTATCCTTTAAAACTACTAGAGAATATTTTCAAATGTTAATTTGATACTAGATGAATCTTTTGAATGTCCAATAATATGCTAAAATTTTAACTGAATTTTAATTATTTACTCTGTTTATTTTAATTCCTTTTATATAAGTTTTAACTGATTACTTAGGAATGAGGTTTCTTTTTGGTTTCTGCTTTGCACCTTAAAGTGTTCTGCATAATAAAACAGGCTTAATTATCACCCTAAAACATTATATATTGCATAATCAAGAGGCTTACAATGTATGTGTAATGTAGTAGTCAATTAAGTGCAGGAACAAGACAGTCCTTGATATGCTTTCTCGTCAGATATAAGTAAGTATTACATACTAACATTTGTACTAATGTATACATATTTACAGTAAACAGATTTTATTTCAATATATACATTACACACAATAATAATAAGGTTACTAGCTAAGCACTTAATCCACTGACCAATACCAGCTTACTTCAATTTTAGAGGTCACTAAATGTTTACGTTGGTACGTTGTTCTGTATCAAAATCATATAAAAGGAACATGTTTTGTATTTTACTAAATTTAATGAGAAACTTACTTCTTTATTTTTCATAAACCAAATCGATCATACAACTCAGAAAATAAACCAAATCGATCATAGAACTAATTTTAAAATGCATATTTGTATTAAACATTTAAGGATGTACATTATGCACTTACTTAAACACTTTATAACATTCTGACATTTATTGCATACAGTGCGTTTAACACTTAATGACAAAATTGTTGATATCGTTCGTACATGTCCATAAAGGAATGGAATCTGTAAAAGATTAGGAATGGAAATAATATTTCATTGATGACTGACCAATATACCTCCTGATAGAAATAAGCTTGAATATCCTTGCCGTGTAACCCACTACCAAAAAATGAATTAAAAAACCACTCAGCGCCATTCGTTATTAAGAGTATCAGGAAGGTATGCTCGACGCGGCAAAAACATGAGGGATTATGTGTGGTTTTCTTCATACAATTAGCGGAATATATGATAGCGACAGTTTGAAAGTAAACTTCAATGACTCCAAGAGCTGACTTAAATGCCAGTATGCCGTTAGCGGTTTGTAAATATGTGTCTTGCTGATTTGACATGGCACCTGCCAAAAAGGAGAACGTCTCGTAGGCAACAGTACCAGCCGCACTCAGAATTAGAATTCGACCCTTACCAGATAACTGGTGTGCATTGGTAGATACAAAGCATTGTTTACGTAATCCAATGTAAAGAAAAATCAAGCATAAACTATGCCAAAATCTATTGTATACATTCATTACTTCCAGTATTAACAATCTCCGAAAATCAATTTTCCAAACTGAAATTAAGATCATTATAATGACCACTGTCGGGGTAAAAGCTATTAAACTTATTAATAGGGTGCCATAGAATGACAAAGGCTTTCTGCGATTGTTATTCCGGGACATATTTATATCACCATTTAAATTTCTATCTGTATCTTTCACAGCCGAACTGGGCATATTCCTGGCAGTTGCAACGGCAACGTTTGCAGGAAGTTTACCATCATAACCTATTCCAGACATTGTTGTATCGTCAGCTTGTATAAGTGGAGTATGTTCATTTAACTCCCTTTGATCTGTATTATTTTCATTTGTTCTTAGGTTGTTTTTGGAGTCGTCACTCCCATGCCACATTCTCAATAAAAACGCAATCGCCAGTAAGCAGTATTCTGTTCGTGCTGGAGAAAAATAAGGTTCCAATGACCCACGAAATTTGTTTATATCGGACTTCCAGTAACAGTCTGTATTATTCAAAAATGTACGATTCATGTGTATCTCTAAAATATGATGTTTAAACAATGATGACATTACGGACTGAAACCACCAAACAATTGAATGTGTTATCAAAATTGTGCACATTCCGAAATTTAGAACAACAGACGAACGGAATTTGAAATTCACAAAATATGTGACAAATCCCAATTGGGATGTATAGAATATAATTTCTATCATATGGCTCATGGTGCTAAGAATTTGCTCTCCAGGGAAAGGTTCATTTCCATCCTTCGTCATGCAGTCAATATTGATAGAGATGTTCAAGGCTGAGAAAATAATACAAAGAAATCCAAATAACCAAAAGAAAACTAGTCTTGGTGTTTGTGATACGAATTCATTTCGTACTCCTTTCAACCATTTCTCTTTGTTTTTGTACGCTGATATTGACAAGAAAATTGTGAATGCCGTTCCAGAGAGATACATTACTTCTGTTATTCCCCATGTTATAGGATTTGGTCTCCGAATCGAGGGCTGCACGGAGACAACAATGAAGAGACAACATAAGAATGGAACAGAACATGCGAATAGCACACTTGACGAGATTTTACCAGTTGTTGAAATCTGTTTATCTCTCTGTACTATTGGCCATCGTCTATTTTCTATATTCATCTTTAAAAGCTTTTATCTGAAATACATTGTTTCTTAATTGTAAAAACTAATATAATTTGTGTGACTTGATATACAAAATGTAGATAACACGCTTACGTTGTTCCAATATTGACAGATTAATTACTGGCAACAATGCACGTACTTTTACTACAGTACGCCAGCATCGGTCTAATGTAAGAGTACCGAAGTTAACTTGACGTTATACCTTAAATAGTACCTAATATGTATGTATATTCGTATGTATGTATGGTTTGAACGTATGCTTTTTAATGTACTACTTTTCCTTGATTCAGCAGATGGCTATTCTTTACCCAAACCAGAGTCTCTGTCTTTTCAAAATATCATGTTAGTCACAATGTATTGGAACATTTAAGATACCTGTTACTATCATTAATCACGAACACAAAGAATAACCTCTTTGTGGTAACAGGTGTCATACAGATAAAACAAAACATACCACGAACAGGAAAACCGGGAAAGCCTGCAAACAAATAAAATTCAACGGAGTATCCAAGACTACCCACTGCAAACTTGGCTTTCAATATTATAGTTACATTACAGATTACCTATGTACATTTTTCAAATAAAGAATAATTTTTACTCTTATATCTTAAAGGGTTCTATTATCAGCTTAATTTTGATATCTATGGTGTTGGCACTCATGCCGTGCATAATATTTACAATGACAGCTATACCACGTGAGGTGATGAAGAATCCGGAGAAGGAATAGTTAGGCAGAATAAATTAAATCACCTTAGAAAATTACTTCCAATAGCCCGATTCGAACAACAATCTTAATATTGACTTTAAGTGCTATGCCAATAGATAAACCTTTTGTTTGATAAGGAGTATGAAAATTTAAAGCGTACATATTATCATTCATGTATTACACAGTGTACAATATTACAATTTGTGCTTACCTTTATCCAGAGTTTTACAAAAATGACTATGATTTGAATGAATTATAAAACAGGAAGAATTATTCCGTTTGTGCAATTTAAGCCGTTTGTGCAAGAATTGTTCAAAATTTTCAGCGGACGTATTTCAAGTATATTAGATTAAATATGAAATAAACAATAATAATAGATGTTTATTTCCTCTCTACATCATATATACTTAATGAGTTGTTCCGTTCGTAGGATAATGTAGAAAACCAGGCCAATATTAATTTCCTGCAACTGAGTGTAAACCATAATCGAACATGAAACACACATATATATATAGATATATATATATATACATATATACCACTGTTCCTAAAATTAACGAACGAATTAAATCAAACTCATCACTGTCATGTCTGTGATGTTATATTTGTTGTTCGGATGTGTTTGGAATCGCTCCCATGGGAGTAACAACAACAACAACAACAAAAAGAAATCAAAGATTGTAAACGAATACATGTAAATTTGATATAGTAAACATTCATGTGTGATCGTTGTCCGTATATCCGAGTGGGGCATCTTGTGTTGCTGCTTTGTGTGCTTCCCTATTCCACCTTTAACAGTTATAAGTGTTTTTTTGTAAATAAAAGCCGTTTGTGCATCTTCACTGACTTAGTAATAAGTCTAAGACGTACCTATCACGTTATGAACATTATTCTGTCTTTCCATTTTTTTTCATCATTTAGCAATTCCAGTTGTCAATTAGCACATAATGCAAACAGCATCTCCTCCTCTTTAAATCTATTCATCCTATAAGTTTAATTTCTGTAAAGGAGGCTAAATGGGATTTTCCGCTAAAACTAGGAATTAAGTAACTTATCGATGTAAGTATTTTACAATGATCACAAGGCATTTTCTAACAGATGCCAATACATTTCTATTAAATCATAGACATCCTCCATTATTTATCAACAAACATGCATCAGAGCACCACGCACTCAGTATTGATTGATTTTTGTTTAACGTAACACCACGAATATGTCACGTATATGGTGACAGCATCTGCCTGATGGGGGGATACAGATTTTGCTCTTTGCAACGGACCCACCGAAGCAGTGAGGGATCACCGAAGCAGTGAGGGATCTTTAACGTGCCATGCATACCACGACACGGGACCTCGATTTTACTGTATCATCCGAAAGACAGAACAATCGCATGACCAGAGCGGGACTCGAACCCCGGCCTCCCGATCATTAGTCCAGCGCAATACCACTGGGCGGCGCCGGTTTCGCACTCAGTAAGATAAGCAAGCAAATAAAATGCTGACGTTGTAAGAGGCCCAAGTGGGGTCTATATCCTTCATTTTAGCAATAAAAAAATTTGAAAATTATGATCTTGGCGGCATCTCGAATGATGGATAAGGTCGAAAGATAAACATTCTGTAGGGGACTCTGAGTATTACAAAATCTGCTAAAATTCTGTGAAGCCGTTAATGAGGAGATATCGAAAATGTATCAGCAAATCAAAGCCCATTGCCCCTATCATGGATAGAAATCCAGTAAAAAACAGAAACCTGGTAGGGGACCTTGATTAATTATTTCTTGTAAGAGTAGAAGACGACAATGTGTCAAGTTATTTAAACCCATGGCGGCCACCTTGGATTACGGGTTGAAAAAACACAAACTTGGTAGAGGACCTTTATTACTTACTTCTTACAAGATCTGGTGTATATTTATGAAGTGGTTGCAGAGAAGAAGTCGAAAACCTGTAAACAGATCAGAGTCTATGTCAGCCATGTTCGATTACAGATCGGATCGAAAAACAAAACATTGGTATAAGACCTTGAGTACTGTGAGATTGGGTGAAATTCTGTAAAGCGAGTGCAGAGAAAGCCAATATGTGAAAAATTAACGACGGACGACCACTACTTCGGCTCATGTGAGCTAGAAAAACCCAGCATAGCTACAGATACATGAATACATTGCATATACACTGTTGTAATTGCAATTCAAAATCTTGATAACGTGGATTACGATGAAGATATGGACGTGTACATATGTTTTAGTGTCATTATTAATAGACGACAAAGTAAAACCCATCGGCAGTTGTGTTATCTTATGTATGTCACTGCAACTAAATATCAGATCAACATCGCGAAACATGGAATTTGTAATAGAACTCGAATAAATTTATATTTTTTTCAGTTTACTTCATCTATAATGCTTGATGAACGCCCCGTTACCAAGACTGAGCGAAGCAAAATACATCACGGGAATCATACATCACCTGCGAGATATATTTTACTGTACATATCTATACAATCGACATCGCTACCATATTTCATTACAATAGTTCTTCCTTTGTTTGAGGAAGCTTATGGTCTGTTTTGAAGATGCAACGGATTAATGTACTGTGATGTGCTATATCAATATCCATTTAATTGGAATGTGTCCCCTTATACATTATATACTGAATCATCTCAGTTTTCCTTTTTTTGAAATTTATTGAAACTGAAGATTTCTGTTTGCCTTCATCTCATGACCTTATGACATCGTGTAGTTGTTTTAATTATTCTATCCTTTAAAACTACTAGAAAACATTTTCAAATGTTAATTTGGTACTGAGGAGTCTTTTGAATGTCCAATAATATGCTGAATTTTAATTATTTATTCTGTTTATTTTAATTCCTTTTATTTTTATTTTATCTAATTACTTAAGAATGAGGTTTATTTTTGGTTTCTGCTATGCACCTTGTTCTGCATAAAAAACAGGCTTAATTACCACCCTAAAACATTATGTATTGCATAATCAAAACACTTACAATGTATGAGTAATGTACACGTCAATAAGTGCAGGAACAAGACAGCCCTTGATGTACTTTTTATTGAGATTTACGTAAGTATAACATATTAACATTTGAACTAATATATGCAATAAACAGTTTATTTCAATATATACATTACACACAATAATAAGGTCACTAGCTAAGCACTTAATCCACTGACCAATACCAGCTTACTTCAATTTTAGTGGTCAGTAAACGTTTACGTTGATCTGTATCAAAATCGTATAAAACGAACATGTTTTGTATTTTACAGAATTTGAAGAGAAACTTACTTCTTTATTTTTCATAAACCAAATGGATCAAACAACTCGGAAAATAAACCAAATCAATCACTTACTTAAACACTTTATAATATTCTGACATTTATTGCATACAGTGCGTTAAACACTTAATGACAAAATTGTTGATATCGGTCGTACATGTCCATAAAGGAATGAAATCTGTAAAAGATTAGGAATGGAAATAATATTTCATTGATGACTGACCAATATACCTCCTGATAGAAATAAGCTTGAATATCTTTGCCGTGTATTCCACTACCAAAAAATGAATAAAAAAACCACTCAGCGCCATTCGTTATTAAAAGTATCAGGAAAGTATGCTCGACGCGGCAAAAACATGAGGGATTATGTGTGGTTTTCTTTATACAGTTAGCGGAATATATGATAGCGACAGTTTGAAAGTAAACTTCAATGATACCAAGAGCTGACTTAAATGCCAGTATGCCGTTAGCGGTTTGTAAATATGTGTTTTGCTGATTTGACATGGCACCTGCCAAAAAGGAGAACGTCTCGTAGGCAACAGTACCAGCCGCACTCAGAATTAGAATTCGGCCCTTACCAGATAACTGGTGTACATTGGTAGATACAAAGCATTGTTTACGTAATCCAATGTAAAGAATAATCAAGCATAAACTATGCCAAGATCTATTGTATACATGCATTACTTCCAGTATTAACAATCTCCGAAAATCAATTTTCCAAACTGAAATTAAGATCATTATAATGACCACTGTCGGGGTAAAAGCTATTATACTTATTAATAGGGTGCCATAGAATGACAAAGGCTTTCTGTGATTGTTATTCCGTGACATGTTTATATCACCATTTAAATTTCTATCTGTATCTTTCACAGCCGAACTAGACATATTCCTGGCAGTTGCAACGGCAACGTTTGCAGGAAGTTTACCATCATAACCTATTCCAGACATTGTTGTATCGTCAGCTTGTATAAGTGGAGTATGTTCATTTAACTCCCTTTGATCTGTATTATTTTCATTTGTTCTTGGGTTGTTTTTGGAGTCGTCACTCCCATGCCACATTCTCAATAAAAACGCAGTCGCCAGTAAGCAGTATTCTGTTCGTGCTGGAGAAAAATAAGGTTCCAATGACCCACGAAGTTTGTTTATATCGGACGTCCAGAAACAGTCTGTATTATTCAACAATGTACGATTCATGTGTATCTTTAAAATATGATGTTTAAACAATGATGACATTACGGACTGAAACCACCAAACAATTGAATGTGTTATCAAAATTGTGCACATTCCAAAATTTAGAACGACAGACGAACGGAATTTGGAATTCACAAAATATGTGACAAATCCCAATTGGGATGTATAGAATATAATTTCTATCATATGGCTCATCATGCTAAGAATTTGCTCTCCAGGGAAAGGTTCATTTCCATCCTTCGTCATGCAGTCAATGTTGATAGACATGTTCAAGGCTGCGAAAATAATACAAAGAAATCCAAATAACCAAAAGAAAACTAGTCTTGGTGTTTGTGATACGATTTCATTTCGTACTCCTTTCAACCATTTCTCTTTGTTTTTGTATGCCGATATTGACAAAAAAATTGTGAATGCCGATCCAGAGAGATACATTACTTCTGTTATTCCCCGTGTTATAGGATTTGGTCTCCGAATCGAGGGCTGCACGGAGATAACAATAAAGAGACAACATAAGAGTGGAACAGAACATGCGAACAGCACACTTGACGAGATTTTGCCAGTTGTTGAAATCTGTTTATCTCTCTGTACCATTGGCCATCGTCTGTTTTCTATATTCATCTTTAATAACTTTTATCTGAAATACATTGTTTCTTAATTATCAAAACTGTTATAATATGTGTGACTTGATATACAAAATGTAGATAACACGCTTACGTTGTTCCAATGTTGACAGATTAATTGTTGTATGTGACCACACGGTGGTACTGGCAACAATGCACGTACTTTTACTACAGTACGCCAGCATTGGCCTAATGTAAGAGTACCGAAGTTAACTTCACATTATGCCTTAAATAGTAGCAAATATGTATAGATGTTCGTATGTATGTATGGTTTGAACGTATGTTTTTTATGAATGTACTACTTTTCCTTGATTCAGCAGATGGTCATTCTTTACCCAACCCACACTCTCTGCCTTTTCAATATCGCGGCGCGCATTAATATATCATGTTAGTCACAATGTATTGAAACATTTAAGATACCTGTTACTATTATTAATCACGAACACAAAGAATAACCTGTTTGTGGTATCAGGTATCATAAAGATAAAAAAACGTGTATGTGCATTTTGCAAATATAGAATAATTTTTACTCGTATATCTTAAAGGGTTCTATTATCAACTTAATTTTGATATCTATGTTGTCGGTACTTGTGCGTTGCATAATATTTACAATGACAGCTATACCACGCGAGGTGATGAAGAATCCGGAGAAGGAATAGTTAGGCAGAATAAATTAAATCACCTTAGAAAATGACTTCCAATAGCCCGATTCGAACAACAATCTTAATATTGACTTTAAGTGCTATGGCAATAGAAAAACCTTTTGTTTGATAAAGAGTATGAAAATTTAAAGCGTACATATAATTATTCCTTTATTACACAGTGTACAAATTGTACTTACCTTTATCCAGAGTATTACAAAGATGACAATGATTTGAATGAATTATAAAACAGGAAGAATTATTCCGTTTGTGCAATTTAAGCCGTTTTAGCAAGAATTGTTCAAAATTTTCAGCGGACGTATTTCAAGTTTATTAGATTAATTATGAAATAAGAGATAATTATAGATATTTATTTCCTTTCTGCATCATACATACTTAATGATTTGTTCCGTTCGTAGGATAATGTAGAATACCAGGCCAATATTACTTTCCTGCAGTTGGATTATGCTTTACACTCAGTATATATAAAAATTTATATATATAATATCAAAAATAAGCACTGTTCCTAAAAGTAACGAACGAATTAAAACAAACTCATCACTGTCATATCTATGAGGTTATATTTGTTGTTCGGATGTGTTTGGAATCGCTCCCAATGCCGCATTATAAAAGAGCTATGAAGCAGTATTCTGATCGTGCAGGAGGATAATATAAAAAAAGATAAAGAAAAAGAGCAACAACAACAAAAAAGAAGTCAAAGAATGTAAACTAATACATGTAAATTTGATATAGTAAACATTCATGTGTGATCATTGTCCGTATATCCGAGTGGGGCATCTTGTGTTGCTGCTTTGTGTGCTTCCCTATTCCACCTTTAACAATTATAAGGGGGGTTTTTTTTGTAAATAAAAGCCGTTTGTGCATCTTCACTGACTTAGTAATAAGTCTAAGACGTACCTATCACGCTATGAACATTATTCTGTCTTTCCATTTTTTTCATCATTTAGCAATTCCAGTTGTCAATTAGCACATAATGCAAACAGCATCTCCTCCTCTTTAAATCTATTCATCCTATAAATTTAATTTCTGTAAAGGAGGCTAAATGGGATTTTCCGCTAAAACTAGTAATTAAGTAACTTATTGATGTAAGTATTTTACAATGATCACAAGGCATTTTCTAACAGATGCCAATACATTTCTATTAAATCATAGACATCCTCCATTATTTATCAACAGACATGCATCAGAGCACCACGCACTCAGTATTGATTGATTTTTGTTTAACGTAACACCACGAATATGTCACGTATATGGTGACGGCAATTGCCTGATGGGGAGCATATAGATGTTGACCTTTGCAACGGACCCACCGAAGCAGTGAGGGATCACCGAAGCAGTGAAGGATCACGACACGGGGCCTCGATTTTTACTGTCTCATCCGAAAGACAAAACACTGACATGACCAGAGCGGGACTCGAACCCCGGCCTCCCGATCATTAGTCCAGCGCAACAAGACAAGAAGCCCAAATGGGGTTTATATCCTTCATTTTAGCAATGATAAAAAGTGAAAATTATGTCAGCAAATCCAAGATCTTGGCGGTATCTCGAATAATGGATAAGGTCGAAATATACACTTTCTGTAGAAGACTCTGACTATTTACGTCTTCCAAATTTCCTAAAATTCTGTGAAGCCGTTAATGAGGAGATGTCGAAAATGTATCAGCAAATCAGAGCCCATAGCCCCTATCATGGATTAGGAATCCAGTAAAAACCACAAACCTGGTAGGGGACGCTGACTAATTATTTCTTCGTATTTCCGGTAAGAATAGAAGACGACAATGTGTCAACTAACCAGAACCCATGGCGGCCACCTTGGATTACGGATTCAGGTTTAAAAAAAAAACACAAACTTAGTAGAGGACCTTGATTAATTACTTCTTATAAGGTCTGGTGTATATTTTTGAAGCGGTTGCAGAGAAGTCGAAATCCTGTCAACAGATCAGAGTCCATGTCAGCCATGTTCGATTACAGATTGGATCGAAAAACAAAACATTGGTTTAAGACCTTGAGTACTGTGAGATTGGGTGAAATTCTGTAAAGCGAGTGCAGAGAAAGCCAATATGTGAAAAATTGACGACGGACGACCACTACTTCGGCTCAGGTGAGCTAGAAAAACCCAGCATAGCTACAGATACATGAATACATTGCATATCCACTGCTGTAATTGCAATTCAAAATCTTGATAACGTGGATTACGATGAACCTATGAAGATCCAATTTGAATAATTTGCGACTGTTTCTAAGCTGATTGGTCCACTTTCCACCTTACCTGAGTATTAGGTGAGGACTATTTCTACGAACATATATATATTACCATGACTAAGCGAAGCAAAATACATCACGGGAATCATACATCACCTGCGAGATATATTTTACTGCACATATCTATACAATCGACATCGCTACCATATTTCATTACAATAGTTCTTCCTTTGTTTGAGGAAGCTTATGGTCTGTTTTGAAGATGCAACGGATTAATGTATTGTTATGTGCTATATCAATATTCATTTAATTGGAATGTGTTCCCTTATACATTATATACTGAATCATCTCAGTGCTTCAACATTTGTGGCGGGCAAAACACGAGATGCATACTCTTACAGAGTGCCCGGTTTCATCTTTAATTTTAAATTGATTGATTCTTCTCTTCCGTTACTTCACGATTATTTCATGCCTGCGGTAAAAGCAACTGTCTGATGCATTTGCCTAATTTATACCGTTGCAACGGACCCACCCGAAGCAGTGATGGATCTACATGCCACGACTACAGTGACAAGGGACCGTGAATTTTACTGTCTCATCCGAAAGACAGAACACCGGTTTGCCACCGCGGGAGTCGAACCAGGAACTTTTCGGTCACTAGCCAATCACTTCATCTACTGACCAATACTGGCTTACTTTAGTTTTAGAGGTCACTTGAAGGTTTACATTAGTACGTTGTTCCGTGTCAAATCATATAGAACGAGCACGTTTTGTATTTTACCAAATTAAATAAGGAAATTACTACTTTATTTTTCATACAAACCGATCATACAACTCATCCAAAAATGTTTATCTATATTAAACATTTAAGCATGTAAATTTATCGCATACAACGCGCTTAACACCTATAACCATATAAAAGGATTCGTGTCTTGTAATAAATATTGATGGTATGACATTACATTTTCTTATAGACTTTTATGTAGAACACATTTATGCAAACTGATCGGGAGCTGTCTTCTGAGCTACATCAACTTTGTTTAAGATCAAGGACATGATTATTCAGAATGATTGCTTCAATCTAATTTAATTTGATTTGAATTATCTATTCTTATCACTCGACATCGGGATTTTATTAGCCCTTCCTACCTTGTAAGAGTGACATCTTCCTTAAATATTATATATCTACAATTTCCTTTTTTTGAAATTTTTGATTTCTGTTTGCCTTGATCTCATGACCTTATGATATCGTGTAGTTGTTTTAATTATTCTACCCTTTAAAACTACTAGAAAACATTTTCAAATGTTAATTTGGTACTGAGGAGTCTTTTGAATGTCCAATAATATGCTAAAATTCTAACTGAATTTTAATTATTTATTATGTTTATTTTAATTCCTTTTATTTTAATTTTAACTAATTACTTAAGAATGAGGTTTGTTTTTTGTTTCTGCTATGCACCTTGTTCTGCATAATAAAACAGGCTTAATTACCACCCTAAAACATTATGTATTGCATAATCAAAACACTTACAATGTATGAGTAATGTACACGTCAGTAAGTGCAGGAACAAGACAGCCCTTGATGTACTTTTAATTGAGATTTAAGTAAGTATAACATACCAAGATTTGAACTAATATATACATATTTACAGTAAACAGTTTATTTCAATATATACATTACACACAATAATAAGGTCACTAGCTAAGCACTTAATCCACTGACCAATACCAGCTTACTTCAATTTTAGAGGTCAGTAAACGTTTACATTGATCTGTATCAAAATCATAGAAAACGAACATGTTTTGTATTTTACAGAATTTAAAGAGAAACTTATTTTATTTTTCATAAACCAAATGGATCATACAACTCGGAAAATAAACCAAATCAATCACTTACTTAAACACTTTATAATATTCTGACATTTATTGCATACAGTGCGTTAAACACTTAATGACAAAATTGTTGATATCGTTCGTACATGTCCATAAAGGAATGAAATCTGTAAAAGATTAGGAATGGAAATAATATTTCATTGATGACTGACCAATATACCTCCTGATAGAAATAAGCTTGAATATCTTTGCCTTGTATTCCACTACCAAAAAATGAATTAAAAAACCACTCAGCGCCATTCGTTATTAAAAGTATCAGGAAAGTATGCTCTACGCGGCAAAAACATGAGGGGTTATGTGTGGTTTTCTTTATACAGTTAGCGGAATATATGATAGCGACAGTTTGAAAGTAAACTTCAATGATACCAAGAGCTGACTTAAATGCCAGTATGCCGTTAGCGGTTTGTAAATATGTGTTTTGCTGATTTGACATGGCACCTGCCAAAAAGGAGAACGTCTCGTAGGCAACAGTACCAGCCGCACTCAGAATTAGAATTCGGCCCTTACCAGATAACTGGTGTACATTGGTAGATACAAAGCATTGTTTACGTAATCCAATGTAAAGAAAAATCAAGCATAAAGTATGCCAAGATCTATTGTATACATGCATTACTTCCAGTATTAACAATCTCCGAAAATCAATTTTCCAAACTGAAATTAAGATCATTATAATGACCACTGTCGGGGTAAAAGCTATTATACTTATTAATAGGGTGCCATAGAATGACAAAGGCTTTCTGCGATTGTTATTCCGTGACATGTTTATATCACCATTTAAATTTCTATCTGTATCTTTCACAGCCGAACTAGACATATTCCTGGCAGCTGCAACGGCAACGTTTGCAGGAAGTTTACCATCATAACCTATTCCAGACATTGTTGTATCGTCAGCTTGTATAAGTGAAGTATGTTCATTTAACTCCCTTTGATCTGTATTATTTTCATTTGTTCTTGGGTTGTTTTTGGAGTCGTCACTCCCATGCCACATTCTCAATAAAAACGCAGTCGCCAGTAAGCAGTATTCTGTTCGTGCTGGAGAAAAATAAGGTTCCAATGAGCCACGAAGTTTGTTTATATCGGACGTCCAGTAACAGTCTGTATTATTCAACAATGTACGATTCATGTGAATCTCTAAAATATGATGTTTAAACAATGATGACATTACGCACTGAAACCACCAAACAATTGAATGTGTTATCAAAATTGTGCACATTCCAAAATTTAGAACGACAGACGAATGGAATTTGAAATTCACAAAATATGTGACAAATCCCAATTGGGATGTATAGAATATAATTTCTATCATATGGCTCATGGTGCTGAGAATTTCCTCTCCAGAGAAAGGTTCATTTCCATCCCTCGTCATGCAGTCAATGTTGATAGACATGTTCAAACCTGAGAAAATAATACATAGAAATCCAAATAACCAAAAGAAAACTAGTCTTGGTGTTTGTGATACGATTTCATTTCGTACTCCTTTCAACCATTTCTCTTTGTTTTTGTACGCTGATATTGACAGGAAAATTGTGAATGCCGATCCTGAGAGATACATTGCTTGTGTTATTCCCCATGTTATAGGATTTGGTCTCCGAATAGAGGGTTGCACGGAGACAACAATGAAGAGACAACATAAGAGTGGAACAGAACATGCGAACAGCACACTTGACGAGATTTTGCCAGTTGTTGAAATCTGTTTATCTCTCTGTACTATTGGCCATCGTCTGTTTTCTATATTCATCTTTAATAACTTTTATCTGAAATACATTGTTTCTTAATTTTTAAAACTGATATAATTTGTTTGACTTGATATACAAAATGTAGATACCACGCTTACGTTGTTCCAATGTTGACAGATTAATTAATGGTAACTTTAGTACTGGTAATACTTTTATTACAGTACGCCAGCATCGGCCTAATGTAAGAGTACCGAAGTTAACTTGACATTATGTCTTAAATAATATCTAATATGTATGTATACTGATTCGAACAACAATCTTAATATTGACTTTAAGTGCTACGCCAATAGAAAAACTTGTTTGATAAAGAGTATGAAAATTTAAAGCGTACATATTATCATTCCTGTATTACACAGTGTGCAATATGTGCTTACCTTTATCCAGACTTTTACAAAGATGACTATGATTTGAATGAATTATAACACAGGACGAGCTATTCCGTTTGTGCAATTTAAGCCGTTTGTGCAAGAATTGTTCAAAATTTTCAGCGGACGTATTTCAAGTATATTAGATTAAATATGAAATAAACGATAATTTTAGATGTTTATTTCCTTTCTACATCATATATACTTAATGATTTCCGTTCGTAGGATAATGTAGAATACCAGGCCAATATTAATTTCCTGCAACTGAGTGTAAACCATAATCCAACACGCACTATCTATCTATCTATCTATCTATCGATCTGTGTTTGGAGTCGCTCCCATGCCGCAGCATTATCAAAGAGCTATTAAGCAGCATTCTGATCGTGCGGGAGAAAAATTAAAATAAATAAAAGATAAAAAGAAAAAAGAACATCAACAACAAAACAGAAGTCAAAGAATGTAAGCGAATACATGTAAATTTAAAAGAGTAAACTTTCATGTGTGATGGTTGTCTGAATATCCATGTTGAGCATCTTGTGTTGCTGCTTTGTGTGCTTCCCTATTCCGCCTTTAACAGAAATAAGGGTTTTTGTAAATAAAAGCCGTTTGTGCATCTTCACTGACATAGTAATAAGTCTAAGACGTACCTATCACGCTATGAACATTATTCTGTCTTTCCATCTTTTTTCATCATTTAACAATTAGAGAAGTCAATAAGCACATAATGCAAACAGCATTTCTTCCTCTTTAAATCTATTCATCCTATAAATTTAATTTCTGTAAAGGAGGGCAAATGGCATTTTCCGCTAAAACTACTCATTAAGTAAGATATCGATGTAAGTATTTTACAATGATCACAAGGCATTTTCTATCAGATGGCAATACATTTCTATTAAAATCATAGACATCCCCCATTATTTATCAACAGATATACATCAGGGCACCACGCACTCAGTATGGATTGATTGATTGATTTTTGTTTAACGTCACCCCACGAATATGTCACGTATATGGTGACGGTATCTGCCTGATGGGGGTGGGCATACAGATTTTGACCTTTGCAACGGACCCACAGAAGCAGTGAGGGATCTTTAACGTGCCATGCATACCACGACACGGGGCCTTGATTTTTACTGTCTCATCCGAAAGACAGAACCCCGGCCTCCCGATCAGTAGTCCAGCGCGATACCACTAGGCCGCGCCGGCTTCGCACTCAGTAAGATAAGCAAGGAAATAAAATTCTACCGTTGTACTTATAACAACTAACAAATAATACATCCATAGATTCCTTAAAACAATGTGTCCGAAATGATTAAGCGTCTACTGTTTGCCTAGCTACATCCACCATAATTTTTTAAATTTACCTGGTTTCCATAACACAGCACCTCCCCCTCCCCGACCGGGACTACTGCACATCAGACTAATAAGAAAGATATTTATACCAAAATCAGGTACTTCTGTAAAACATTGTATTTGAAACTTTCTACTTTCTATTGGTATAGTCAAGAAACCTACTTCCTCTGTTGCCACTAGTGCATTGCAAATGGACGCAGTATACCCAGCTTCCATTCACCAGGCAATTTCTAAGGAGCCTTGGAGTAGGACAAGTTAACACTTCGCTCTACACAATTCTCTAGGCTGACTTCCTACTCAATAAACAAATCTTTCATTATCAGTACCAAATCTGTTGTCCCATAGAGATTCTACATAAATGCCAGCAGTCGTCAGCATTCTCCAGACAGTAGTGGATAGAGATGATCCATGGATAAGTTTCATGCAAAGAATGAGGTTGGTGGAAGTAAAAGTGTCGTATTTACGCGAGCAAGGATAAACGATCAGTAGCATATCCCTCACATACACACACAGCAAAGGTCATAGCCATATGCAAGGTTTTGTATCTTGAAATAAATGTTGAAAGTATGGATATTACATTTTCATTTAAACTTGATTGATTCAAACTGTTCGAGAGCTGTCTTGTAATAAATATAGAACATATATACCTTTAAATTTTGTGCACCATATGCGCATTTCGACAAGTCTTTTCAGTGATGCTCGTGCCACATGCACTTTGGTTGAGATCAAACACATGATTATTCAGAATGCCTGCTTTTATTCAATTTTATCGGAATCTACATCTAGAATGGAATTTATTTGTGACTGTGTATTTGAAAATATTTTGGAGACTTTTGTAATCACTTTTTGAATATCCAATAACATGCTAAAATTTGAACTTAATTTTATTTATTTATTCTGTTTATTTTAATTACTTTTATTTTAGGTTGACTGATTACTTAGGATTGAGGTTCTTTTAGTTTTTTCGATGTACGTTAAAGTATTTTGCCCAATAAAACAGGCTTAATTACCAACCTAAAGCAATCAAACCTCCCTTTTATTTATCATTTTTCGTTCCATAATCTCGAGGCTAACAATGTATGCATAATGTACCAGTCAGTTGAGTGGGGGAACGTGACAGTCCTTGATTTACTTCCTTTTCAGATCTGAGTAAGTATATAATACTTACATTATTACTAATGTTTACATATTTACAGTAAACAGATTTGATTTCAATATATACAGTGTACAAAACAAAAATAAGACAAGAGGCCCAAGTGGGGTCTATATCCTTCATTTGAGCAATGAAAAAAGTGAAAATTGTGTCAGCAAATCCAAGATCTTGGCGGCCATCTCGATTGATGAATAAGGTCGAAAGATACACTTTCTGTAGAGGACTCTGAGTATTTACGTCTTACAAAATTTGTTAAAATTGTTTGAAGCCGTTAATGAGGAGATGTCAAAAATGTATCAGCAAATCAAAGCCCATTGCCCCTATCATGGATTAGGAATCCAGTAAAAACATTAACCTGGTAGGGGACCTTGATTAATCATTTCTTGTAAGAGTAGAAGACGACAATGTGTCAACTAACCAGAACCCATGGCGGCCACCTTGGATTACGGATTCAGGTTGAAAAAAAACAAACTTGGTAGAGGACCTTGATTACTTACTTCTTATAAGGTCTGGGGTATATTTATGAAGCGGTTGCAGAGAAAAAGTCGAAAACCTGTCAACAGATCAGAGTCCATGACAGGCATGTTCGATTACAGATCGGATCGAAAAAACAAAACATTGGTATAAGACCTTGAGTACTGTGAGATTGGGTGAAATTCTGTAAAGCGAGTGCAGAGAAAGCCAATATGTGAAAAATTAACGACGGACGACCACTACTTCGGCTCAGGTGAGCTAGAAAAACCCAGCAGAGCTACAAATACATAAATACATTGCATATCCACTGCTGTAATTGCAATTCAAAATCTTGATAACGTGGATTACGATGAACTTATGAGGATCCAATTTGAATAATTTGCGACTATTTTTAAACTGAATGGTCCACTTTCCATCTTACCTGAATACTAGATGAGGCCTTTTTTCTATGAACATATATTCTGTAGCAATATCTCTTTATGCAAATGCATACACTGTAAAATATTAATATGTATGTATTATATGATATAATAAAACACTTTTAATAATATGCAATGACTTTCAATATCTTATTGCTTTCGTGATTAGTCATCAAACATTAGAAAATATATGGTTAGCAAGTCTCGGGTGTGACCTGATGGAGGAGAGAGCTTTAGATAAGATATCTTTCTTGGTGCTCAATCCTCAGCTTACTCTACTTTGTTTAATTGTATCATAATCTGTTACTTAACAATAAATATTGTTTAAACCAAGTCTCGGGTGTGTTGTCGTACTTAGTTCATTGTTAAGTATGCAAAAGTAAAGAATGACACCTTCCGGGCAATAGAAACTTGCTCACTACTGTGTAAAATCCATTGAGTTTAGTTTTATATCTATTGATTGTCGTATTGAATTGCTAGAAAGTAATATTATTATCTGTACTTCCTCCCATTAAACATTTAAACTCGTTAAAATGACTCGAGACACAGATTGGTCATTCTAAAGCACTTTGTTTGCAACAGGCATTGTGATGAGATGAACGGTCCGAAACTGCATGGGGATTCACGTTTCTCTACAGTTTTCCTATTATGTTACACGCCTCTTAGTTTTAAACGTTGTCGGGGTCGTTCAAAACTAAGGCGTGTAAGCCTTTTTTCAGGCCAAAACATTAACGTCTCGCAGTGAACCTCAATTTCTGACAGGAGATTTGCGGTTACCCTGTCAGTTCGGTAAATCACTAGCATGGGAACCCCTAATTCACTGTACAGTAAAACAAGTTCTTCAAATTTCGTGCATTTCAAGCATTTATGTTCTTTTTTAATTTCCACAAAATCATATGCACATGCCATAAATATTTATTGTTACAAAACAACACAAGTGACAAGTTACAACACAAAATCCCCAACCCGAAAATTCATGTAGACAAGAAGATAACAATTTACAGCTCAGGTTAAGGCAACAACTTAGATTCTGGTTATTTATAAGCATTATCGTGCAATTTGTGAAAAATGCATCGTATTGTCAAATGCAATGAAACGCGCTATTGAAAATGAAATACATGAAAATAAAATGCAAGTTTTCATACAAAATGTTAAAAATAAACAAAAACAAATCATAAAATTTTTGGCTAAAAATGGAGTTATTGGATGTAGATTGAAAAATTAGTAACACTAAGTAAAGACGTTATACTGACCACGGTATGACTTTTCACAAAATAAGAGTACCATATCATGTCCACGGGAAAAAGAAAATACACACGGAATATAAATTAATATTTTCAGATTCTGTTTTTTGTGATGTGAAATTCCGGAAAAACATATTTGCGTGTCTTCCGCTTCTCGCCGTGCAATCTTCAAGTATGTAGTATGAATGCCTCTCAACAAGGAAATTATTTTTCTAGCTGGAAGATATTTCATTTATTACTCACGGAACTGTGATAATAAATGGGAATTAATGAACACCAAATAGGTAGAGGGAAAGAACATATATGTGTGAGAGAGGATGGTGTATGGATTTCCCTGCTTATTCTATATGTAGGAGAGAATGATTCTGTGTGAGCGTAAGATGCCATCAGTGCCACGACAGATCGTTTAGCCAATACATGTGGTGAAGTATAATTTAGTGAACCAATGGTTGAGAGGAGCTGGCGATATAAACATGTAGCCAATGTATTAAATGGGTTGTCGATATAATCAGTGTTTGAAAGGAAATGACGAAACAGGCAATGTATTAAAAGCACAAGAGGGTTAAGTGATACACCTAAATTCATTCAATATGTGTATAAGATAGTAAGACGCATGATTTATGCGACTGATAAGGTGAAATGTAGAGGAGAGACCTACCCTCTGCACGAATTCTCAGGCAATGTATAGAAGGAGTTGGCAATTTAGCCAAGTCACATAATATGTGCATGATATATATGCATGATGTAGGAGTGGACAGGGTGAGGACAGAATTCTCCCTCCATCTGCCCTCTTATGTTTTTTTTTCAGTGTCAGTATAGCAAGTGACGACACTGTGCTCATGATCATGGGGTATATGGAGGAATAATAATTTCTACGAGAAAAGGAATCTTTGGCAGATCTACAGAAGCGGGATTATTGGGGTTGCAGCATTCCCTCTCCCCTATCATTTCTACTAGTTAATTTAACGGAGAAAGAGGAGAATTGTTGTTTCTAAGATACAACCATTCACATCTTGCCGTCGTAAATTTTACCGTAGAGAGCTTACCCTCACCCCTTCTTAGATAATTTCTAGATTCCCAGCAAAATTTTCAGAAATGACATAAACTTTGTCCCGAACCAGTCTAAGATTCGACACTAAATATTATCTTGGTGGATATGCTTCGTATGGTTTGTTTTAACAAATTTACAGTTAAAGAGAAATAAAAATAGAAAACTCTTTTTCTGGTTACGCGTCTGTGATGTGCAATAAGATTTAGACTTTTATGACTAGAATTTTCAGTGGACTTTACAACCACTTGAACCTGTCTGCTCCTACGATATTCATATAGTTAAAAATAGGTGAAGAGGCCATGTGTAAGTCATAACAAATAGAACATTCAAAATAAATTTGATACATGAAATATATAGCTTTAGCGATTAAATCCTATTTACAAATGAAATGTTAATTTTCCTTAAGTTATTATAAAACAAACAGCCATCTTACAATTATTTATCTTGATTTTATTCTATTATTATTATTATTATAATAATAGTAATAATAATAATTATTATTATTATTATCATCATCATTATTATTATTTACTTTATTATATTTATTGATTGATTTATTTATTCTCAAAATTTGACACTAAGCGTTTTACAAAATTAAAATTGATCAACCATTTAAATATTTTGTAATTTGAACTACATGTAGATGGATAAATGTTAATATTGTAACAGTCAGGAGAAAAAGATGTGAGAACAGATTCCATGCAAGTTTCTTCTTACTATGGTATTCTAAAACGTCTTAAAGATATACGATTCAGGTAGCATCTTTAATATTTATTTCACTTGAAAACATATATTTATTATATTCATCGGTTAATTATACATTATAGTCAGGGTTATACATCTTAAATTCGCTATACATTACTTTTCATAGTATGAAAAATCTTTTCAGTGTCAATTTGTAAAAATAAAAATACAAAAGACAATCTGAAATTCATAATCAATAACCCACCCACTCTTCGCAAAACGTATATTTTATTGCAAATAAGCAAAATATCCTCAATAAAGTTACACCCGAGGTATAACGTATGTGCAAATTTCTTTAAAAATTAAAGTTTCCTGTCTTCATGGGAACAAGCAAATTATATGGCGCGTGCAAGGGTATGTTCTTCATAACAGCAATTGGGGGGGGGGGTTGTATATTTATTCTAGTGCCACACCTGTATTAAGAGTAAGAGTACAAATCTTTAAAGGACGCTGCCGAATGTGTCGTGTAATTATTCAGTTACTCCTATCCATAAATAACTAGACACATCGACATATTATGTTTCATTCGATTGTCGGGGTGAATATAATCACAAAACCCGTGTTTAGTATTTTGGGAGATGTATATAAAATACTCATAATTGTAGGTTTTTAAACGTCTCTATCAACAGAAAAAAAGTATCAAGGAAACATTTCCTCATTTAAGATAATTTCTTGCTGACAGAATGGGGGAGGGGCACTTTTTAAGTGATACTTGAACCCTGTCCTTTCCATATTAAATCATCTGCTTTCCTGCTCATTTATTTATAAATAAAATGCAATTAATATAAATACGTCATAAATAACATTTTATAACATTATCGAACCCGGATGATAGGCGCTGCAAGCCACGAGTGTAACTACTAAATCAAGCCCAAAAAACAATAAACGACAATAAAATGATAATAAACGATAATACAAAAATGACAATAAAACATGACAGTGTGAGTGAAATGAGGGGCAATATTTCCTCATTAATAGATCTGTGCAAAGGAAATGCGAGTAAATCTATAACTCTTACATGCAATATTAGTATACAGTTAAGTAGGTCTCGCCAGTCATTTCCTGCGTAAAGGAAGGTGACATTTCAAAATAGTTTCTAAAATTAAATTTAAACTTTATCTATTTTGCAACGATTAAGAAACAAGGTAACAACTTATATAAACCGTGCTCGTTGGTATAAGGCGTCTCTCGTTTGGGAGGAAACCGGAGTACCCCGAGAAAACCCACGACGCCAGGTTGGTGAAAGCCCAACCATCTCATGTACCACACCGGGAATCAAGTTTGTGTCGCTCTGGTTAGGGGCGAGCGCTACCCATTGCATTACCTGGCCCCCATAGCGCCTACGTTGTTAGTTCTATGGAATTCATCAATATTGACCGACTGCAGTACCTGGCTCCCATAGGGCCTACATTGTTAGTTCGATGGATTCAGAAATATTTAATTTCAGAATACGTCATTACAATGACAATTTCCGTAATATGAGACGATAATATTTGAACGTGCGATCACCATGTCTAATTCTTTTTGAATCGTCCTGGTTCGCATACACTTATATATATAGTGTTGAAATATATTTGTTTCTTCTATATATAAAGTCATTAATGGCGGGTGTTGCCAGCCATTCAAGAGACGCCTATTCTTCCCGGGCACATGGTCTCATGAATGATTGCCGTGGAACTTTGTTGGTAGTACCATAGTCACTTGACGCCAGTTACTTTCGTATTTCGTCACATGATCCATGATTTATAATACCTAAATTAAATTCCGTTCATCAATCTCTTGTTCAAATGATTACGAAAAACAGCAGTCATGTAAACAATACATAATGTGCGAATAAATTGTACCATTCTGATACCTTTACAAAACAGTGATGCGCTTACTAAATTGTTGATATTGCCCATACATACATTGTATCCATAAATGAATGGAATCTATAAAAGATAACAAATGGGGACCCTACTTTATAAATGAGGGTCCAACACACTTTGCTGTTAAATGTAGACCGAATATCGGTTTTTTAAAATAATTCGTATAAAACGAATCGAAAAACCAGCAACAAGCATTTGTCATCAGAAGAAGCAGGAATATGTACTCAACTTTGCAGACAGATGAGTTGTGCTGGCTTCTTGTCGTACAGCTACCAGAGTAAATGATCAAAACAGTTTGGAAATAGATAATAATGATGGTAATAAACGCGTCAAATGCAAGAATATGCTCAGTTTCTTTTGTGATTGGGTCTTCACTTTTCGACAAAATCCCGGTCAAAAATGAGAAAGTCTAAAATGCTATCGAACCTGCTGCGCTTAAGATCAGAATCTGCCCTTTATCAAAGTGGTTATGTACTTTAGAAGACAAATGACAATGTTGACCTAGACCAATATAAGCGAAAATAATCGACAGGCCATCGACACACTTTATGTACACTTTTACTATAAACCATGTGTGTCATGTGCCTATATCTTTTTCCTTGCTGAAATCTTAATAAGAAAAGTCACAACTAATGGTGTAATTTAAATATACCAGTCAAACGGTAATGTAAAATGACATGGGTTGATTATTTTTAAAATGAGGAATATTTCTGCCAACTCGTCCGAAGTTTGAGTTCTCACTAATACAATGAAATCTCACAGCGGCAGCCCAACGTTTGGGTAATGATATTCATCAAGGGTTGTAGTGTAGCACAGTGTAATCTCAAAGTATGACGATGTGAAGGTTCGTGTAGTCAAGAAAAGATAGCAGGCGACTACTTAATTCCGCATCATCATAGCCAGATATTATACGTGTATCAGACACAGGAAAGGATTTCACTAATAGAATGCAAACACTTATCTTGCGAAACCTCTACATATTGAGCTGCCTTGTTAAAGGGACAGTTTTTTTCTAATCTGCGGTCTCTATCCAAAAGTCCCCACTATGCATATATGCCCAGAGTATATATAAATAACAAACTTTGAGTGGTTGGAAACTACGCATGTGATAGAAGCTGAATAATGCACCAAATATAAATGAACGTGGAGCATCCAGGATTTTATCTTAAGGGAACATCGGCGTAGAAATTTATTGGTAGGCAATAGTGGACATTTTCGCAAATTCCAAGAAATTTATTAATAGAAAAATTAATAAAGGGTGCGTATATAAACCGATTTTCAAATTCCTAATTCCTTCAAAATTCAATGTACACGAGTCTCGTAATGCAGTTTGATAAACAGAATGATATGGTTTTAACATTCTATGCACAAGGAAGATGTGAATGTAAGAATAAAAGCTATGACCTATTTTACAATAACTTTATCAGAAAAATACGAGATTTATGTAATTTTGAAAATCTGAACCCCCATGCCATCCTCTTTAAATCTGTCAATGAATATAACCAAATCAAAATAAGTTTCCTTTACTTCCTGTTAATCAAATCAAAATAAGTTTCCTTTACTTCCTGATAAGCATACGAATGGTAAACAGTTTAAAAGTCATTCGAAGGGAAGTAACATTTAACAAAGAACAATACACTCAGTATTCGCTATATATAGGTCTCCGGACCTTCTTTTGGTGCTTTTATTGGAATTGGTAGCATAAGCTATGTAACATCATCTTATTTCATAAACGATATATGAAAATTTACAATAAACAAACAATTACGTCATAACGTATACGCGAGTAAAACATTTAGCGCGGTTCCGCGAAAATAACATATTCAATATATAGCGTACATATGTAACAATAAGATAATTAATGTAAAGCAAGATAAAAATAATAAAATACACATATTAATTAACAAGGATGTTATAAATGGGGTGTCGGACAGGGTGAGAGGGAAGATGAGGTAGGGGATAATAGAAGTGGCACTGGGGCGGGGGTGGGGAGCCTTACACTAATTTAAAAACGACACAAATAATCTACCTAGATATATGCAAATTAGTGGGAGGGAGGAGGTAGTGTGGTGGGAGTGTAACAATAAGATAATATCTATAAAATACACATATTAATTAACAAGGATGTTATATATTAAGTGTCGGACAGGGTGAGAGGGAAGACGAGGCAGGGGACTAGAGAAGTGTGACTGGAAGGCGGGGAGGAAAAAAATATATATTGGGGGAGGGGGTCTTACATTGATTTAAAAACTAGATATTCGCAAATAGATGAGAGGGAGGAGGTAGGCGGCGGGAGTGAAAAGGGGGAGGGGGAGAGGGGTACCCTATGTCCACTCCTCATTTATGCCCTTAATTACGCTATATATTTAATATGCTTTTTTCTCGGAACCGCGCGCTAAATGTTATACATGTGTATACGCTATGACGTAATTCTTTGTTTATTGTACTTTTTCATATAAAGGTTATGAAGTAAGATGGATTTCACATAGCTACCAATTCCAATAAATTCACTGGAAGAAAGTCAGCAATCAGACCGATATATAGTGAATACTGAGTTTATTGTTCTTTGTCATACGAATGTTGTTTTTAGTAATTTTGAAACTTGCATCGATTACCTTTTCCATACAAACACATGTAATCATAACAAACAACAGTCATCCTAGCAGAATAAGGGTAAATCTTTGGTGGCCGATGGTTGGTTGGTTTGTTGTTGGTTTTATACGTTGCTTTAGACAACAGTTTTTGGCACATATGTAAGAGGTAAGTAACCAACCTCTTAAACGACGTGTAAGTATCCGGCGCAATTGAACGCGGATAAGCGAAATAAAATCAGTACCCTTATACAACAGCTAAATAGCCTCATATTTTCTATTTTGGTTGTAAATATACTTCATTTGGTGACATACCGAAAAGTAAACATCTTAGTCATATTATATATTTTCTCTTAATGTATCTTTAAATGTGCGTCTTTATTGAATATTAAAAAAGAGCTTTATCATTGTCCTTACCTTGTTACTGCCTATATAGGAGGTAAATTGAATCCCTTTTTCATCAAAATAGCAATGCTGAAACGGAATGTATTTGTAAATTACTCAACTTTAACGAGATTTACCACGTAAAATGACCCGTGCAGGAAGATAAGAAGAGGAAGTATGTTTTGTCTTTTAAATTAAAATATATCAGAGATCTGAGATTTGCATCCTTGTTCTATATATATATAGTCCGGTAGAGTTTGTAGTCTAGCTTTAAATAACGAACATCTGTACTTTTCATTCTCTTGACGTTTACAGTCACCTTCCTTTTGGTGATCACTTTCAAAATTTTGTATATACATTTATTCTATCACGAGGATGCTACTCCTAAGACTTCTTTTCATATCAATCTTAGCACCGAATCATAGGATGAATTATTTAGTACCTATTATAAAGTTTACTAATTCAATGATAATGAATATTAAGCTGATGATATCCATTCAGCAGTCCAAATATCATCTATATGAAAGGCATTCAAAATCAAGAAGAAATTGACAGTCAGATAACAAACTGAACAAAATACAGAGTGTTAGTATTCATTGTAAAATACAGAGTGTTAGTATACAATGTAAAATACAGAGTGATAGTATACAATGTAAAATACAGTTTTAGTATATAATGTAAAATACAGAGTGTTAGTATACAATGTAAAATACAGAGTGTTAGTATATAATGTTGGTTGGTTGGTTGATTGGTGTTTTACGTCGCTTTCAACAATATTTCAGTTATATCGCGACATGGGAGCAGGAGGTTACCAACCTCTTAAACATAGTGGCGCAACCCGGGAATCGAACCCGGATCGTCGGCGCCGCAAGCCAAGCGCTTAACCACTACACCACGCCTGCCCCTAGTATATAATGTAAAATACAGAGTGTTAGTATACAATGTAAAATACAGAGTGTTAGTATACAATGTAAAATACAGAGTGTTAGTATACAATGTAAAATACAGAGTGTAAGTATACAATGTAAAATACAGACTGTTAGTATACAATGTAAAATACAGAATGTTAGTATACAATGTAAAATACTGAGTGTTAGTATACAATGTAAAATACTGAGTGTTAGTATACAATGTAAAATACAGAGCGTTAGTATATTATGTAAAATACAGAGTGTTAGTATACAATGTAAAATACAGAGTGTTAGTATACTATGTACAATATAGTGTTAGTATATAATGTAAAATACAGAGTGTTAGTATATAATGTAAAATACAGAGTGTTAGTATATAATGAAAAATACAGAGTGTAAGTATACAATGTAAAATACAGAGTGTTAGTATACAAAGTAAAATACAGAGTGTTAGTATACAATGTAAATTACAGAGTGTTAGTATATAATGAAAAATACAGTGTTAGTATACAATGCAAAATACAGAGTGTTAGTATATAATGTAAGATACAAAGTGTTAGTATACAATTTAAAAAACAGAGTGTTAGTATATAATATAAAATACAGAGTGTTAGTATATACTGTAAAATAGAGAGTATTAGTATACAATGTAAAATACAGAGTGTTAGTATACAGTGTAAAATACAGTGTTAGTATATAATGTAAAATACAGAGTGTTAATAATGTAAAATACAGGGTGTTAGTATATAATGTAAAACACAGAGTGTAAGTATACAATGTAAAATACGAAAGTAACTGGTGCCATGACTATGGCACTAACAACGATGCACCACAGTGGACAATCCCTGAAATTCAGAGGAGAGTCCAGGTGCCCTGAAGAAGTGAGCGTTTTCCTGCTTGGCTAGAAACCCTTGCAGTAAATGCCCTTAAATACAGACGAAAGAAATAGAATTCAGCACTGTATATATACATGAATGTGAAGAAACACTGTGTAGAGAGTACCACTGCCACATAACGTTAGATGGTGCATTATATCCTGCTTGTAGAAAAAAACCTGTCCCTCAAGTCTGGTAGAGTTTGTAGTATCGGGTTAATATCCAGTAGATGGAAATGTAGATAGATACAGATGTTAAAATCAGTGTTAAAACATGTTCGAAACAAGTTGCAAGCTAGAATTTCATTTATTATCTTCGATAATGAGATATCACATTGTATGATCAGAGTTTCGAAAACTTCCTCACTGCATTACAGTTAGAACAATCTCATTGTAATTTGCATTCTCTCTGATATTACGTATTAACTGAATATGATGATTGGATATTGCTACACATAAAGGGAACTTTGTGATCCTGAAATTGAGATTGTCACATTTGTCATACAGTAAGCTGTTCAGGTGACCATCTACGTCGGAAGAAAAACAGGATGTCCGGACACAAAGTACGTTGTTGCTCCCTGTTGTTTTCTTAATCTCTAGTTCACTTGGATAGATACCGCTATGATAATTTGTGAGTGTAGTCTTTTCAAAAGATAATCTGTTACCTGTACATCTATATGTGAGTGTAGCCGAAGGGTTAATTACTTCTTATTATAGAACAGACTGCATAAAATCAGCTTCCTATGAGTAAAGACTTGTCAGCGACGAGCGGGACACATTTGGTGCTCATTGAAAGGCTACAACTTGTTGATAAATTTTTTGTTAGAACAACGAAAATATGTTATCAATCAGGAAATTCAGTATCTTCACAGTTCTTATGGAATTTACCAATTTCACTTGCGAAAGCATTTTGTATTTTCTTTTTCAGAAAATTTGTCTTTCAGTATTGATGATGGACATTTGTATACAATGTAGAATAATCAATGGAATAGATGGATGTATTTGAATGAAAGAGGTGGATTTAAGATATTCTAACATTTCTGCCGAATGTATCTGATCCACATTTGGTTTACGTTTCTTCTAGGGCACACTGTCTCACAGCACATTTGTAGACCAAATTCAGATATGATAGAAAAAAATGTAACTTTGAAAACGATTTCTGGAGTGCTTAGAAAAACCGGTAATAAAACATTGTTTGAAGGGGTTTCTGTCTATTTTAGAATTTCACGATTAAAACTGCATGCTTAAATCAACATTTCTTGTGTTAATACCCAAAGTACTGAGAAGAGATTCATCGTTGGCAATGACTTCTGAAAGGAAAAAGATGAATTAGCATGAGACAGGAAATAACATCCTGGTTTTATGATTGGCAAATTATCTATTACTTATCTAAAGTTACTCTTCTGAATTCTTTTTGTTCTTTTTAGGGGGTGTCAGTACAGGTCAAAATATCAAATTGAGAGTCGATCAGACACTCTATCTTGATAGCCATTTTTGCCACATATGCCTTCCCGACAAGTGTTGTCTATTTGTTTGCTTTATATTTACGCTACATTTATTTCACTCATATGATAACAGCATCTGTCTGACTGTCTGACGCAGTGCACTAAAATGAGACGTATGCGACAGACCCACTTTACAGCTTGAACTGTTAAATGCTGTACTAACAATATGCTAAACAAATGGGCATAAATGACATCATGAAACGTTAGAAATGATGGATGAGGTCGAAATATACAATTTGGGAGATGACCTCGAATATTTTTTCTACAAAATTTTTTAAAATTCTGGGAAGCGGTTATTTAGGAGAAGTGAACAATGTGTCAGCCAATCAAAGCCAGTTGCTGTCATCTTGGATTAAGCACCCGATCAAAAACAACAAAAAATATTTTGTAAGGGTATTGATTACTTGTTTCTTTTAAGATCTAGTGAAATCTTGTTAAGCAGTTGTGGAGAAGTCGATAACATGTTAACCAATCAGGAACAATGGCGGCCATCTTGGATTACGGATTGGGTCAAAAACACAAACCTGGTAGAGCACCTTGAGTAGTTTCTTAACATTGAGCAAAATGAGGATCTAATTTGATAAGCCGTCAAATTTTTAGTAAGTTGCAACAGTTTTAGACGGATTCAAATTCCACCTTACCTGGGTACTAGATGACGACTGTTTTCAGAGACGTAGTTCGTCCATCTGCAGCAAACTAGAGGAATACATGTATATATATATATATATATATATGTGCTAATATAATCAATATATTTGCATTTCACGGTATACTACGATACATTTAATAATATGCAATGACTTTCAATATTTTATTGCTGTCATGCTTAATTTTCAAACATTAAAAATGTTATTGGCAAAGCTCTCGCGTATTGCCATACTGAATTCGAAGTTTGTATGCAAAGGAAAAAATATGAATTCTTCAGGGCAACAGAAAGGCTCACTACTGTGTAAAATCCATTGGACTGAGTTTAATTCTAATGATTGTCGTATTGAATAGCTAGCTTAGCATGTAAACTTATTCATATTTTCCTCCAATGAAACACAAGTTAGTCATTCTTTTGCACTCTGTTTGCAACATGCATTTTGATTAGTTAAGTGTTTCCAAAACATGCCAGGAGATTCACATTTATCTGCAGCTTCATTATTATGTCACACGCCCCTAAGTAACGTCGTTCACGACGTCGTTCAAAACCAAGGTGTGTAAGCACAGACTGGCACTTTTTGGAAATGATTATTTTGACCCTGAAAATGCTGGAAATAAAAAAAGCTTTAATTATTTTTAAGTATCGTGCAATTTGTGATAAATACAACGTATTGTTATTTGCGCTATTGAAAATAAAATACATGAAAATTTAATGTTCTTTTTCATATATTTTGTTAAAAATAGTTTTTGACTGAAATTTGATTATTAGATGTAGACTGAAGATGTCGTAACACTAAATAAAAACGTGCTATCGACCATGTATGACTATTTTCACAAAGTAAGAGTACCATGTCACGTCCACAGGAAGTTTTGGAAAATAAACAATAAAGTAAATATATATCAAATTATGTCATTGGTAATGTGCAATTCCGGAAAACATATTTGCATGCCTTCCGCCTCTCGCCATGTAATCCTCAAGTATACAGTAGAAATGTCTCTCAACAAGGAAGTTATTTTTCTTGGTGTAAGATATTTCATTATTGCTCAAAGTACTGTGATAATAAATAGGAATTAATGTTTACCAAATAAGTGGATGATGACACATGATAGGGGAGGCGGACAGGGTGAATGGGAGGGAGAAACCTACCCTCTGTACACCTTCTCAGGCCATGTATAGAGGGAGTTGGCCTTTTAGCCAGGGTACGAGAGGGTATAACGACACATTAGAGTCACATAATATGTGCATAATATTGTGAAATACATGATGTAGGAAGCGGACAGGGTGAGAGCAAGAGGACAGATTTTACTCTCTGTCTTCCCATGATATTGATGATATCATGATATTGATAATGATATGAATGTAATACTGCGTAGGATTTGTGACTATATAAATCACGACAAATAAGAGGAATATGGAGGAATATTAATTTTTATGGGAAAAGAAGTAGATCAAGAATGTTAACCAATATTTTAGGACCTGAACATACAAAATAACCATCTTTACTTGACTATACTTGATTTGACATAATATGCATATAGAAATATATGCTAGTTTGGCTAGTCACACCCGCTGAGAACAGATCCCTTGCCATTTACCTCACCTTCAAGAAGCTCAATAAATATGGAATCCTAAAACGCCTTAATAAAAAAATACGTCTCAGTAGGATATCTAAATTTTATTTCTCTTGACATTTATTACCTTCATGGGTTACATGTACATTATAGTCAGGATCATACACCCTAAATTCGCTATAAATCACTTTTTTCATTTTATTGAAAATCTTTTCACTGTCAATTTGTAAAAGTAAAAATATTAAAAACAATCTGTAATTCATAATCAGTAAACCTCCCTCCCTATGAAACGTGTAGGGACATGTTCTCCACAACAGCAGTAAATACTATATTGAATAATCAGGCAAAGATATTTATTCCTGTGCCATACCTGTACAGAATGTAATATGTTGTGTAATTACTGAGTTACTCCTATCCAAAATATAATAGACACATCGACATACTATGTATCATTCTATGTTTAACATTAGCGGACGTCTATATTATATACACATTATCGTTGAAATTTAAGTCCTTAAACCGTCCCTATTAGAAAACAAAAATCAAGAAATTTTTTCTTGTTAAAAATGGGGGTGGGGTTGGGTATGAGCACTTTTTAAGTAATACTTGAACAATGTCCTTTACGCGTTATATCGTATGGTTTCCTGTTTATTCATTGATAAAATAGCAAATGATATAAATACGTCATAAATAATATTGTATTACATTATCGAACCCGGATGATAGGCGCTGCAGGCCAAGAGCTTAACCACAACATCAAGTCTGTCCCTCTATTTCATAGGCAAAAGCAAATAAAAATAAGGATAAATGATTATTTGAAAAAATACCATACAAGAGGCGACTCTTACATTCAATATCAGTATACAATATAAGTAAATATCGCCAGTCATTTCCTGCGTAAAGAAAGATGACATTTCAAAATTGTTAGCTCTATGGATTCAGTCGTGTATTTAATGTCCGATTAACTCGATACAATGACAATTTTCGCCATATGAGACGGTGATTTTTAAACTTTCGAGATCCGTGTCTAGATGTATTTGAATCGTACTTCACTTGAATTATACTTTTCTCCTGAAGTTGTATGACAATGACACTTTCTACACAGTGTTGGTTCACATTGATTTCTATATACAGTGCTGACGTATATTTGTTTCTTCTGTATTTCAAGTCATTCAAAGCGGATGTTACTAACCATACTCCTCCTGGGCACCTTGTCTCACCTCTGAATTTTATGGGTCCTTGAATGTCCACCGTAAAGCATTGTTGTATGTGCCATAGTCACGTGACGCCGTTTACATTTTTAGTTTGTCACATGACCCATGTTTCATAATACCATAACTGAGTTCCGGGGGTTTTTTTTATGAAAAGACACAAATCAAAGCCGAACATAAATCAACAATCGCTTGTTCAAATGATTCAAATCGTACGAAAAACAACAGCTATTTAAACAATACATGTACTCATAAATTTTACCATTATGATACCTTCAACAAACAGTGATGCTTCTGCGCTTTTTTTACAGCTACCAGAATAAATGATCAAAACAGTTTGGAAATAGATATTCATGATAGCAATAAACGAGTCAACTGCAAGACAACTCTCAGTTTACTTTGTGAGTGGGTCTTCACATTTTGACAAAACCCCGGCCAAAAATGAAAAAGTTTGAAATGCTATCGAACCTGCTTCGCTTAGGATCAGAATCTGCCCTTTATCAAATTGGTTATATAAGTTAGAAGACAAATAACATTGTTTACGTAGACTAGTATATGCGAAAATAATAGATAGGCAATGGACACAGTTTATGTACACTTTTACTATAAACCATGTGTGCCGCATGCCTATATCTGTTTCTTTAGCAGAATTCATAATTAGACAAATCACAACAAATGGTGTAATTATAAGTATGCCATTAAACTGGTAATGTAAAATGACACGGGTCTATGGTTATATTTAAAATGAGAAATATTTCTGCCCACTCGTTCCACAATTGAATTCTCATTAATAATTGTATTGGACATGCCCGATATAGAACTAAAGTCTGCAGGAGGGTCTCTATTTCCTGAACCGGAAATAATTAATCTTGAGGACAATCGTCGCACAGTATTCTGTTGAATAAGAGGTGTACTTTCACTTTCGTTTTCATCTCCATCTCTAACAGATGCGTTGATCTCTTCATTCGTGGCATTGTACGTAAAGTCTTTTATACGCCACATTCTTAATAGGAACGAAGACGCAAGCAAACTGCATTCTGTCTGTGTCGGATGAACATATGGTTCCAGAGAAGACCGGAGTTTGTTGATGTCTGAACTCCAGAAGCAATCGGAGATATTTAAAATTGTATAATTATAATGTGACTGAAACAGATTATGCCTGAAAAAGGACGAGATACATGAATGCAACCACACAATGAGGTGTGTAATCAACATTGTACACATTCCATAGTTAAGGACCACCGACAAATAAAGTTCATAATTCGCAAAGAATCCGATGAATCCCATCTGAGACGCGAAAAATACCATTTCGATCATTTGACTCAATGTACTCAATATTTTCTCTCCTGTGAAAGGTTGGTTTCCACCTTTGGCCATACAGTCTATGTTGATGGCCATATTAAATGCTGAATACACGATACTACAAAATCCAAATAACCAAAAGAAAATAAGTCGTGGCTTCTAGGATACGGCTTCAGTTCTGACACCCGCCAACCATTTCTCCTGGTTTCTGTATGCAGATAGAGATAAGAAAATAGTAAAGATAGATTCTACAAGGAATGCTAATTCTGTTATTCCCCAGCTAATGGGACTCGGTTTCCGAATGGAAGGTTCAACAGACAGTACGAATGTTATTACGAATACTATTGGCACTGTACAAGCGAAGAGGACGCTGGACGAGACTTTGCCCTATGTCATTGTCGTTCTTTCTCTATGTAGTACCCTAAAATTAGTATTTTCTCCTTAGGCCATGCTAAGGTTATTCTTGAAACGATATGCTAAAAGTGACACCAGTTACATTAAACATGATTTTCACAAAGTGTTATCACTCTCAAACTCAAAATTATTTCGATCCCATTAAAAGTAAAAGATTTGAAGAAGATATGATACTTTCAGTTGTTTTCCCTTCTAAAAAAATCGTAGAAATACATTCAGTCAACTTTCAAAGAACATGTTGTACTGCAATATACTTTGTTTACAGATCTAATAACAACTTGATGAATACCGTTTCTGTTGAACAGGTAGTACCTGAGTATAGTCGCAAGTGTGGTATTCATAACCTTTGTTCTTACAAAGGCGTGTGTTGTATGACGTAATATATTTATTTATAACGACCAATGAGAGGCCTAAATTAAAAATACATTTGGTTAGACGCGAAACAAAAGCATTTATTTACATATTTTTGAACTTTCAAAACTTTTTGTTCATTTTGTTTTCCACGTCAAATTACATTTTCGCTACTTTGTTAATTTTGCTATAGCATTGCATATATGCATAGTCTGGTTATCCATAAATATCGCGAGGAATGACGCATAGTACCTCACAAAGTTCTTTAAATACGTGAAATGTTTTCCTAATATTAAACGAGATTTGTTTAAACCCGAGGGGTCGTCACATTCTCTACAAACAGGACCTATCAATATTTATTAATATCATATTTTCGACTTAATACGTGATGTAAAGCAAGACTCATTTCTCAATGGACAGTCCATACCGTCGACGGTCCTGTGACATCTCTCACAACTTTTGAATAATGATATTTGTCAATGGTTGTAGTGTAGCACAATGTAATCGCAAACGATGACGATGTGAAGGTCCATATAGGAAAAAAAATAGCAGTCGACTACTACATCATCTTTCTTACTGTCCAGGGTATAAACACCGAGCCCAAGATTAATTTTGCATTATCACATCCAGATATTACACGTGTATCAGAGGAGGAAAAGATTTGACTAGCTATATAGGTAGAATTCAAACGCTTATCTTGCAAATTGTAGAATTATATGTCTGAATCAGATATCGCCTGAAAAACGATGACATACATAAATGGAACGACGCAATGAGATGTGTTATCAACAATGTACACATTCCATAGTTTACATCTACCGACGAATACAATTTATAATTCGCAAACAATCGATATATGGTTTCTAACATTCCATGAACAAGAAAGATGTGATTGTGAAAATAAAAATCATGACCTGTTTAAAACAAAACTATCAGAAAAAATACCAGATATTTGCAAGATTTGAAACTGTTAGAAGAAGGTCCTGAACGTCAATGCCCTCTCCTTTAAATCTGTCAGTGAATATAACTAAATCAATAAAATTTTCCTTTACTTTCTGCTAATCGTACGACTGTTGTTCTTACTAGTTTTATACTTGCACCGTTTACCTTTTCCAACAAATACAACAGCTATCTCAGCAGAACGACAAGGGTAAATGTTTAGTCGACAATGGTTGGTTGGTTGGTTGATGGTTTTAGACAGTTTTTGTCACAATATGTAAGTGCTAAGTAACCATCCTTTTAAACGAAGTGTTAGTATCCGGCAACTGAACTCGGATAACCGAAAGAGAATTATTAGTACCTTTATACAATAGATAAAATTCCTCCTATAATTTCTATTTTGATTGCAAATATACTTAATTCGGTGACATACCGAAAAGTATCATATTATATATTGTCCCTTTAGTTTTGTACCTTTATATGTGCGTCTTTATAGAATATTTATTTAAAGAAGCTGTATCATTGCTCTTACCTTGTTACTGCCTTCATAGAAGGTAAATTGAATCCCTTTTCCACCTTTTTTTATGACAGTTTTAGTCAAAATAGCTATGCTGAAACGGACAGTATTAGTAGATTATTTGTCTTTAACGAGAATTCACATGTAAAATGACTCATGCAGGAAGGTAAGAAGAAGAAGTCTGTTTCGTATTTTAAATGGATAAATATCAGAAATTTGAGATATTTACCTTATTTGAATCCGTGTGTTCTATATTTATGGTTTTAATAGTTTAAACTAACAGTCATCTACACTTCAGACTCTTGTGTTTAACAACCATCTTCCGTTTGGTGATCACTTAAAATAGTGAACGTGTTAACTAGTCAGGACCCTGGCGGCCACCGTAGATTACGCCGTGGGTAAAAAAGACAAACTTGGTAGAGGACCTTGAGTTCTTTCTTTACATGGAGCAAAAGGAACCAATGATGATCAAAGCCGTCCAATTCTCTGCAAATTTCGACAATTTTACTCGGATTCCTATGTACTAGATGACGACTGTTTTCAGAGACATTTTCCCCCATCGGCAAAGAACAAGAGCAAAACATGTGTATGCATATGCCACTATGATTACAATGTATGTATTACACAGTATAATACGATACATTTAATATGCAATGACATTTTATTGCTTTTATTGCTGTCATGCTCAAATTTCAAACATTATAATATACATGTATATGATCGGCAAAACTGTCGCGTATTACCGTACTTAATTCATAATTAAGTATGCAAAGGTAAAGAATATGAAGTCTTCGGGGCAATAGAAGCGCTCACTACTGAATAAAATCCATTGAGTTGAGTTTTATTTCTCATCATTGTCGTATTGAATAGCTAAATGAATGTAAACTTATATTTTTGTAACACGCATTTTGATTCGTTAATTGTTTCAAAAACTGCAAGGGGATTCACGTTTCTCTATTATGTCACACGCTTCTAAGTAACGTCGTTGACGATGTCGTTCAAAATTAAGGTATGTAAACATTTTTCAGATCAGAGCATTTAAGTGTTGCGTTCAACCTCAATTTCTGACAGGGAATTTGCCGTTACCCTATCAGTTTTCTAAATCACTTGCATGGTAACCCCTAATTAACTATACATGTTAAACAAAGTCATTGAATATCTTGCGAATCGCATTCAAGCATTTACGTAGAAGGACATATTACTTTTTTATTTCAACAAAGTCATAGATACGCACCATATATATTGATGTATTGTTCATTCTCAAAAAAGTGGGTTTTTTATTCTCTCCAGTCATCTGTCGAGACAAATTACAAAACAACACTCCCACACCGACAATTCATGTGGACAAAAAGCTAATAACATACAACTTAGACTTTAATTATTTATAAGGGGACGACCATCATTTGATTTTGACCGGAAGGGGGGGGGGCGGCTGGCACTTTTTGGAAATAAATATTTTGACCCTGAAAATGCTGGAAATAAAAAAAACTATCTATAAGTATCGTGCAGTTTGTGGTAAATTCATCGTATTATTACTTGCAAAGAAAGGCGCCACTGAAAATAAAATACCTGAAAATTTAATGTTCTTTTTCATATATTTTTTAAAATAAACAAATAAGGATCGTAGAATTTTTGGATAAATAGTATTATAAGATGTAGACTGAAGATGTCGTAACACTAAATAAAAACGTGCTATTGACCATGTTTGACTATTTTCATAAAATAAAAGTTCAATATCTCGTCCACAGGGAGAAGAAGTTTTTGGAAAATAATCATAGAATATAAATATATGCTATCACATTATGTCATTGGATTTGTGGATTTCCGGAAAAACGTATTTGCATGACTTCCGCCTCTCGCCGTGTAATCCTCAAGTACGTAGTATAAATGCCGCTCAACAAGGAAATTATTCTTCTAGGTAGAAGATATTTCATTATTTAAAAAAATTGTTCTAATAAATGGGAATTATTATTTACCAAGTAGGTGGATGATAACACATGATAGGGGAGGCGGACAGGGTGAGAGAGAGGGTAGAGACTTTCCCAGGCAATATATGGAAAGAGATGGCCATTTAACCAAAGTACGAGAGGGTTAAAAGTTACATTAGAGTCTCGTAATCTGTGCATTGAATTGTGAAATACATACTATATGAAGCGGACAGGGTTAGAGGGAGGGAAAGGACAGATTTTACTCTCTGTCTGCCCTCTTATGTTTTGTAGTTATTGCAGCAAGTGACTCATAATATTGATAATGATATGAATGTAATCAATGCGTAGGATTTGTGACTATACAAAACATGACGAATCGGGAGTATATGGATAATATTAATTTCTTTTGGAAAAGAAGTCTTTGGCAGATCTACAGAAGCGGGAGTATTGGGGTTGCTACATTCCCCCTTCCCAATCCTTTTTCAATGGTTAATTCTACGGAAAAAGATAATTGTTGACTTTAAGATACAGCCATTCATATCTTCACAACACCGTTGCAAATTTCTCCATAGAGAGCTAACCCCAACCCCTTCTTACATAAAATTTCAGAAGTAAGTCGTATAGTTTGAAACCACTCTGAGATTCGACACAAACTGAAAAGCAAATTTACACTTAAGGTAATCACCCAATAACAAGCACTAACTATATCTCAATAGATAGCAATGTTATCTTTAAAATGAATATATCATTTTGAAGCACCTTACAAAATAAGACCGAAAGGATTTTTAAAATAATGTTATTCGTTCCAATACGGATAATAAGACGTTGTATCGAACCATATAGGAATTACTTTGTTTTTTTTTATGTTTTTCACAAAAGACAAAATTTTGGAAAAACTCATGCTTAAAGGTTACGTAATATTTTGATTTATCAATTTCATAAACAAAAATAAAATTCACCGCGCAGTATTTCTGCATTTTCCTTTTTTATATCTATAACAAGGGGGGATAACTCAATTAAGTTAATTCATATTGTACAATCCCAAACTTTGTAGTCACAAACTACAAGATCATCTAAGGTTACATGCATTTTGCTTAAAGAAATAATTATTTTGATTGATGTCTTATTTTGTCATTTGAGGCTTGTTATGATCGAATTACCTTAAAGAGAAAGAAAAATTGAACCTTCTTAACTTTTTCAGCTGTCTCAACAAAATTTTCTGGTTACTCGTTTGTGATGTGCAATATTCTTAAGACTTTCAATAAATAAGGTTTTCAATTGAATTTACAAATATTGGAACCTGTGTCCTCTTACGTTATTCATATTCCTAAAATTAGGTGAAGAGTTCGGCAGTTTTCTCTCTCCTTTTTTTCTACATGATATTATATAATGTTTACATTTAAATGGGAGCCGGCGTGCATGTAGCTCACTAAGCTCAGTTGGTAAAGTATTTGACGGATAGGTTCCGGGTTAGAATACGGCCAAAGGTATGTTAGGTATACCACCCAGGTGCCGCCATCATGTAACGATCTTAACGTAAGGTATAACAAATAGAGCATTCACAAGAAAGTTCATCCATGAAACATATAGCTTTATTGATACCGATTAAATCCTATTTACAAATGAAATCTTACATGTAATGTCTCTTATGGTATTATAAAACAAACACCAATGTTACAATGATTTATTTATTCTCAAAATTTCATACGTTTAATTTAATAAGTTTTTTTTTACTAAAACAAAATTTCTTAACCAGTCAATATTTGTGATCCCTTGTGTGTATGAAAAAGTGAGTGCAAAATTTCCTCTTCATCACATCATATATACGTAAAGAAAATGCGAGTAAATCTGACTTACATTCAATATTAGTATACAAAATAAGTAAATTTCGCCAGATTATCCTTGCATAGAGAAAGGCGATGTTTCAAAATTGTTCGCTCAGTGGATTCATCAGAAATAAGTCATGTGTTTAACGTTAGATGATCTCATTACAATGACAATTTTTGAAATGGTCATTTTTAAACATTCAAGCACCGTGTCTAAATGTATTTGAATCGTACTTCACTTGAATCAAACTTTTTCCCTGCAGTTATGTGGCAATGATTCTTTTTACACAGTGTTCGTTCACATTCATGTATATATACAGTGCTGAAAATATCGGTTTCTTCTGTATTTAAAGTCATTGATAGCAGTTGTTGCTAACCATACTCTTCCTGGGCACCTGGTCTCACCTCTGATTTCAGGGGTCCGTGAATGGCGTTGTTAGTGCCATAGTCACTTGACGCCAGTTCCTTTTCTATTTTGTCACATCATCCATGTTTCACAATACCTTAATTAATTTTCGTTGTTTTATTTGAAAAAAAGTCATCGCTAAACAATCGTTTGTTCAAATGATTCCAATCATACGAAAAACAGCAATTATGTAAGCAATATCTGTGCTCATAAATTGTACCATTCTTATACCTTCAACAAACAATGATGCTTTTGCGCTCACTAAATTGTTGATATCGCTCATACATATCCATAAATGAATGGAATCTATAGAAGATAACAAATGGGAACAATACTTCATTAATGACGGCCCAATACACTTCACTGTAAAAAGTAGACCGAATATCGGTTTTATGAAATTTTCCGTATAAAAACGAATCGTAAAACCAGCACCAAGCATTTGTCATCAGAAGAAGCAGGAATATGTACTCAACTTTGCAGATAGATGAGTCGTGCTGGGTTCTTTTTATACAGCTACCAGAGTAAATGATCAAAACAGTTTGGAAATAGATAACAATGATGGTAATAAACGCGTCAAATGCAAGAATACTCTCAGTTTCTTTTGTGAGTGGGTCTTCACTTTTTGACAAAACCCCGGCCAAAAATGAGAAAGTTTGAAATGCTATCGAACCTGCTGCGCTTAGGATCAGTATCTGCCCTTTATCAAATGGGTTATATAAGTTAGAAGACAAATGACATTGTTTACGTAGACTAGTATATGCGAAAATAATAGATAGGCAATTGACACACCTTATGTACACTTTTACTATAAACCATGTGTGCCACATGCCCATATCTTGTTCCTTAGTTGAAATCATAACTAGAAAAGACACAACTAATGGTGTAATTATAAGTATGCCCATTAAAATGGTAATGTAAAATGAGACGGGTTTTTGGTTATATTTAAAATGAGGAATATTTCTGCCCACTCTTTTCAAGACTGAGTTCTTAATAATACCTGTATTGGATATGTCCGATACAGATCTAAAGTTTGCAGGGAGTTCTCTATTAACTGTACTAGAATTATGTAATCTTGAGGACAATCGTCGCACCGTATTATCTTGAATAAGAGGTGTACTTTCACTTTCGTTTTCATCTCCATCTGTAACAGATGCGTTGATCTCTTCATTTGTGGCACTGTACGTAAAGTCATTTATACGCCACATTCTTAATAGGAACGAAGATGCAAGCAAACTGTATTCTGTCTGTGTCGGATGAACATATGGTTCCAGAGAAAAACGGATTTTATTGATGTGTGAACTCCAGAAGCAATCGGAGATATTTAAAATTGTATAATTATAATGTGACTGAAACAGATTATGCCTGAAAAAGGACGAGATACATGAATGGAACCACACAATGAGGTGTGTAATCAACATTGTACACATTCCATAGTTAAGAACCACCGACGAATTAAATTTATAATTTGCAAAATATCCGATGAATCCCATCTGGGACGCGAAAAATACCATTTCGATCACTTGACTCAACGTACTCAAAATCTTCTCTCCTGTGAAAGGTTGGTTTCCACCTTTGGCCATACAGTCTATGTTGATGGCCATATTAAATGCTGAATACACGATACTACAAAATCCAAATAACCAAAAGAAAATAAGTCGTGGTTTCTGGGTTACAACTTCAGTTCTCACACCAGACAACCATTTCTCCTGGTTTCTATATGCAGATAGAGATAAGAATATAGTAAAGATGGACCCTGCAAGGAATGCTAATTCTGTAATTCCCCAATTAACGGGACTTGGTTTCCAAATGGAAGTGTCAACCGACAGAACGAACTTTATTACGAATACTATTGGCACTGTACAGGCGAAGAGGACGCTGGACGAGACTTTGCCATATGTCATTGTCGTTATTTCTCTATGCATTACCCCAAAATTAGTATTTACTCCTTCGGCCATTCTTAGGTTATACCTGAAATGATATGCTAAAAGTGACACCAGTTATATTAAACATGATTTTCACAATGTATCATTCCTAAAACTAAAAAAAATATATCGATCCTATTGAAAGTAAAACGTGTGAGAAAGAAATGATACTATTCAATTCTTACATATACAGAAACTGTAGAAACACACTCAGTCAACTTTCAACGAACAAGTTGTATTGCAATATTCTTTATTTAGTCATAAACGTGGTTCTCAGTGCTTCTTACAAGGGCTGGTGTTGTGTGAATATATTTATCTATTCGACCTATGAGAGACCTCAATTCAAATTACTGTTTTGTTAGATGCAAAGCAAAGGCATTTATTTACATATTTTTGAACTCTCAAAACTTTTAATGCGTTCATGTTGTTTTCCATATCAACGTTCATTTTCGCTAATCTGTTAAGTTTGTTATATCATTGCATACAACCATAGTCTGTTTAGCCATCATTATCGCGACGAACGATACATAGTACCTCACAAAGTTCTTTAAATACGTGAAATGTTTTTGAAAATCTTACACAACGTTCGTTCGACCCCGTGGGTTAATCACATTCTCTCCAAACACAAGGCGCGTCAATATTTATTAATATCATATTTTCGACTTAATACATGGTGTAAACCTAAACTCATTTCTCAGTGGACGGTCCAATGTAATCCCACAGCGACAGCACAACTTTTGAATAACGATATTTGTCAAGGGTTGTAGTGTAGCACAATGTAATCGCAAACGATGACGATGTGAAGGTCCATATAGGGAAAAATAGCAGTCGACTACTTCAGCATCATCCTTACTGTCCAGGGTATAAACACCGAGCCCGGGATTAATTCCGCATTATCATACCCAGATATTATACGTGTATCACACAGAGGATTTGACTAGCTAGAATTCAAACGCTTCTCTTTCAAAACCTCTGTATATTGATCTGCCGGGGTAAAAAGGGCAGTTTTCTCTAGCCTGCGGTCTCTATCTCTATCTATATCATAGTGCCAACTTTCCATATGTGCCCAGAGTATATATAATTAACATAGTATAGGTGTTTGGAAACTATACATGTAATAGGAGCTAAATAGTGCACTAAATATCAAGAAACAGGTGGAGCCTCCTGGATTTCATATTAAGGATGAATTAAACACTTGACTCCCAAATTCAATTTTTGTCATCTTTTTGTAATTAGTACTTGAATATGATCTAAATATCAAGAAACAGGTGGAGCCTCCTACATTTCATATTAAGTGTACATTGGCGTACAAATTTATTAATAGAACATTTAATAAACGGTGCGTATATAAAACTATTGTCTTTTTCGTAATTCTTTCAAAATTCGATGTACACGAGTCTCGTAATGCAGTTTGATTTACGGAATGATATGGTTTCTAATATTCTATGAGAGATGTGACTGTATGAATAAAACCCGTGATCTGTCTGGTGCATAATATTAGAAGGTATGTATGTTTTATATTTATAATAAAAACTGTATCTGAAATATACCAGATATTTGCAATTTTCGAAACTCTTAGAAGAAGGTCTTGAACCCCGATGCTCTTTCCTTTAAATCTGTTAGTGAATATAACCAAATCAAAATAATTTTTCTTTACTTTCTGCATATACTACGACTGTAGTTTTTACTAATTTTGCAACTTGCACCGGTTACCTTTAGCAACAAACACATGTAATCATAACACACAACAACAACCATCCCAGCAGAATATGGGTAAATATTTGGTTGCCGATGGTTGGTTGGTTTGGTTGTTGGTTTTATACGTTGCTTTAGACAGTTTTTTTGTCACAATATGTAAGTGGTAAGTAACCAACCTCTTAAACGAAGTGTTAGTATCCGGCAACTGAACGCGGATAAGCGAAATAGAATGATTAGTACCTTTATGTAATAGATAAAATTCCTCTTATATTTTCTATTTTGATTGCAAATATACTTAATTCGGTCACATACCGAAAAGTATCATATTATATATTTTCTCTTTTTGTACTTTTACATGTGCGTCTTTATGGAATATTAAAAAAGCTCTATTATTGCTCTTACCTTGTTATGCCTACTTAAAATGTAAATTGAATCCTTTTTCTCTCTTTTTTATAACAGTGTTCGTCAAAATAGCAATGCTGAAACGGAAAATGTTTGAAAATTATTCAACTTTAACGAGAATTCACATGTAAAATGACCCATGCAGGAAGGTAAGAAGAGGAAGTCTGTTTTGTCCTTTAAATGGAAATAAATCAGAGATCTGGGATATTTACCTTATTTGTATCCGTGTTCTATATGTACAGTGTTAATAGCATTAAGCAACGTACATTTGTACATTTCACAGACTTGTCTTTAACAACCACCTTCCTTTGGTCATCACTTAAAATGGTTTTGCATATACATTTATTCCATCACGGAGATGCCAATCTTAGGACTTGTTTTCATATCAATCTTAGCACCGATTAAGAAAATAATCATGTTGAAATTCGGCGAAAAATATCTCTATACAGAAGATGAATAATTGAGTACCGTGAATAAATTTTACTAATTCAATGATAATGAATGTTAAGCTAAATATGTATTACACTTGTAAAGTTTCTCATAATTTTTTTTCGGGGGGGGGGGGGAGCCGTTCAGGTCAAATATTCTTTCAAAGTCTCAAAATGTGAGTAGATCAGACACTTTATCTGGAAAGCAACGTTTTCCATATATACTTTCCCCTCCAGTGGTGTCTATTTTTTTTTTTTCATATCTTACCTCACGCTAATATTATTTCACTCGTATGATAAAATCATCTGTCTGATGCAGTGCACAATAATAAGACAGACCCACCATACAGATTGAGCCGATTAATGTTGAACTAACAATATGCTAAGTGGTATAGATGATATGATGGCGAAGAAAAAGATGAAGAAGTACCGAAGGGTAAGCCATATCTCATAGTCCATGGATTAAAAAGACAATATCGTGTATAATGTCATATTCAGACAAATGCGAACCCCAGTAAAATCGAGGTGAGACCAGGTGCCCGGGAGGAGTAAGCGTCCCCTGGTAGCATGTAACACCCGTCGCAAAAGTCTTGCAACAACCATTCAATAGAATCCACTTTGCATGTGCTTTTAAGTAAAAAACGAAGAAGTTCCAAAGGCTAAACCATATCTTATAGTCTATGGAATAAAAGGACAGTATCATGTATAGTGTCATATTCAGACAAATGCAAACCCCAATAAACTCAAGCTGAGACCAGAGGGCCTTGAGAGTAAGCGTTCTAAGGTTGTATACAAGACACGTCCTGCAACAACTTTAATTAGAAGCCATATCACGTTTTCTTGACTTATCAGTGGCTATGAGACAATATTGAGTTACATATTGAATTACAAATTGGGTCAAATTTGAAATAGGGCTAAAATCTTCTGCGGTTTGGTTATAGTGTAGCAGTTGCTGAAAAGAAGTAAAAAATGTGTTGGTCAATCAGAGCCCTCGGCAGACATCATGGATGACTGACCTGGTCGAAAGATATAATTTAGGCGGCGGACCTTGTGTTCTTTTATTTTGTAAGATTTGCTGAATTTCATGAATTTGTCAATGAAAAAGAACGTAAGAATATGTCAGCCAATCATAACTCTTTGTTGCTATCTTAAATGATGGATCAGGTCGAAAGATACTCGAACTCGAGGAGAGGAACTCGAGTACTTACTTCCCAAGAATAAAGTAAATTTTTGTGAAGTGGTCAACAATGAAAGGTGGAAAATGTGTTAGCCAATCAAAGTCCATTGCGGCCATCTTGGATTACAGATCCAATCAAAAAACCAACATTTGTGAAGAGACCTTGATTACTTACTTTTTCTAAGGTCTAATAAAATTTGGCGAAGCAGTTGTGGAGAAGTCGATAACATGTTAACAAATCAGGGACAATGGCGGCCATCTTGAATTACGCATCGGGTCGAAAGACACAAACTTGGTAGATGACCTTAAATATTTCTTAACGTGGTGCAAGATGAACTTATGATGATCTCATGTTTTTAAGCCGTTAAATAGTCAATAATTATAAGTTGCGACAATTTTTACTCAGATTCAATTTTCACCCTACACGGGTACTAGATGACGACTGTTTTCAGAGACATGGTTCGTCCATGGGCAACACACTAGAGGAATATATGTTTATGCACATACTAAGATTTTCAGCATGCATATAATTACAAGGTATAATAGGATACATCTAATATTATGCGATGACTTTCAAGATTTCATTGCTCTTATGCTCAAGTTTCATATAACCGGCAAAGCTCGTGCTCATTGCCATATTTAGTTCACAGTTAAGTATGCAAAGGTAAAGAATGTGCCTCTTTCCGGGCAATAGAAACTTGCTCACTACTGTGTAAAATCCATTGGGTTTAGTTTTATTTGTAATGACTGTCGGATTGAATAGCTAGAAATTAATATTCTTTGTATTAACTTCCCATGAACAACTCTTATATCCCTTAAATGACTTGAGATACATAATGGTAATTCTAACGCACTCTCTTTACAACACGCTTCTCTGCGTTTCGCTATTATGTCACACGCCCCTAAAACACCGTTGACGACATCGTTCAAAACTAAGGTGTGTAAGCATTTTTTAGATCAAAACATTAAATTCTTGTGTTGAACCTCAATTTCTGACAGGGGATTTGCCGTTACCCTGTCCGTTTTGTAAACCACTTGCATGGTAACCACAAATAAACTATACATGTTAATCGTATTCTTCGAATTTCGTGCATTCAAGCATTGACATGGAAGGACATATAATTTTTATTTCCTCAAAATTATATATACATGCCATAAACATTGATGTAATGTTCGTTCTCAAAACAGGGTTTTTCTTTAATTCTCTCCAGTCAAGTGTCGACACAAACCAAATTTGTCAGCCCCACTTCCTCCCCCCCCCCTTCAGAATCAAATGATCGCCCCTTAAGCATTACTCGCAATTTTGGTAAATACAACGTATTGTTAATTGCAAAGAAAGGCGCTATTAAGAATTGAATGCATGAAAATTTAATGTTAGTTTTCATATATTTTCTTAGAAATAAACAAGAAAAATTGTAGAATTTTTGGATAAAATAGGATTATTGAATGTAGACTGAAAATTTCGTAACACTAAATAAAGACGTACTATTGACCATGTATGACTATTTCCATAAAATAAGAGTACCATATCATGATTAATTGATTGATTAATTTTTGTTTTACGTCACACCACGAATATTTCACGTATATGATGATGGCATCTGCCTGATGCGGGGCATACAAATTTTGACCTTTGCAACGGACCCACCCGAAGCAGTGAGGGATCTTTAACGTGCCATGCATACCACGACACGAGGCATCGGTTTTTACTGTCTAATCCGAAAGACATGACACCGGCATGACCAGCACGGGACTCGAACCCCGGCCTCCCGATCAGGAGTCCGACGCGATACCACTAGGCCACGCCGGCTTAGTGTACCAACTCACGTCCACAGGAAAAAGACAGTTTGGAAAATAAACATATAATATAAATATATACTATCAGATTATGTCACTGGTAATGTACAATTCCGTAAAAAAAATACTTGCATGTCTTCCGCTTCTCGCCGTGTAATCCTCAAGTATGTAGTATAAATGTCTCTAAAAAAAGGAAATTATTTTTCTAGCTGGGAGATATTTCATCATTGCTCAAAGAACTGTGATAATAAATAGGAATTAATGTTTACCAAATAGGTGGAAGTTAACACATGATATAGGAGGTGGCCAGGGTGAGAGGGTAGGGAGAGACCTACTCTGTGTACGCCTTCTTAGGCAATGTACATGTATAGAAGTAGGTGGCGTTTAAGCCAAGGTACCAGAGGGTTGAAGAATACACTTAGAGTCTAATTTTTGCATGATATTGAAAGCGGACAGGGTGAGAGTGAGAGGACAGATTTTACTCTCTGTCTGCCCTCTCATGTTCTGTAGTTAGTGCAGTAAGTGACGATCTCGTACTCATGATATTGATAATGATATGCATGGGACTTGTGACTATACAAAACACAGCGAATAAGGGGTATATAGAGGAATATTTATTTCTACGGGAATCTTTGGCAGATCTACAGAAGCGGGATTATGAGTGATGCAACATTCCCCGTCCCATCCTTTTCCTCTAGTTTATTTAACGGAAAAAGATAATTGTTGTTTTAAGATACAGCCATTCACATCCGGCCGTCGTAAATTTTACCATAATGAGCTAACCCCAACCCATTCTTGGATAATTTCTAGATTCCAAGTAAATTTTTCAGATATAAGTCATGAACATTGTAACCTCTCTAGGATTCGACGCATAATCTTTTTTTTTTTTTTTGGTAGCTATGCTTTTTATTTTTTGTTTAAAACATATTTACATTTGAAGAGAAAGTAAAATAGAATCCTCTTTTCGGGGAACAAAAGAAGGAGTGGGTAGCTGTCTTCAAATTTTCTGGTTATGTGCCTGTGATCTGCAATAATCTCTAGACTTTCATAAGTGAAATTTTCACTTTAATTTACCAACACTTGAACCTGTCTGCTCTCATGTTATACATGTAGTTAAAGATGGTTGAAGAGTTTTGCACCTTTTTTGATTCTTTTCTTTTGAAATTAAAAAATATTTAAATTTTCTAATGGTCTTAGATATTAACTTGTAGAACGTGTAATAAAGATATTAAGATAACTTAAATAATTATATATTGACATACACATAAAACTGTTGTCTGACAAGAGTTAAGAGCTATTAGGCCTTGACGGCCCTTTTATATTTTAAAACGTATTTAATTATATTTGATGTAAGAAAAAGAATATATTAATATTTAATAATATTCCCTATGTATTTCTGTTGGGCAATATACAAAACAAAAATAGAGAGAAAACTAATTTTGGGGTTTGCGTTAGAAAACATATCACGACATCACAAATCAGATGCGCATTTGTTTCATACTCGTCTCCGGTAATATGCAACTTTTATGCCCCCTAACCGATAGATCGAGGGAATATTGTTATTTTTTCTGTGTGTTTGTTTGTCTGTTTGTTTGTTTGTCTGTCGTCAGCTTTAACCTTCGACATAACTTCTGAACAGTGAAAGACAGAGACTCCATATTTGAACAGTAAAGCCTTTCCACGTTACACTAAAATAATTTACCTCGTGACCTTTAGTTTGACATTTGACCTACCTTTCAATATTTGCCTTATTTACCATAATTCTTAATCGTGAAAGATAAAAACTACATTTATGGTATGCATATTTCACCAATAAAGCACTTTCAAATTACACCAAGTATTTGATTTCGTGACCTTGACGTTACCTTTGACCTACTTTTCTAAATTTGATTTATTTGGACTTTGTTGCTGCCGGAACATTCGTGTTTCACAAACAGATCTTGTTGTACCCTACATTTTACTCTCATCTTTGTGTGCAAATTGTTTTTCCTACACTTGTTTATCAAGGTATAATTTTTGTATTAAATATAAGTAAATCAATAAGTATATTGTTGTTGTTCTAATGCATTTTCTTAACCACTATGGACTGTTTGGTTGGTCGTTTTTTTTTTCTGTCGATTTTCATTATTCTTCAATTATATCGTGGCATGGGGGACAGGAGGTAAATATAACTAACCTCTTAGTGAAGTAGTCAGAGAATCACACTGTGCTATAAACAAAGTACCTTTGTGTGGTTCTATATTTTCATGATAATAATTTTTTTGGGGGGGGATGTTTAATCTTATCTCTCTATTGAAATAGCTATACTTAAAATACTATATTTAACCAAACTCATTTTTAGTTTTTAGTTTTTGAGGAAGTGTTATGTAATATACTCATTATAGTTGAAGTTTTCAAGTCCTTAAACGTCCCTATTAATAGGAAAAAATAAATCAAGGAAGCATTTCTTCATTCAGGCTAATTTAATTTTTCTTGCTGAAAAGAATGGGAGGGGGTACTTTTTATGAAATACTTGATCCCTATCCTTTCCGTATTTATAAACCGCATCGATAAATCATTTCTGAGAGGTTATAAATTGAAAGTAACCGCCAGTGTCCCATGACAACGTAACCTTTACCCAGAATGACAAACTTTCGTCTAACAACTTTCGTCTAATGTCAAGCAGAATTTAATGACGTCATGCAAGTCATTCATTACAACGTCATTAATATAGCAATAAAAATCTGCCAACATCCTATCTGTGCAGAAAACTGGATTGATGTACTCATTCGCTACCTCAAATATGGGGCGTTTTGACGTCACCGATCAGTGTTATTCATACAGAAATAAACAACATATGAATTGAAATGTTTATCATGGGCAATTACAGTGATTGTGCATATATTTATTGCTTAAAAACAACTAATAAAACATCGTCATAAATAACAAGTTTCATTACACTATCCTTATTGCATAGGTTGGTTGATTGATTGGTGTTTTACGTCACTATCAAGAATTTTTCATTTACATTCCGACATGGAAGATGAGGTAAACTAACCTCTGCAACATAGTAGTGCAATATGGGAATCGAACCTGGGTCGTCGAGCACTAGAAAAAGCCGATCCCTCTACTGTATAGGCAAAAAGAAATGAAAAATCATAATACACTATAATTGAGAAAATAAAGGCAGTAGATGAAAATATGTGTAAAACTGAGGGGTAAAATTTCTTCTAAATCACTGCATAAGAAGATATACGTAAAGGGAATGCGAGTAAATTTATAACTCGTATATGCAATATTAGTATTCAATACAAGTCCGAGTTTTGCGAAAAGGAGGGTGACATTTCAAAATAGTTTCTATATTGTTAGTCTTATGGTTTGATAAAGTAATGAGTTATGTCTTTGACGTCAGATGACAATTTTCGCCTTATGAACATCGTGCCTAATTTCACTTAAATCGTAATTTATATTGCATTCTTTTAATTATTATCATATTTATTTTTTATCTATTTATATATTTATTTATTTATTTATTTATTTATTTATTTTAAATACCAATGATACTTTGTGCACAGTGTTGGTTCAATTACCTTTAAATACACAGTGCAAAGTGTTACTTTTGTTTCTTCTGTATGCAAGATCATTCATGACTTATTCCTCCTGGGCCCCTGGTCTCGCTTTGGAATTTCAGGGTTGCGTGAATGTCGGCTGTGGTAGATTGTTCATGCTGTTATAAATACCAGTCACCCGGCGGCACCAGTTAATTTCGTATTTTGTCACATGACCCATGGTTTATAATACCTTAACTAATCAACGCTGTACATAATAGTCAATCCCTGGTTCAAATCGTACAAAAGAAACAGCAATTATGTAAACAATATGTGATGTGCTCTAAATTATACAATTATGATACCTTTACAAAACAGTGATGCGCTTACTAAATTGTTGATATCGCTCATACATATCCATAAATGAATGGAATCTATAGAAGATAACAAATGGGAATACTACTTCATTGATGACTCCCCAATACACTTTACTGTAAAAACTAGACCGAAAATCGGTTTTATCAAATCCTTTGTATAAAAACGAATCGAAAAACCAGCAGCAAGCATTTGTCATCAGAAGAAGCAGGAATATGTACTCAACTTTGCAAAAAGATGGAGTTTGCTGAGTTCTTTTTATACAGCTACCAGAGTAAATGATCAAAACAGTTTGGAAATAGATAACAATGATGGTAATAAACGCGTCAAATGCAAGAATATTCTCAGTTTCTTTTGTGAGTGGGTCTTCACTTTTTGACAAAACCCCGGCCAAAAATGAAAAAGTTTGAAATGCTATCGAACCTGCTGCGCTTAGGATCAGAATCTGCCCTTTATCAAAGGGGTTATGTACTTTAGAAGACAAATGACATTGTTTACGTAGACTAATATAAGCGAAAATAATCGACAGGCAATGGATACACCTTACGTACACTGTTATTATAAACCATGTGTGCCACATGCCTATATCTTTTTCCCTAGCTGAAACCATAATTAAAAACGTCACAACTAATGGTGTAATTATAAGTATACCCATTAAAATGGTGACGTAAAATGACACGGGTGTTCGATTGTATTTAAAATGAGGAATATTTCTGACTACTCTTTTCACGTCTGAGTTGTCACTAACACATGTATTGGAGCATATCGAGTCACGATTAGATATGTTCGATACAGATCTAAAGTTTGCAGGAAGTTCTCTATTTTCTGTACTGGAAATATTTAATCTTGATGACAATCGTCTAACAGTATTACTTTGAATGAGAGGTGTGCTTTCACTTTCGTTTTCATCTCCACCTCTATCAGATGCGTTGATCTCTTCATTTGTGGCACTGTACGTAAAGTCATTTATACGCCACATTCTCAATAAGAACGCAGTCGCAAGCAAACTGTATTCTGTCTGTGTCGGATGAACATATGGTTGAATAGAATATCGAAGTTTATTGATGTCTGAACTCCAGAAGCAATCGGAGATATTTAAAATTGTAAGATTATACGGTGACTGAACCAGATTATGCCTGAAAAAGGATGTCATGCATGAATGGAACCACATAGTAAGGTGTGTAATCAGCAATGTACACATTCCATAGTTAAGGACCACCGACGAATAAAATTTATAATTCGCAAAAAATCCGATGAATCCCAACTGGGAAGCAAAAAATGTCATCTTGATCAGATGACTTACCGTACTTAAAACCTTCTCTCCCTTGAAAGGCTGATTTCCACCTTTGGCCATACAGTCTATGTTGATGGTCATATTCAACGCTGAATATATGATACAACAAAATCCAAATAACCAAAAGAAAATAAGTCTTGGCTTCTGGGATATTGCTTCAGTTCTAACACCTGCCAACCATTTCTCCTGGTTTCTGTATGCAGATAGAGATAAGAAAATAGTAAAAATAGATCCTACAAGGAATGCTAATTCTGTTATTCCCCAGCTAAAGGGACTTGGTTTCTGAATGGAGGGTTCAACCGTCAGTACGAATGTTATAACAAATACTATTGGCACTGTACAAGCGAACAGGACACTGGAGGAGATTTTGCCGTATATCATCATCGTTCTTTCGCTACGAACTACCCCAGAATCTGCGTCTGTTACTTCTGCCATATTAGGGTTATATCTGAAATCATATGCTTAAAATTAAAATTATTCTCAAAGAGTAATCAACTCAAAAAGACTCAAATTTAAAGCCGACATTACTGAAGATTTGGATCTAATGATATACGAAACATTTCAGCAAGACATCACACAAAGGAGGCGTTTTCCCTTCTCATATTTTCAGAAACTCTAGGAATATTTCTTTCAGAAATAAATTGTTATTGAATTCTGAATGATCTATTATCAGTGAATATAATTCAAATAGGTTAGGGCCAATTCCTTTATAAAATGTAATACTGCAATATACCTTGTGTACAGATTAAATATATGCGATATATTAATCGTTGTTTACAACCAAAGAGTTCTGTAAACATTTTAGATTCATTGTGTTGTTTTATACAATTAAATGTGTTTTACGTCTTCATTTTGGATGGTAAAGCAATTGTCTTAATGTTAAAAAGATTTTATTTACCATAATGGGAACGCACGGTTTATGAACAGATTATAAAATTAAAGAGTTACCTCTCACATACAACTCTAATTACTTTTTATTCATTTATTATTTATTTATCTGTTACTAGACTTATTTGAAACTGAAGTCATGGAATTACTGGTACCACACAAATGGGAGCTGGACACTACACAGAGAGTGCTGTGTTTAGCCACCATAAATGAAAAAATGTTTGAAAAAGATAGCCAAGTTGCGATTCCAAACTGCTGGGGTTGGACAAAGAACCATGACAGGTGAAAATGGAGTTGCTGGTTAGCAAAACCATGACCATCTGCCTACCATGTCGAGTACATGAATAACAGGAGGATGGACACTTCACAAAATGAGTAATAGACCACGTTGGCAAAGTTGGGATTCAAATTTATTATCATCTACGTAACGAACAGAGAACAGACACAGGGAAAATGATCCGGAATTTTATTTTAAAGCGAGGAAGTGAAAAGTTACGAAATGGAAACGATTGCTATAGGCAATCTCCCCCTGACCCCACTTTTTTTGGGGGGGGAGGGGGGGGGTTGTTTAAGTGAGGAAGTCGTGAAAAGTTGAATGGGAACGATTTTTGTTTAAGGTTTCTTTTGGCTAATTTCAAGGACAAAATAATTTTTACTAATCCGTATGTAGTAAAATTGATTTTTTTCAAAATTTGATTTTTTCAATTCTTTCAAAAGTCAATGTCCAAGGCTGTCAGATATATATATATATATATATATATATGTATATAGATTCCTACTACTTTTTTCTTCTTTTTGAAAGTTTAAAAAGAGGGACGTAAGCTGCCACTTTCTCCACACATTAATCCGCTGATACGGGTAATACATGTTAGGAATTAATCCTTGATTTTCTATTAACCGCACCGCAACCGCAAGCAAGAGAAATCTGTGCAATTCATCCTGATCAACACAAGTTATGATAGTACTCGGCTAAAACCATCCAACCATAACGAATAGGATGGTTCTCTGGTTGCCAGTGGTTGTTTCTTTGCTAGTTTTATATGTTACTTTCAACGGTCTACATTGAAGCTGAATCTTGAAAAGAATCTTAGAACCCCCGTTCAGTACGCCTAACATCTCTTATATTTTCCATTTTGGAAAAAGTATGGTTATAAATATTCAAAGTCGGTGACATAGCAAAAAATTATTTGAATTATGTTACGAAACTTTTCCGTAGTTGTACTTTACGTGTGTTGATATTATAGAAACCAGTGAAGAGGTATGTTAATTCTCTTACCTTGCAATTTCCTACATTAGTAGTAAACTGAGTCCATTTTGTCTATTCTGTTTGAATTTTCATCAGAAAACACTTCTTAAATGGAAAATAGACATAGATACGTCTGTATATCGCGTAACTTAGCGAGAAGTCACATTTGGTATTAAATGACTAATGCAGGAAGAAAGAAATTTTCTTTTGTTTGTTAAATGGAAGTATTTAAGGGACCTGCCCTGTTAGTCTTATTTATATCGTATTTTGTCATATGATACCATCGCTTCCTGTAGAACATGACATGCACGAGATGGAAACATATAAAGATAGGAATTCATTTGGTCATGAAATAAAACGGGTCATTATTTAGGATAGTCAACATATAAAAGCAGAAAAAAGAAACTGTGTAGTGTAGTAATTTCATTTATTGATTCATATACAAACTTTTATGTTGCATTTTGTGTATCATTATTAATATAATATATTGTCTTTCAATTCAAACTTCAAGCCGGCTTGGCCTAGTGTTATCGTGCTCGCCTCCTGGTAGGGAGGCCGGGGTTCGAATCCCGTCCTGGTCATGGCGGTGTCATGTCTTTCGGATGAGTCAGTAAAACCCGAGGCCCCGTGTCATGGTATGCATGGCACGTTAAAGATCCCTCACTGCTTCGGGTGGGTCCGTTGCAAAGGTCAAAATTTGTATGTCCTGCATCAGGCAGATGCCGTCACCATATGATGTTAAACAAATATCAGTTAATCAATTCAAACTTCAAATCACGGATTACGTCCATTGTGGTTGCTGGGAACAGCCACTGAAAGTATAGTGGTTCAAAAAAATTAATAACGTGTATTACTGCCATTTGCTCCGATGCATTATTCACACCTATGACGTATTCAACGAACCAGGTTTTGCAGAAATGCCATATGCGCAATTAAGAACGACGCAAAGCGTCCAACGTAGTAGGGGGGTTTAGCTCTTAACGTAGACGTCGTTCCATTTCATATACATGTTCTATAGGCGATAATTCCGATGACATTCCAAATCAGGGTAGCACATTCACGTGTTGCTTCTATACCGTGCGTTGTGTGTTGTTCCTATGATGTGCGTCGTGCAATCCTGCTCCAGAATGACGTTACGCTGATTGTTGGAATGACGTGCTGACATACAATCTTGTCACGGTACCGTACGCTGGTTGAGTTGCCCTCATCCTTCCATATGTTGTAATTCCATCCCAGACCATAAGCCCACTCTGAGAATTGGCGGCGCTGAATAACGCAGGTATCAATGTAACGTTCTCCGGCAGGACGGTAAGCCGGAAAACGACCGTCACTGTTGTCGAGATAAAATCTCGACTCGTCTGTAAACAGAACCACTGCCAAATATCTGTTATTGGCAGGACGATGCCTCATACACCACGTTAACCTCGCAACACGGTGACGCCAGTGTTATAGAGTTAGCGTTCCCCAATAGCCAGACTTCCTCCGGCGATCCTGCTTTAGAGTGAACTTCCCCCCTTGAGGGAAAGGCTCACTCTAGAGACAGTCCCCCCCCCCTCCCCTTGCATAATTTTAGTGAGACGTCCCCCGGTGGTTCTACTCTAGAGTGTCCCTTCCCCCTTAGGGAGGAAGACTCACCCTAGAGCTGCCTAATTTTAAGTAAGAATCAATTCACATATGATGATATTACTGTAGTGAAACCTTACGGATCAGCTTCCCCTCCTTAATTAAAATCTCTTACCGTCCATCTGTGTCTCAGCTACATTACAATTAAGCTTTTATGTGATGTCTGTTTGTGTCCATATTTTTGCTTGCTCGCCTATGGTGGATTTCGTCATACGGCTGAATCGGATGTCTTTTTCTTTTCTATCGTAGTGATCTATATTTTAATGATAACTCCAGCAATCAATTACTGGTAATCATGTCTCACATGGCCATCTTGCTCTCCGTATGTCCATTTGTCTCTCACAGATTTTGTTTGAGTTAAAACTGTTTAACCCAGAATTCGACCACAAAGTTCAAAAGTAAACATGTGAATCAAAGTGTTTATGAAATTAAATGTATTGGAAATTCCATTTCAAACAGGCCCTTATTGAGGAGTGGAACAATACCTTCTAAGGGCAAGAAACACCTTGGTGGGGTCAATGTTACGGAGAATAAGAGCAGTGAAGCCTTAGGTAGACACACGCTACTGACTTTGATCAGGAAGAGGCGTAGGGAACTCTTGTTTTAACGCTATTCACGCAAAAACCGTCTGTGATTGGACATCCAATATTAAGTAAAAAAAGATAATTCAGTAATATAAATATTCAGTAATGATGAAATAATCCAAAGACCCAAACAATGCACTAATCATCAAAGAATCCAGTAAAATAATAACGAACAAACATAACTTGTATATCTTTTTTCCGCTAGTATAGTATTCACTACTGTCCCAGTAATCCATGATATCACCTAGAACTGTCTCATAGAAATAAATACTCCCATCACTGCATCAACACTAAATATTGCAGCCAGTGATACCCAAAGTATTGGCGTTGTAGGTAGACTGGAAGACCTTTGATATATGGCCTTAAATTCAAGGTCAAAATCACAGTATCATAATTGAGTAAAATATCAGGATACAAAAATGTCAATATTATGGCCCAGACACAATTTTGACCATAGCATGGACTGTGACTTTGACTTATATACAACCTTGGGTAACGTCATGATCTCTGCGATATCAACAACAGTTGTGTGAAATTCTAACCAGATCGAACGAAGCAGCGAAATTGAAGGCTCAAATATGAATTTACAATTACAAATATGACCTCGACTTTAGATATATTACATTGGTTCAAAGCCATTTCCCACCCTTCGGTCATGAACAGCAAGGTCAGTCACGTGAAATACTATCCTGATCCAAGTCAGTAGAAACAGTAGGTACCATATAGACACGAATTTGTAAACTTGACTGTGCGGATACCTGTAATGAACCTTGGATTAACGTCATGACACGCCATTGAGTAATGGACAATACTTTTGTGTACCGTACATGTACCGTGGAAGTTGGAAAATCCTCGTTGCCTCGGTGGGCAGTCCACGTCTGTCCTCCGTGGACACCACGGGAGGCCAGTTTTCTGTCCACGTTAATGTTAATAATACAACTTGCCATCTACCTGTTCTTGTCCTCTCGAGGTCAAAGCGGACAAGGTTTTCACACCTTTTACCTGTACGTGTCCTCTGGTGGACAAAACGGACGAGTTTTTCACACCTTTAAATTAAAATTGTCCCACAGTGGACGTAAGGGACATTACATAGATGTGCCTGTATTTTACAAACCGTCAGACATAACGTGTTGTCATCTTGTCTTTAAAAATACGATCGTGAAACTTCCAGGTTATTTTTATATATTTTTTTTCTTCCGCTAAATCTCCTGAAAGACAGACGCAAATATTAATTACGGCCCCGATAACCTATTAACCGGCTGTTAATAGAGCGTAGTTTTGAAAAACGAGTGAATACAACAATAAAGTCGGCTTTACTGTACTGAACCCACAAGTAGTAATTGCGCTCTTCAATTCGTATCGTTGCCTTCTTTAATTAAGAGGACTCCGAAATAGGTATTACAAAGAAACTCCGCACACTCTCGGAATAATAAATCATTTTTTGTGTGCATGTCCTTGGTGAGTTTTGTCATACAGCTTTGTCAGATGTCTTCAGTTTTCTCCTTAAAATCACACTTATACACGCATCTGTACAATGACCAATCAGCTTGTCTTTACCGATTTCATTCAAATACCATTAATGCACTTTTACGATAAGTAGATATACGGGTATAAAGAACGTATATAACGTAGTTATATGTCCAGACAGGGCGTATATATCTAAAACATTATATATGTCCGTGCTCCAGGTGCGCACTGTATTTTCAATTTTTATATAAAAAATACGTTCTAATTTTAAAAATATTTAGAATAGCAGAATATTTTAAGATACATTTCAAACGTTCATTGTGTAATCAAGCAGAGGATATTTAAAAAGATGTTAAATGATTATTAATCAAGATATCTTTAAGTCTAATTTCGTTATTTTTCATGCTTCACTGAGCAAACACAATATGCATCATCATAAGGTCGTTTCCTTTTTAGCACTGTCATACCCATTTACCGGGACATATTTGGTGTCCACGTTTGACCGTCTGACGGCGCGGACACAGGTAAATGACCACCTATATACGCGGTCAATATGACCGATATACAGGGACAGTGTCCACGCGTGTCCGCGGCTTTAAACGTCCAAATCCAATGTCCACGGTACATGCACGGTAGTATTTCATAAATTATCATTGTAAAATTCTGGCTCAGACACGGATATCGGCTATGTGTGCACTGTACACTTGACTTATGAGGTAAGACCTTGGTTAGATTTTATATCGAGATATATTCTTGGGTCATTGATAATAATTGTGGGAAGTGTTATCCGAATACAAATTGTCATTGCAAAATTACAGGTACGAATTCTGACAATATGTACAATGTAACATTGACCTTACAGATATGACCTTTGTTAAATGCCATGACACACTCTTGGGCAATTGATTGAAATGCATGAAGTATAATTATTATGCAAGGTAGCACAAAGAAGTTATGGACCGGATTAGATTTGAACAGTTCAGCGGAAAGACCACAGAGACGGACAAGACAGATAGGTGTTTTATATATGTTTTATATGCAACAAAAAATGTGTAAGTTAAGGAAAATCTCAAGCAATCAAGAAATATCTCCCTAGGACACATCCTTGTCCTTGGATTTTTTTACTTTTACAGATAGGTCAGTTTGGTAACTAATTCCCTTTAAAAATATTTACGCTTTGGATCTTAAACATGCATGAAGAGACATATTTGTGGAAATGGGCATATGACTTACTGAATTATTATCTGTATTGGAGTATATATGTTCCAATATTTATAACTTTGGAAATTATGAATATTTACTCATTCATTTATGAAATGCATCAGACAGATGTAGTCATCATATAAGTAAAATACTTTTAAGATATTCGAAAGGTAAGACAAAAGTAAACAGAACATTTATAACAAATTTATATATAAAGTGATGGTCAACAGCAGATAATGCACAAAAGTATAAATATAAGTCTTCTTTGAATTTGGTTAAATCTAAGTGTTTACATATAGAATACCCATTGTACATTCTACCCATAAACAATTTTTCAAAAACAATAATCGGTGATGAATATGCAAATTATCAATTTTTGTGCAATTGGATAAAGTGGTACATAGGAAAAAGAAGAGATATGGACAGAATGTGTGCTAACATAATCTTCTATAATCTTCTATAAACTATATCATAATGTGTCCTTCACAAAACAGTGATGCTTCTGCGCTTGCTAAACTGTTGATATCGCTCATACATATCCATAAATGAGTGAAATCTATAGAAGATAACAAATGGAAATACTACTTCGTTGATAACAGCCCAATACACTTTACTGTAAAACTTAGACCGAATATCGGCTTTCTGAAATCTGCCATATAAAAACGAATCGAAAAACCAGTACCAAGAGTTTGTCATCAGAAGAAGCAGGAAAACGTACTCAACGTTGCAGAAAGATGAGGTTGAGTTGTGCTCGGAACCTTTTATACATCTACCAGAGTGAATGATAAGAACGGTTTGAAAATAGATTACCACGATGGTAAGGAACGAGTTAAATGCAAGAACATTTTCTGTCTCCTGATCTTCACTATTCGATAAAACCCCGGCCAAAAATGAGAATGTTTGATATGCTATCGTACCTGCTGCGCTTAAAATAAGTATTTGTGCTTTATCAAATGGGTTATATACGTAAGAAGACAAATGACATTGTTTACGCAGACCTACATAAGCTAACGTAAGCAATAGGACATGAACACAACTCAGGTAGGTTTTTACGACAAACCATGTGTACCACATGTGCATATCTTTTTCCCAAACTGAAATCATAATGAGAATAGTCACAACTAAAGGTGTAAGTATCAGTATACCCATTAAAATAGTGATGTAGAATGGCATGGATTGTTGGTTATACTTAAAATGAGGAATATTTCTCCCAACTCGTTCCAAAACTGAGTTCTCACTCATACTTGTGTTCGAAGGTATCGAGACAGGAATAGACGTGTCCGTTGTAGATCTAAAATTTGCGGGAAGTTCTCTATTTTGTGGACTGAAACTAATTAATCTAGATGTCGAACGTTGTACAGTACTATTTTGAATGAGAGGAGTACTTTCACTTTCTATTTCACTTTCGTCTCCATCAGATGCATTCTTTTCTTCATCCGTGGTACTGTATGTGAAGTCATTTATACGCCACATTTTCAATAAGAACGCAGTCGCTAGTAAGCTATATTCCGTCTGTGTTGGATGAACATAAGGCTCAAGAGAAGATCGGAGTTTATTAATGTCTGAAGTCCAAAAACAGTCCGACATGTTAATAACGGTAAAATTATACGGTGATTTCACCAAATCATGTCTGAAAAAAGATGCCATACACGAATGGAACCACACAATGAGGTGTGTAATCATCATCATACACATTCCATAGTTAAGAACCACCGACGAATAAAATTTATAATTAGCGAAGAACCCGATGAACCCCAACTGGGACGCAAAAAATACCATTTCGATCAGATGACTTAGCGTACTCAAAATCTTCTCTCCCGTGAAAGGTTGGTTTCCACCTTTGACCATACAGTCTATGTTGATGGCCATATTCAACGCCGAATATATGATACAACAAAATCCAAATAACCAAAAGAATATAAGTCTTGGCTTCTGGGAGACGACTTCAGTTCTCACACCCGCCAACCATTTCTCCTGGTTTCTGTATGCAGATAGAGATAGGAAAATAGTAAAGATAGATCCTACAAGGAATGCTAATTCTGTTATTCCCCAGCTAATGGGACTCGGTTTCCGAATGGAAGGTTCAACAGACAGTACGAATGTTATTACGAATACTATTGGCACTGTACAAGCGAAGAGGACGCTGGACGAGACTTTGCCGTGTGTCATTATCGTTCTTTCTCTATGTACTACCCCAAAATTTGGGCCTGCTCCTTCGGCCATGTTAAGGTTATATCTGAAAAAATAATGTTTAAGGTAATAAAAAATAAGATTTATTAATAGCACTTCCTCAAAGAGTAATTACTCCCAAACGTTTAGATTCTAAACTCAGCGTTATGTGAATTATTAAATCAAAATGAATATGAAAAGGCTGAAGGGGACATCACATGTTGAAGTGTTTCCTCCTTTAACATTTACAAAAACTCTAGAAATATTTCTTTCAAACAAATAAAGAAGACTTACGTTAGCAGAAGCGATCTAAGGGACGTAATTCTGAAAAGTGTTTAAAACGTTTACACGTATGGGCGCTTTTCAAGCATATTTCAGATCTAGACCTATGCCTTTAACATATACGCGTACGCATGTTTTTAAAGCATGTTTTAGATAAAAATCTAAGATATTTGTAAACATAACAGACGATCATTTCTCCCATATTCGCATAGTAACCCTCATTATTTGTCCAAATGATCAGCCTTTTATCCACGGGGGACTGGAAGATAAATCACACGCGCTTCACCGAAAATGACGCTGACCCAGTTACAAGTTGTTTGTTTTTGGCGGCTTAGTGAACAAATCTAGTGATGGATTGGTTTCATAAATGAAGTATGCAGATCTGGAAATTTTTGAAAAGGGAAAGGGGGAGGGGGGTTGCAGTCTCTCATGACTAATATTTTGCAGCATTGTTCGGTCCGGAAAGGGGGTTACAGCCATAAAATGAAAAAAAATCCAAACCTTAAGTTGCAACCCACCTTTAAATCTCCCAATGCATACCAAATATGTCTTTGTCTTTTAGAATTCGTAAGTATTGTATTGTTTATTAAATCAGAAGCATTACAGCTTATAGATAATTACGAAGTATGCATGATGCATTATTATAAAATAATACAGTAATGATAATATAAACACAAGGTCAATCACATGTTACAAACACACAAATTAAACATAAGCATAATGGTACACAGTTACAAAGAATTTCTCACTGCAAAGGCTTGTTTTAAAAATTTCCCCAGGTTGCAGAGTACTTTTGTATTTGTGGAGCTCAAAAGCAGTATTAACTTACAGACAAAGGGTCTTCTAAAATAAAAAGGTTTCAATAATTTCAATCTCAAATCATTATATAAAGGACATTTTAAAATAAAATGGAATTCATCCTCAATATCTGTAGTGCAAGATGGACAGTTGCGTCTCTGTAATGGAATGTTTTTGAATCTACCACTTTCAACCGCTAAACAATGTGACGAGAGACGTACTCTACAGATGATATTCTTATACTGATTATATATTGGTTTAGTAAAATATGGTTGTAAGGTTATATGATCAATGAGATGTCTATATATAGAACATTTTGAAGAGGAGTTAATTTCTGAAACCAATGCTTGTTTATTGATGTCAATCAATCTCTCTTTTACCGAAGCTATGATGTAATTGTCTTCAAGTGTATCATGGTTAATCCAGATATAATTTAGACCATTTTCTGATAAAATATGATAAACATTGGCAACCCAGTTTTTACAGTTTGGTTTTTCAACAAATTGCTCACAATAGTAATTATAACATGCTTTCAATATACAATTATCAGAATGCAACAACTTTAACCAGTATTTAATAATTCTAAGTTTTCTATAACATATCAAAGGTAGTCTTCCCAATTCACAATATACCATTGCATTTGACGTAGATCTTTTAACACCCAAAATATTTTTGCAGAATTCTAGATGAACCTTCTCTATATCTGGGGCAGAATGGAGACCCCATACTTCACTACCATAATAAGCAATACTAGAAACATATGTGTCAAAAAGTGATAATAGCGTTTTGTGATTAAAATTCATGTTTATACATTTTCTTTTCATAGCAAACATAGCTTTTCTACATTGGGAAGATAACTGTTTCTGGGTTTTTGAGAATTTTCCATTATAATTGAGTAAAATGCCAAGGTAACAAAATTCATCAACAATATCTAATTTAACACCATTATAAAACCATGTCTCATTTGTTTTTAATACACCACCATTTCGGAACACCATACTTTTTGTGTTTGAAACATTAACTGTTAAAGACCATTTGTCTGTGTATTGGGATAATGAGTCTAATATTGACTGGAGACCAGAAACTGTGTCAGAAAAAATTACTGTATCATCTGCATACATAAGCAGAAAGAGAGATAACTCTTGTAACTCAGTTGATAAACAACTGTTGCGAAGGAACTCCATCTCACAGTCGTTGACATAGAGGGAAAAAAGTAATGGTGATATTATTTCCCCTTGTAAAATTCCAAGGTTGTTTTCAAAAAATTCAGAAATTTTACCATTCAGTAAAACGGCATTTTTAATGGTACTATACAAAGATTTGATAACACAGAGGATTTTACCATTCAAACCTAATTTGGAAACTCCCCCCCCCCTGTTTTATCCTGTCCACGGTATCAAAAGCTTGCTTATAATCTACAAAACAGCAATATAGTCGCGATTTATTGTGGAGATATTTACTGATAAATGTATTAAGTGCAAAAATAGCATCTACTGTAGAATGGTTAGGTCTAAAACCAAATTGAGCGTCGGATACAATGTCATTACTGTCAGACCATGATAACAATCTAGCGTTGAGAATTGATGTAAAAAGTTTGCACATACAACTTATAAGACTAATCCCTCTATAGTTTTTGGGGTCTGATGTGTCTCCCTTCTTATATACTGGCACAGTAAGGGCATTACATAAAATTTTGGGGAAATATCCCGTATCAAAAATTGCGTTAAATATAGTATGCAGTAAAGGTAGTAACAAATCAGAAAACTCAATGAAATACTCATTCAGAATGCCATCCGAACTATGACTCTTATTGCGCTTAAGGCCCTTTATAGCTTTCACTATCTCATCGTGGGTAATTTCTGCATCTAATTCATCATGAATAGCAATATTGTCTAGACAATCGATACCTGTGTAATAAGCAAGGTAATAATTATTTTGACATTAAGGTCAACGTCACAAGGTAATTGACTTTGGTGTCATTCGAAAGGGTTTCATTGGTGGGTTACACCTCTCAGATTTAAAGTGGGTAACACCTCTCAAATTTAAGTCTCTGCCACTTGTGTTTCAAAAAATGTGAGCAAAGTTAAGGTTAACTAATTCTAGCATATGGTTCATGGTCAAGGTGACAAGGTCAATGACTTCAAGGTCATTTGTTGAAAGGGCTTTATAAGTGAAGTACACATGTCATATATCGTGGAAACACAGATAAGGCAAACGTAATATACATGGACCCCGACACTACACATCTCGATCCGGGGCATACGAAGGAAACATCATACGTAAATTGTTGTATTGTATAGACATTTAATATTTTCAAACATTTTCTAAATAGATAAATGTTTTAGGATGTTGTTTATGAAATAATCATTATACATATCACATACGGACATTTGAGCAAAGTGAGAGAAGAAAGGGGAAGGGGGGTTAATTCATCTTTGAATAACTTAGCAACCCTAGGTTAAATTTTCTTTAAACTGATATAGAAGAAAGTTGTTATATTGAAAAAAAAAACATTCCACAGTTTTTTTTTTAATTAAACGATACAATTTTTATAGATGGATAGAAATAATATTATGAGGGACTCAGTAATTAGAAAGTTTTACAACATCAATCAAGGAATAATTATTGCATATATCCTTCAAAAGCATTTAGAGTTTTCATATACTGATCTACCCTTTGTTATCAGTTTCCATGAACATTTGCAATATCTTGGCATCAATTCAAAGCATGCCAAAATGGGTTGAAAATGCCTCATTTTGTGCTGTTGTCAAAAGATAATCCATGGATCAATTCATTAAAACTGTGTCATGATGTGTATCTATATAAAGGCTAACTGTACGATTTTCAGTGAAGTTGATCCATAAATTTTTTCTAAACTTAATGTTACTTTTTAAACCTTGTTTATAAATTTGATACATGTAATATAATAATCCATAGTTTAACCTGACACCCCAGGTGTGGCAAAATCTTTTATTTTTTGTGTTGCGTCATATACTAAACCGAAGTTGAACCTGACACCCAGGTTTTCGTTGTGTTGCGTTACAGTTATTGTTGTTGTTTTGTTGTTATAATGCAACCCCAGTGCACTAAATCTATGATAGGCATTTGAAAGTTCATATCTGCATCCGGGATTTTATGTTAATGGGGAAGGGGCGCCGACAATTACGAAATTGGTTGGCTGATTTTTGGGATTTTTACGGTTTTTTAACGAGACATGGAAGTAGGTAATAATAAAAGTTCTTAGCCATAGTGGCGCAATCCAGGAATAGAATCAAGATCAGTAAACAATACGAAATGATAAAATCATCCCCCCAAAAATAATAATAATAATAAAATAACAAAACAAAAATATAAAACACAAACACAAACAAAAAACAAAGAAAAAACCCTGAAACAAAAATAAGAAAACCTCATTCAATGGGACGTATTCCTGTACGCGTCCGCTTCTAGTTTTACATAATGCCCAATTCTTTAATTAGAAGAGATCTGAAATATTCCGAATGAACTATGGGGTATGATTTTGTTTTTTCGTAAACGATAATGCAAATTCTCAATCATTAATTACCAATATTATTTTGAATTTACTGGAGCAACATACATAGATGAAATATTCTGAATCATTTTCTCATTTTTTTTGGGGGAAATAATCGTAGTAAAACAAAAGATAAAAAATAAGATTTTTATTTCGAAAATGAAGAAAAATCCCGACGGGTATACCCCTCTCAAAGTCACTTGTCTGGATCATTTCCGCGTTTGAGAATGGACCCTTACAGCTTAAAAACCTCTTACATTTTCTATTTAGGTTTTTTAAAAAAAGGGGGAAATCTGGTGACAGACCGGAAAGAAACATCTAGATATATCACAAATAATATTTTCACAATACAACGTTTCCTTAATTCTATTTCAACATGTGTTTCATCATAGAAATTCGAACTAGAAGTATATAAATTCTCTTACCTTGCAATTGCCTACATAAGTAATAATCAAATTCTATTTCCTTTTTTTCTGTCGCGATTTTCGTCGAAATGACCCTACTGAAACAAAACGAGGGAATACAAGTACTTTCCAGTAAATTATATAACTATAACGCGATGTCACATGTTAAATGACTCATGCAGGAAGAAACAAAGTTTCTTTTGTGTCTCATATGAAGATGAGTGTAGGATCTGTCCTGTGTGCCTCATAACGTCCGCGTATTTTGCAGATCTCCCAAAGTACGAGATGCACATGAGGTGTTAACTACCCATGAAAATCGAAGGGTTCGTTAATAAAGATGGCCAATATACAAAGAGTCAAATTTACTGTGACTAACGACCACCTGTGTTAGGCAGTCACCTGTCTTTGACAACCACTTTTCAATGTTCATCACTACTGAATGCTTATACAAAATCAACCTGTGTTAAGAGACCACCTGTCTCAAGAGGGCACTTTCCACCTTATCTTTGATGGTCGCTCATTACAGGTTTGTCCTCGCATGTATTTCATCACAGTGATACCACTCCTATGTCTTGTTTTCATAGCAACCGTAGCATCGGGATCGTTAATTAATTTTATTTCTTTTCTTTTTGTTTTTCAAATCAGACCCAGATGTGAGAACTTTATCGGGATCGAGGCAAACCTCGTGAAGTGCTTTGAATTATGCAGCAGCGCCCAAGATTGTGCCACTATGTGTAAGATGTTGGTAGATTAAGGTTTTACGAAACTAGAAAATTTTGACATTAATATTAATGAATTTTGCTATATTGATTCAACAACTAAACGAAATAAATATTATTATTTAAGAATCATAATATATAATATTGTCAATACAAGAATTTCGATTTAACTTAGGCACAGTTCAACAAAAATGAATGAAAGTATAAATGAATGAACGAGGAGCGAGTGAAAAAACGAACGAACAAATGAAGTCGTTATGCTATTTAGATATCAAAATCTTTCAAATATGCCATAGGACAAGAATAGATAACTAAGTAACATACAATATTAACTCCTTGGACTTTATTGAAAAAAGACATAACATCCTGTAATCTAGGTTACAATGTAATAATTAAATTAATTAAGTCATAGTCATACATTTCTTTATTTGCATTTATATTTATCGCATTTTCTGATAGGATATAAGCTATATTTATATTTGAATGAGTACATAATACTCTCTCTCTCTCTCTCTCTCTCTCTCTCAGGCCTGATATGTATCACGTCGACAAGTGATAGTGCATTGCGCATCTGTCCCTCTTGTACAATAAAGTTGCCCCTTCTACTCATTTATATCCAATGACAGGAAATTCATACCATTTTTATAACTTCCCTGTCCGTAATGCATTTATTACTAATCTGGAATGCATTTTAGCGCCGTATAGGTTCAACATAACACATTTTATTGCACAATATATAATTCTTTCTTCATCACCTGCCTTGCAGTATGGAGCGGGTCCAGCTCAGTTGGTAGCGCGCTGGTCCGAACGGTTCCGAGTTCGAGTCCATCCGACCGCTCATCGGTGTCCTGTCTTTCAGATTACACATTATAATAATAAAAGCGGGGGAAAGTGTTGGCACATACAATGTCTACGATCGCCTCCAGGTGATCATGTGCATACTTTTTATTTTTGGATGTATGCATCAATTCTACTGGATTCAATTAAGTACTATGTGGCAAAGGGTATAAATATTGTATAGGAACTTCTCATGCAAAGAGAACGTTTCAAGAAATGAAGTTTGATCATAACAATAATACTATTTCAATAAATGTTCATTATTCATCCACAAATGGTTAGGGGGACCGTGGAAAGGTGGGGTTCCTTTATAAACGTATGTACATACAGGCGTGCTACTGGAATGGGATATATTTTCATGGAAATCAAATACACTAATGGGTATCATTTTCACTTAAATATATATTAATGGGTATTAAATTTATAAAAGGAAATATCAATAAGGAAAACGTACGTGTATATCAAAACAAGACATATTTGCACTTGAATCCGGAATACAGGATTTGAATGGGTATGTTTCTGACGATACATATAATGTACATTTTAATACACCTTTTCATCACAGATATGTGGAATATTACCCACTTATGACGACCTCAAAAAGATCTTATCCGGAAGATCGTGATTCCTGATTGACCGTTTTGACTCATGCTTTTATACACACCTTATTATTATTATATTATCATTATTATTATTATCATTCTTAAGCCGGCGTGGCCTAGTGGTATCGCGCTCGCCTCCTGATCGGGGGCCGGGGTTCGAGTCCCGTACTGGTTATGCCGGTGTCCTGTATTTCGGAAGAAACAGTAAAAACCGAGGTCCCGTGTCGTGGTATGTATGGCACGTTAAAGACCCTCACTGCTTCGGATGGGTCCGTTGCAAAGGTCAAAATGTGTATGCCCCGCACCAGGCAGATGCCGTCACCATATACGTGAAATATTCGTGGTGTGACGTTAAACAAAAATCAATCAGTCAATCAATATTATTATTATTATTATTATTATTATTATTATTATTATTATTATTATTATTATTATTATTATTGTCCAGAAAGTTTAGAACAATTATAGATTTGGTAGGTGACTAAAATACAAAACATGAACGGAATGAATATCTGCGATCTTAATTGCGTGTTATAGGCATGGTTTTGAAAAAAGGACAGTTATGTAAACGTATTTCCTCTTTATTCATATTGTAACAGGCATGGTGAAAAATTGTGGTTGGGTCGGGGAATCGTCAAACCAGAACCATCTGCTTTCAGGGCCGACGCTCTCGCCGTTTAGATATCTAGACTTCTACCGGCATTTGTCACAATTCTCCCCTGTCAGAGGTTTCCAAACTTGGAAACCCATGCGCGGATACAGAGGGGGGGGGGGGGGGGTTAGGGGGGTCTGGACCTTCCTGGAATCCGAAAATTTTATCTAAAAAAAGTAATATTTGGGCATTTTTGGGGTTGGACCCCCCCCCCCCCTCGTCTAAGAGAAAAAATTACCTTTTTTGGTTGGATCCCCTCTAACAAAAAATTCTGGATCCGCGCATGGAAACCTGATAGAAAAATTAATCCCGATTCTCATACACATGAAGGTCATTCTCACCCCACCATATCTGTAACAGGAAGGGTGAAAAATTGTGTGACTGGGCCCAGGAATCGAACCCAGAATTTTCGGCTTCGAGAACAGGCACTCTCGCAGTTGCTCTTTCCGGGTCAATACCTGAATCTGTCCCAATATATTTCTTCTGATTCATACTCTTATCGTGATCGATAAAATAAACAATTTGAAACAGAATCCTCTTTATAAGCACTACTGGATAGATAAATAATATAAATGAAAAATAATTCATGTCAAAAGTAGTTTTCAAAACAATGAAATGTTCAAGAGAGTCATTCAAAGTCAAGTACTCATTAAATAAAATACGATGACTATCATGATGAAAAAGTACGACTCTTAAAGAACAAATCTTCTATATGCAGACAAAGCTATGATAAGAAGCAGGATGAATCCAAAAATAGAACAGTTCAGTAGGAACCTCCTCATGGACTCTTCCAGCCATTTGTTGTCAGAGCGAATGCGCCTCCGCTGCAGGAGACTTCTGTGTTTCTGGAGGGGAGGTAACTCTTTGCCTGGTGAATAGAATTTTGATTGAGATACGACTGGTCCGCACATGACGTAAGTCAACGTCTGCGCAGAAGGCGGGAAAATGAAGTGCGTCGCATTCTTGTAGTTTGAAGTATTTGGAGATTTTGAGCTTGGAGACTTTGAGATCGGAGATCTGGGATGTGCTGATTTAGAGTTTGGAGACTTTGGTGATTTGGAGTCCGGAGAAGTTGGTGAAGATGAACCACTGCGTGAATGTCGGTGAAGACAGAGTCGCGGTAGCATGGTCGTTGCCTGGAATACATGGAATAAAATTATATACATGCACAAAAGAAATTTGTACAGACATGACAAATGTTTGAAATGAAATAATAGACATCCAAGAGATTGCAAACACTACGATTTTTTTAAATATCGTGATCCCTGCTGGGTTCCTCAATTGTATATGGCATCTTAGGATAAACTGCTTATTGATAAGGCATTATTGGCCTATTATATAAAATGAAAAACAGTCTAAATTAATTAACTGTATTACATAATTATTCAAGGGCACGTTATACGCTTAAAGGATATATATAACATTAAAAATGATGTGACACGAAAAGTAGATTATATCAGATCCACCCCCTCCCCAAAGTACACACCTCTCTCTCTCTCTCTCTCTCTTCTCTCTCTCTCTCTCTCTCTCTCTCTCTCTCTCTTACTTTCTACACCTCTATTATTAATGTTAACGTATGACAATGATAAGCTGTACATGAATATAGAGATATTTTAAACTTCACACAGTGCCCCTCATTTTCATCGTATTTTAGTTGTTCAAAAAGATAAGAACACGAAGCGAAATTATGAACGCTCATAAATGTATTTTAGCAAAACGTAAACTGCATATCCAAATTTTGTCATTTTGTGAAACACAGTTTGTTCTTCCTCGAATATTGTTAACATACGTAATGGAATTTAGAACATCAGTGACGGAGAAAGAGGGAAATGAAAAATTTCCTTAATTATGGGATTAAGCTTTAGTTACAAATAAGAGACATCGTCACAGTCGACTGCAAGTGACAAGCCCGTCTGAATTTATGATATTCTATATTTTAGGGTATTTGTTTAAAATTGTATACATACACGTGCATAATATTAGTGTGCCAGAAAAGAGAGAAATATATTATTGTTAAAACAATTATTTACAGCCCCCTTTCAATGGGTGCAAGACTAGGGGCAGCAGGGACTTAAGTCCCATCCCACCCAACCCCACCACACCAGAGAGAGAGAGAGAGAGAGAGAGAGAGAGAGAGAGAGTTGTTTGTTGTTTTACTTTTTCCCGTTCTTTTAACTGAGATATACACGAAATATGAGATATATGTGCCTTGAAAAGTTTGGCGAAAAAAGGGGGACCCAGGAGGCCCCTCAGACCTTCTGTCTAAATCCGCCACTAATATTCGTACATTACTTGTCATAACAAACCTCTCATTCATAGTGGCACAATCTGGGTACGAACCCAATGTGCGCCGGAAAATAAGCGCCGAATCACAATAAAAATCTTGATCGGATAAAGCCGATGTTGTTCAGTGAATGGGGTGCTCGGTTCGTGGCCGAGAGATTACGGGTTCTACTCCCGCCGTAGGCACACCAGTGTTTTGTATTTCGGATGAGACAGTATAAACCGAGGCCCCGTGTCACGTAGGCGTGGCATGTAAAAGATCCCTCGCGGCTTCGGGTGGGTCCGTTTGCAAAGGTATAAATTTGTATGTAATGCATCGGACAGATGCTGTCACCGTATACATGAAATAATCGTAGAGTGACGTAAAACAATAATCAATCAATCTTGATCGATATAACATTTCCAAAAACAGAGCAAAGTGTTATAAATGTTCTCTTTCTTCCCAGTATACCATTTGGTATTCCCTACTCTTTCAAATTCTTTATGAGTCAGGGTAGACCAATCAATTAGGCGCTTAGCTGGAGACCGAGAGGTCTTGGGTACGAGTGCCAATGAAGGCTTGTCGGTGTCCTGTGGACGAGAGATAAAAGTCGAGGCTACTTGTCACCAAGGATTTATATGAACAAGTTTCTCGTTTATAAGTCTTTGGGTTCACAGTAGACGCGGCACGTAAAAGATCCCTCACTGCTTCTAGTTGGTTCGTTTCAAAGGTCTAAAGTTTTATGCATTACATCACTAAGATGTCGTCACCGCATGAGGACAATAACTATGATATGGCCTAAATGTAAACGAACGATTGAAACGCTTTAAACTTGTATACTACATGTGGCATTGACGCTTCGAGTGTTCAAGGATGCACTCTCTAATCATTTCTAGGAAGTAGTTGCTCACTGTACTTCTCGTATTACAAATGGTCAATTGATTGATTGATTGATTGATTGATTGATTGATTGATCGATCGATTTATTTACTTATTGAATAATTTATTTATTGATTGTTGTTTGAGGCCACTTTATTTCGTGTAAATGATGACGGTATTTGCCCGATGCATTACATAGAAATCTATACCTTTGTTTCAAAATGGATCCACCCGAAACAGGGGGGGGGGGGACTTTTACGTGCCACGCCTACCGTGACCTCGGTTTCCACTGCCTCATCCGAACAACAGGATACCGGCATGCCCACGGTGGGAGTCGAACCCGGCTCCTCTTGGACACTGAGCGACTCTTGCCCCGTATTCCTGATGGGAGTGTATTATTCATTGTATCATTCCATATGTTGTAGGGTGAGATAAATCACTTAATTTTTTAATTAGATGTAAATTGATTCATGTAATGTCAGCGATCGCTTAATATATATATATGCAAGTCCAAAATCTTTAAAATGCGATAAAACAACAAAAGATACAAACCAAAATCAGCATTAAATATTTTCAATCTTACCTACATATGACTGCTGTCTAAGACGGTCCGTAAGGTAACCCTGTCTATTCACGTAGAAGAGACCTGATGTCGTAATCCATAGTCTGTAATTAAAAGCTTTGTGAAGTGACCACAACTCATGAGTTTTCCATCATTGGTCTATAGAACTTTAAATTGGGCGTAAACAGGTATGGTTTATTGACATATTAATATAGGGCATGCTTTTATTTCGCACATTTCGAGTAATTTTAAATACCACCGCAGTAATTTTGTAGCTCACCGGGATAGAATATCCGGAAAGCTAATATCGTACATCCTGCGCCCGCATCGGCGTATTGAAAAAAATTAAAAATATAAAAAAAAAATATAAAAAAATTTGTCATAATTTATAATAATAATAATAATGAAAGGATGTCATATTTGACATATAGATTCCTTGGGATCAGAGCATTAATTTGATAACACGGCCATCTAGTGAAGTTGACCTTGGACTGTGACCTTCATTTCAAAATCTATTACCTAGACTATGCCTATTGAACAGCGAGATATACTGCTTTCATAATCTCACATACTGATTTTCAGTGCCTTCATTTCGTACCATGACTGTTAACTAAGTGACCTTGACCTTGGACTTTGACATACTTTTCAAAAACTTTAATCTGGGCACTTTTCTTTGATATGTAAGGAGAGGGGATAAATTTTCATATTTCATATATTGATTTCTTAGGATAAGTGTTTTCATTCTTTTATTAACATGACTGTTGACATACTGATCTTAACCTTGGACTTTGACCTACTTTTTACAAACTTAAAAATGGCTAACATGAATCATCGATGAACTATCCTGACGAAGTAGAAGTTACCATTCAAGGATCGGTTTGAATTTTGAGTAATGGATATACCGCAACAAAGCAACAAAAATATTGCAGTAATGTTGAATTTCTATGTTTACTAATCCCCCCTCCCCCCCCCCCCCTCTCTCTCTCTCTTTCCAAGGGAATAATATGTACTAATTTTGAAGCCCCGGAAGCTTATGGTTCAGTCTGTACCTTGTCCATAAAAGCTCTTTGCCAACCTTTTCCTTTTTAAATGTAACTTGAACTGTCTTAACAGGACATATATACCGGTAGCAGTTTCGGATCCAGAATTTACGAAAAAAGGGGGGGGGGCCAAATGGGTATTAGCCAGATTTCTCAGCCATTTGTGGTGCAAACTCTGGATTTTTACTAGTAAATATGTGACCAAAAGGGGGCCCCCCCTCTAAATCCGCCCTGGTCAGCAGCAAAAATCGAAACGACTTTAGAGATATAACATTGGGTCAAAATCATGACACACCCTTGTGAAAATTGCAACATCTTATCTATCAGGTATCATGATTCTAACCTGTAAAGCCATGAAAATATATATCTGGCAATGCTTTTCATAGGACAAAGCTCTGTGACCTTGACATTTGACCTTTTAAACCATACACGGTATGAAATCTTCCTTTTTTCTGGTAATCCTCTGTATGAAGTTTTATGTCACAACGTTGAAAAAGGTATCAAAGTATGGTCCGGAAACTTTTCGTACGTTTGGCCAAGGGAAGTTGTGACCTTGAACTTGGACACAAAAAACCCCAAAACAAAACAAAGCAAAACAACACCCCACCCCCAATACATGTACCAAAACAAAACAAAAACTCAAAAACAAAACAAAACCTAAAAACAAACCAAAAAAACAACAAACAAACGAACAAACAAAACCAAAAAAGCAAACAAAAAAAAAACCAAACAAACAAAATCGAAAGCAATGTTATGGATGTACTGTTTGGGACGTTTCATTCTTTGGCTTAAAGGAATTGTTTTACAGTCCGGGGATAGGGAAATACCAATGGTTCTTTCCTCGTCAACTAAGAAACATTCAGTTTTAAATGATTGATTGATTGTTGATTGATTAGTGTTTTACTTTACTCCTCGATCAATTCACGTATATGGTGACGGCATCTGCCTGAATTCTTACCTTTAATTGCTACAGACCCGCCCGAAGCAGTGAGGGAACTTTTACGTGCCATGCGTACCGTTACACGGGACCTCGGTTTTTACTTATTCGTCCGAATGACAAAACACCGGTGTGTCCATGGCGGGAATCGAACCCGGGACCTTTCGGTCATAAGCCACGCACCTCATCCACTGGGCCACACCGGCTGCAAAGTAATAATAAACGATCATATAGAACAAACGTATGTCAATATTATATGCAAAATACAAAAAGGAAAAAGAGGGTTTCTAATATCGTTATCCTTTATTTTGCCTTTAAGTATGCATAGTTTTATTATTTAAATGCATGGATGGTGTATGCTGCGGGTGCATTCCACACTCAATGAAAGTTTAACATCCGGAAGGTATGGAGCCCCAGCACAGGTTTTTTCTAGTGACAGTTTATGTTACAGATATACATGTACCTCTTCTATAAATAAGTTGTCCCTCCCACTCGTATCATCTCTTTCATTTCCTGTATATAATGCATTTGTTTCCAATTCAGAATGTTTCAACGCTGGTGAAATCGGGATCTATATATATGTACACTAGATCATTCTTTTATCTCCAAGTAAAGAGCCGGTGTTATATAGTAGTTTTCCCTATAGCCATTTACCCACGGAAAATGGCTATATAGCAGTTTTTCCACCCGGAAAATGGCTATATAGTAGTCTTTCCCTTGGCGAAATTTGGCTATATAGTTATTTTTCCCCATCTTATAGCCATTTTCCCCGGGGAAAAACTACTATATAGTTAATTTTGACCTGTCTGTGACTATGACTCTGTGGCAAAAACATTGATTATATCATTTGTACCAAAAGATGTAGGGCTTTGAAAGTTCACATATAGATTCCTTGTGACTTAACATTGCAGCAGGGGAACGCAAGGCCCAATCGTATTCATTTGGGGAATCGTCGTATATACGTAATTGACGTCACAGTGCAATATCCTGTCGCGTATAAATTCTCATTATTTCATGTCACTTATAATTGTTATGTTCCATGAAAGTGTATCACCTGTCATTAACTAATATCCGATATGTTTCTGCCGTCAGGCCATACCGTGGTATTGACCAGTCATGATCAAATGATTTGCTTGATACGTGTTGATGACGTTACATTTATAAAGTATTCAGTGAATTTCTGAGCATTTCACTTGGAATTATTATATTTCTGAAGCGTGGGGCAACACTTTTTCATCGTCCTTTGGTACTGAGTATATCATGACGTATTCACGTAAAAAAGACGTAAAGAACAATGAAACGTTCTTATGGCGCCATATGATAAGGTTGCTAGCGTTCAACGTCGTTTCTAACTCAAAGTAAACAAGCGCCGCCTAACGGATGATAACGGACGGCGAAGTCCATTCTTATATTTATTATCTGAACATTTTAAATAATAAATTCCTAATTCACTTATGATATATTACGAAATATTGCCTTGGATCAAATCTAGTCATGGCGTGACGTTATGAATGACATCTATACGCAAATAAAAGACAGGGTTATTTTTACAATGAAATAATAGGAGAAAATACCACAATATAGTAAATACACACTCACAACAAAACACTTAACAATACATGCGCGGATACAGAGGGGGTAGGGGGTCTGGAACCCCTGGAATCCGAAAATTTTACCAAAAAAAGGTAATATTTGGGCATTTTGGGGGTTGGACCCCCTCCTCTAAGAGAAAAAATTACCTTTTTTGGTTGGACCCCCTCTGACAAAAATTTCTGGATCCGCGCATGCAATATGTAGAAACCCCTTAATCATAACACCGTCGGTTTGATTCACAGGCTATTACGGTAGTGCTATTGTATTTCAAATGTTTGATACAATAAGAACGAACGTGAATAATTTCCGAACCGTTACGTAAAGGGAGAAAAACTGCTATGGGGAAAGACCACTATGTAGCAGTTTTTCCACCATGGGTGAAAAACTACTATATAGCCATTTTTCCGGGAAGAAAAACTACTATGGGGGAAACACTACTATATAACACCGGTTCAGTGGAATCTTGAACTATCTGCACTAGATAATACCTTCTCGAGATCATTACTTGTCTGGTAGTATGGAGCCGGTTCAGCGGAATTTTGAACTATGTACACTAAATAATTCTTTCCTGGAGATCATTACATGTCTCGTAGTATGGAGTCGGTTCAGTGGAATCTTGAACTATGTGCACTAGATCAACAGATAGAAATCTCAGTTCCTGACCAAGAGGTTCCGGGTTCGAATTCCATCGGAGGCTCGTCGGTGTAATGTCTTTCGGTAAACAGTAGATAAATGGTGAACTCCATTAAATTCAGTTCTACTAAGTGAAATTTGCGTCTATGAATTGTGTAACAAAGTACATTAGGCCATAATGAAAAAATCTTATTTTCTCATCCAATTTTTCAAAAATTGTGGGTCGTTGGGGGCGAATTTTATTTTTTTTTCTATTTTATTTTTTATATTTTTATTTTTCTCTAGAATAGAATTGGACATTAAATATGACTACATGTAAATTGACTTGGCAAACACTGAATAATATTAATGTTAATCTTTCATAGTTTTATTTGACTTCTTGTCAATAACAATACTACAAAAACACAAATTCAACAAATATAAACAAAATTTCGTATGCCTATAACGGTAACGGACAAAAGGGAAAAGGAAAGACATCTGACTTAGATGTAAGATAGAAGTCACCAAGGAGATGTGCAATAAAATTTGGTAACAAGTAACATACATGAATACATGAAATGACATTACAAAAATATTGATTGTACGACAGATGCGATACCGACTTAGGACGGTCAATTGAGTAACCAACGGTACTCAATTGGTGTGGTTAGCAGGTTTATGGGCGCATCTTCCCACTCAAAAGACACACGAGGCACGTAATATTTCCGATCAGCTATTTAATTTTCAAATTGTAACTTAAATAGAAAAAAGATCAGAACGGGCGTGTAAAATCGGGGGCGGGCAGGGATGAGAATCCAGGATTTTTTTTTAATTATGGCCTTAACGATGTGTAGGATTTTGTCATGAGGACAGAAAGGTCCGACAATTAAAAAAAACTGAAGTTAGACCCTTATAAATCATTATTTAATTAAAATAGAGTTTTGCTTTATAAGCATCATTGGAAATTAATGAACACAAATAACATAAGTAAAAATAATAAACGTCAAAATGAGTACAACATGGAGCAATTTTCTCACAAGGAAAGTGAAGTGGACAAGGGAATCATTCAAAATTAATTTCGCGGCAAATGAAATACATCGGCTGTTATAATGAAAATGTACAACTCTCAAAGAATAAATCTTTTATATGCAGATGAAGCTATGATAAGGAGGAGAATGGATCCAAAAGTTAAACAACTCAGTTGAAACATTCTCATGGAATT